>BTHS01000050.1:0-12789 GCA_036184385.1 Tokudaia muenninki
AAACATACAGCTGGTCTCTGCCAGTGTCAGGACAACATGAAACGTGGTCATGTTTCCATCCCAGAATAGTTGTCTGTACAGATTCTGGATGACAGAACAACTCAAATGCACTCACAAGGTTGTGTTTATTGAACTACCACCCATATTTCTCCATCTGCTATCTGAGATATCATTAGTTAAACCTAGCAGTCTCTCTGCCTCTTCTGCATTTCCCTAATCCTTGTATCAATTACTCATTCACACACACACACACACACACACACACACACACACATATGAAATTATTATTGTTAAAGGAAATCTTAGAGGAAAGTAACCTAAGAAATAATACTATTGAGATAAATAAGTTTCTTGAGTTCTGCAGAAAACAGATCGTATAATCAGAACACAACAATTTACAATGAATCGAGTGATTTCTAGCTTAGAGGAGTTAGGTTCTGCTGGTCTAGCTTCAGTTTAGTGACATAAAAACTGTGACAAGTACTTTAGAAACTGACTAAAGTCATCCATACTGATTAGCTACAAAAAGAAGTTGGGGGAGGAGGTTGATTTCAACCCAGAAACCCAGATATCCTAAATATTATCTCTGGAGCCTTTCCTGCAAGACAGCATGGTCAAGGCAGTAATAATGGCAAGATGGACCAAAACTGACCAAAAATTAAAGAAGCTTTTAGTTATACTTGGGTTCAATGGATGATGACTCCCAAGAGATACTAAACTCCTTTGTTTCAAGACAATGATATTAAAAATTGGTTCAAGTCTTCTATTTCTAGGGAAACTTGGTTACTACCCAGCTCCTGACAGGACATTCATACTAGTTTAAGCTGAGGAGGCAAGCTACAGCCCTTGGGTCATATTCAGCCCTTGCTTTTTTTGTTTGAGTTTAAAAAGAAAAATTTTGGCAGGACAGTCACATCCATTCATTACTGTCTGTGAATGCCTTGTAGTTACAACACAAAAATATGTGCCACTCAAAGTTAAATGACTTCCTGTCTGGATCTTTACAGTAAACCATGCCAGCTTCTAGTCTAAGCCAGTCACAATGATATCATATCCCCATTCTGATTGGCTTACACAAATAAGGTAATACTTTTCTTGTCATTTAGATGCCGGGATGCATTGAGATCTGTGCAGTACATGCACATGAGAATGTGTAATTTTCAAAAGAAAATAAGACAAAGTAAGGTGTCTCCTGGGCTCTATTATCACTATATAAGGATATGATACAAAAGTTTTAATATGGATTTAATTTTACTCTAACAAAAGATGTGTTGTAGCCTTAGCCCTCACGATCAGAATATAACCTAATTTAGAATAGTATCATGGCTGATCTAATTTAAGACAAGGTCATACATGAGAAAAAAATGACCTCTGCTCCAGTTATTATTGTCTTTTCAGGGAAATGATTATGTATGGATGTAGACCCAGAGAGCCTTTTATATGGAGATTGGAGCACGGGGCGACGTGATATGCCTGTACTGGTAGGATAGAGAGTGCTAGAAATTGAAAACCACCAGAAGCTAGGAGGGGCATGGAACAGGTTTGCCTAAGATTCCTCTGAAAGAACAAAGGGGCCACAAATTTATTTCATACTTGCAACCTCTAAGATTAAGATATGATAAACCTCTATTGGTTTAAACACTATTCTAGTAGTCCTTTGTCCTAGAAAAATATGTATGTTACCTTTAGCAAATATATATTTATTAGGGAAAGATAATAACACAAAAACTGCCCGGACCTAGATTCAGAGATGGAGCAAGACATAGGCCCTCGTGATAAGACTGAGCTACCAAGCTAAGCAGTCTATAAATTTTACCCTTGAATTTTTAATTGGGAAAATAAATTATTTATTGCCTCAATAGTTTTGCTTCTTTTCTTATGCTTGTTGCAATGAAAATGATCACAAACATTATAAACTGAGTCTGTATTTTATGTAGCAATCTGGATTTCAAATATTATGTGTACTGTACACATAGGCATAGTCATGCTTACTAGACATTTCTTTCTTTGGTTCAATGGAAAGGATCTACATGAGCATAAGACCTTTTATTTAAATGAAAATTAAGAGGAAGAACATGAAATTTACAGCAAAGGCAGCAGCAAGAGAGATTCGGGGTACTCAAGCTTCTGAGTGGTTAAGACAAATATCAATATTAAAAACCAGCCTTCAATTACAGGATTGATGAAGCTGAGTATTACATTTTAAAAAGTGAAGAAATTTGTTAGCCATGCATTTAAGAGTTGTATACTAGCAGAATTTACAATATCACACATGTATTCTCTCCTGTGGAGCAAGACTCAATCCAATCAGAGAAAGGTCAGTTATCTCCATTATAATCATGCCACTGTTGAATAGTATGCACACCTTGCCTAAAGCACCTGGCTAGAGAAGTCAGGAGTTCCAGTGGAAAACTTATTTCTGGTACTTAGTTAAAGTGACATACTGTCTAAATATTTATGCTTACACCCACACATAAATATGACTAGTGGTCTTGAAGACAGAACGTTGACTTTTCAGTGAACAGCAGTAAATGAATAGACTCACAACTGTTCCAGATACAGAGTATAAGTATCAGTAAATGTGCTCATAACTAAACAGAACGGATATAACACTGTACTCTAAGGCTCAGGGAATATGACAGAAGAGAGCAAAAATAAAATAACAGCTGGAAGATAGAGAGAAGGGCTGTGAAATACCACTTTCTCTTGTACATAGACACTACACTTCTGGACCCAAGTCAAGTGCAGTTACCCTCAATGATCCTGCACAGAACAGACCCTGTTAATAATCAGTTAGGAATAGGGAAGGGGCTAATGGGGTCTCATCCATCTCCACTGAACTATTGTTTTCTACAATATTATGGCAAGGAGGGGTTATTATCTTAGGTTGTTTATCATATGGTTAACCGACCACACTCCAATGAGTAGTTTTAAACCCATGTTACAATGATGGCCTTGATTTCACATACTTAGTTACCTTCCCAGACTCGCAGCAAAGTTTTGTGAGAAGACTAACCTTTAAACAAACTCTCCAAAGCTTCCTAAGTCAACAATTTTTAGGCCTGTGGTTTTAGTAAAAAATAGGATTCAAAATTAATGTGTGTAGGAGATAGAGAGATGGATTGATGTTAAGAACTTTGACTGCTCTTCCAGATGGCCTAAGTTTGATTCTCAGCATCCACAGTGTGGGTTCCCAACCATCTGTGATCCCACTTTCTGGGGATCTGGTACCCTCTTCAGTCCTCCAAGGGTACTACATGCACAAAGTGCACAAACTTCCAGTGTAGGCAAAGTATCTACACTCATAAAAGAAAATAAATTTTAAAACATTAATACCTGTAGAGTACTCAAAAGTGATACAACCACCAGCCCTACTATCACCACCCCTAGAGACACCTTAAAACCAGATGTTGATGGTGTGTACCTCAAAGGGACACAGACCACAATGCTACAGAATATTATTTACTATCTTTAGTTAATAGCTAAAGTCAATTCAAACCACTTTTAGGAATAAAATGGCCCAATACTCAAAAAATGACTAACAATTAGACTTGGTCTGATGACCATGCCAAGACCACTATATCTGAAAAGGTGTAAAAAGAAAGGCCTTTCATTTCAATTGAATTGTTTCTAGATTTTTGGTATTTCCTTTATCTGTTTTATTCAGTAAATATTTGTAGACATGAAAATTTTCAAGCAAAACAGTAGCAATCTTTCTTGTCAAGTTTACTTCATAAGACATTGACCTGACAAGCCACTAAAATTTCAAAAATTGAACTTATACAAATAATTAAAATGTAATAATATACTTACCAATTCTTGGCATTATAATATATAGGCCTTTTCCATTTCAATGTTCAAATTATTTATCTGACTAAGCATCTTTCCCTACCACTTCTGTGACAGTCAGCAAGCCAGTCAGTCAGTCTTATTCTTTAATGTCATTTCATACACTGCATTATCTATCCTGGATCCTGGTTCTTCATTACATCTCCAGATAAAATCTGAGCATCCTGTTCTTTATCCAGATCTGAATTACCAAATCTCAGTTCTTTTCAAATCACTTTTCACCTCAATCAAAACAATCATGCATGTGCTCCAAACAGTCTTTGCATATATTTTCTGTTATCTCCTTTTTCCACAGCAAAGAAAAGCTTTCCTGCAAACATGAATATAATCTCTCTCAAGACTTGGTGAACATTTATCTATCTGAAAGTGTTTTATAATATAGCAGTATGGATTTAATTCTCTCTCTCTCTCTCTCTCTCTCTCTCTCTCTCTCTCTCTCTCTCTTTCTTTTTTCCTCTTTCTTTTTTTTTGTCAAAGAAACAAGTTTCCCAATGCCAGCTGGTGAACGTAATTGGTTGTCTGGTGGCATTATTCACAGCTCTTCCCTCTGCGTGCCTCTCTTTTTTCTTTAGATACCTTCCATCTTGCTTGTTAAAAGCAAAGGATATTTCCGAGAATTGGAATTCATTAGTCTTCCTAACAGAGGGAGTCTATTTAGATCTAAATTGGTGGTTAGCAAATATACAGATAATTCCCTCACATTCTTATTTATCTTTCCGAGTTCCGGAGACTATGGAAACAGATGCCTCAACGTCTGGCTGGGAGGCTCCAGTCAATGGACTGGAATACAAAGGTATCCGGGATTCGGAATTGACAAAACTCAATAGAAACAAATTGAAACTCTTCACTGTTGAGTAGATTATCTCTATAATCAGATTTCCCTAAGGTACTCATAATACTCAGAAATTCGGAGACAAGACTGTAGGCTTTTCCATAAACAAAACAGGAGGCAAAACCTGAGAAGGAAGGAGAGGAGACACAAAGTTGCCAGCAGTACAGCTGCTGGCAGAGGCATCCGACTAGTTCTAGTCGCTGCTCACAGAGGGAGTATGCTAGTCTGGACAGACTCTGTGAGTGATTTTTATCAGATCCTTCAGGACGGTTTACTGTGTGGCTGCAACTAACGTCATCTAAACTAGCTGCAACTAGCTCATCAAAATATAATAGTGACATTTATAAAGTGTCTCTCGAGTGACCTAATCATCAACAGAGATAATCTTAGAATTAGTGTTTTTTTTAATTCACTAGCTATTTGACAGTATTGATCTAGCATCTTAGAAGTAAAATATATTATAATGCATGTGGTGGGAAATAATAAAAGCAACAAAGTCTTTCCATCAGAAGCCTTGTGACAACCTGCACAGTGGTGGCTCACACCTTTAATCCCAGCACTTGGGAGGCAGAGGCAGCTGGATCTCTGAGTTCCAGGCCAGCCTGGTCTACAGAGCAAGTTCCAGAACAGCCAAGGCTACATAGAAAAACCCTGTCTCAAATATATATATATATATATATATATATATATATATATATATATATATAATGAATTAGGGAATGTGACTTTTTGTTGCAGTTGTTTCTTGAAATGGTGGTCTCATGTACCCCAGGCTGCCCTCAAACTTGCTTTGTAGATGAGATGGCATTGAATTCTTTATCCTCTAGTTTCTACCTTTAAAGTGCTGGTATTGCAAGCGTGCCTGACTACACATCGCAAAAATAGAAAATTTGCCAAGTGACCATGCTCAATGAAAAACACAGATTCAGGTCAGGTGTCAGGGCAAGTAGCCATAATCCCAGCACTTGGGAGGTAGAGGTAAGCGCATCAGGAGTTCAAGGTCAGCCTTGGCTACACTGTGAATTTGGAAGATAGCCTGTGCTGAGATCCTGTCTCAAAACAAGCCAACAAAACAACAACAAAACAAAAACATAAATTTAGGTGGGTTGAAACGAGAAAGGCATCATTGTTACCTTGGAGAGCTGAGAGAATTTTCTTTTCGAAGCTGAGATTTGAAAGATTATAAAGGAAATGGAATGAAAAGCAAGGCCCAGGTTCCTCAAAATACTGAGAAATACAAGACAAGATAAGGCTGTCCAAAGGATCAAAGTAGAAGTATAAGAACTTTCTAGATGTCTAAAAGAAAAGTTGCTGTATCCAAGGGAGATGTAGTGGTTCATGCTATAACCCCAGTACTCAAAGTGATGGGTAGTGGCCAGACAGCCAGCTCAGTCAGTGAAGTGTTTACCTCATCGCCATATAGTGTTTGTCAACTTGACACAAATGGGAACATGAGAAATCACAGCTGAGGAAATGCCTCCATCAGATTGGTCTGTGGGCATGTCTGAGGTCTGTTTTCTTAATTGAGAACTGAAGGAGGGCCAAGCCCACTGTGGGTAGTACCATCCCTGGGCAGGTGGGCCTGGGCTACATAAGAAAGAGAATTGAGCTAGGCATGGTGGTCTTTAATCTCAGTACTGGGAGGCAGAATCTGGTCTACATAGTGAGTTCCAGGACAGCTAGGGTTGTGTAGAAAGACACTGTCAAAAAAAGAAAGAAAGAAAAAGAGGTGGGGGGGAAGGAGGAGGGAGGGAAGGAGAAATGAAGGAAGGGAGGAAAAAGGAAGGAGGGAAAGGAAAGGAAAGGAAGGAAAGGAAAGGAAAGGAAAGGAAAGGAAAGGAAAGGAAAGGAAAGGAAAGGAAAGGAAAGGAAAGGAAAGGAAAGGAAAGGAAAGGATAACTGAGCAAGCCTGGGGAAGCAACCCAGGTCCTGCCTTGGGTTCCCTTGATGTTGGACTATATATAACCTGTAAGCCAAGCAAACTCTTTCCTCCGCAAACTGTCCTTGGCCAATGTTTTATCACAACAACAAAAAGCAAATAGGACATTTATGAACATAAAGATCCAATTTCAATCCTCCAAGCCTGTGTTAAAGGAAAACATGCTGGAAGCAGCGGCTCACACTTCAGATCTAAGGGGACAGAGACCGGTGGATTCCTGGGGCTCACGGGCGAGCTGGCCTAGCCTACTTAGTGGGTTCCAGATTAGTGAGAGCCTCTGTTTTAAAAGAAAACAAACAAGGTGGATGGCATCTGATGACGATAGCTAAAGGGCCTGTGAGATAGCTCAGCGAGTAAAGATGCTTTACCACACAGTCTGACAGCCTGAGATCAATCCCTGGGACCTATGTAATAGCAGGAGAAAACTAATTCTCACTTGTACATTGTGACTCAAATAAACACACACACACACACATACACACACACACATGCATGTACACACATACACACACAGAGTGAATAAGTAAAAATATAATTTTTAAAACAGGAATGGAGGAGAGGTTGCCCTCTGGCTTCCGCATGCACCCACAGAACCCCTATACAGATTCACATACATGAACATGCTTAAACATATACACATGCAAAAGAAAATTTACTCTACCTAATTATGAGATATTCTAACCTAATCTAGTAACAAATAAGACGACTTTATAACATAGTGGGGTTCGGCATGTCTTCAGAAAACTAATAGTGTTCCCTTACCTACAATAAATGATTCTACTTTATGATTTTACCAAATGATATGATTTTACTTTCTTTTACCAAGACAGGGAGAGTTATATTATAGAAGTTCAAATTTGATATGCTTGTTCCAAAGGAAAAATATTAATATAAATACTTTATATCTTTTTTAAGATTTATGTATCTATTTTATGTGTGAGTACACTGTTGCTGTCTTCAGACTCACCAGAAAAGGCCATCGGTTTCCATTACAGATGGTTGTGAGCCACCATGTGGTTGCTGAGAATTGAACTCAGGGCCTCTGGAAGAGCAGCCAGCGCTCTTAACCGCTGAACCGTCTCTCCAGCCCAACCTTCTATCTTTTCTATATCCATCTGCAAGTAAACTTCCGAAGGTGAAACTGAGCAACTCTATTTTAATCTTATGAAATCAAAAGAGGAAGGTTAAGGAAATAGCTAAGAGCATCCTAAGGCCCTCTCAGAACTCATTATCCCTCTGCTCTGGGGTTTTGCATGACAGCTCTTATTGTGTACCATTTATTTGCTTGCTTGCTTGCTTGCTTGCTTGTTGAAACAGAATTTCTTTCTGTCTCTCAGGCTGACTTGATACTCACAGCAATCCTCCTGCCTCACCCTCCCAAGTGGCGGACAGGACCACCATGGCTGTCATATTAGGTGTCTTTATTCAGATCTTGCTTATCACTGGACTCTGGGAAGCAGGATAGTCATAATAATCCATCAATAAGCATGGGGAAAAGAATACTATGTCTTCTAGCCAGGTGAAGCATCAGCCTCGAGAAATTAAGTCTCCAAAATTCTAGTTCAATAACCAATTAAGAAGAGACTTTAAAAAAGAGGAACCTTAAAGGAGTTATCTATTAGCAGTGTGAGTGATACTATGCCTTTTGTGTAGGAATAGCTCCTGCATTAAATTAAACAATACTATCTAAGATCATAAGGCTATTACTTTTACGAGCTTGAGAAAAGTGAGCTTTCATTGCTGGAGGAATGGCTCAGTGGTTAAGCCTGCTCTCCCAGAAGACCTGGATTTGATTTCCAGCACCCACATGGTAGTTCATAAGTGTCTATAACTTCAGTTCCAGGAGATCTGATGATTCTGGCCTCCACAGGTAATAGACGTGTTGGTGCTGCACACACAAAGACAAATCATTCATATACATACAATAAAAATAAATGAATCAAAAAATTTAAAAAAACGAAAGAAGAAAAGTGAAATTTGTTGTTAAAAGGAGGAATTTGTGGAATACCATTGATTGAGTGAGTGATTGATTGATTGAATCTTGTGTATCTTGGACTGGTGCTAAACTCGCCATGCATGACCAGCCCTAAACTCCTGATGTTCTTGTTTCTGACTCCAGAGTGAGGGGAATTCTGCATGAATCACCATGCCTATAATCAATTCTAGCACTCAGGAGGCTGATACAGGAGGATGGTCACCAGTTCCAGGCTAATCTGGGCTGGATAATGAACTCACCACAGACCTGGGCTACATAGCAAAATGCTGATCTCAAAAAAAAAAAGGAGATTCTGCATGTTATCACTAAGATCTCAATAGAAAAAAAAAATTGGCAGGGATACAGCACTGCATAAAACCAGGTGTGGTGGCACATGCCTGTAATCCCAGCACTTGGAAGATAGAGGTAGAAGAATCACAAGATCATCCTTGTACATGATAAATTCAAAGCTGGCCTGAGCTACATGAGACCCTATCACAAATAACTAAAAATATTAAAAAGTGCTTAAAATATCTTATTCTTTTGAATATTTATTAAAAATGTGTGTTTCCCGAGATAGGGAAGGACATGAGGAACAGAAGCCTACAAACAGCATTCTAGAAACCAACAGGGCATAATGTTGGTAAATGCACAAGATAACGTTAATTAAAATGGGTTTTTAAACCAATAAGAAAAATCAAGAGCAATGACCTAGAATCGTACTGAGTAACAGAAGGGAATGGACTGTCATTATGCACAGCAGGGGAGCCTCAGAGGAGTGGAGGGGCAGTTCATCTGTGGCTGCTGGCATCCACTGTCTCTTTGTAGTGGACTAAATAAATGGGAGGGAGGGAGGGAGGGAGGGAGGGAGAGAGAGAGAGAGAGAGAGAGAGAGAGAGAGAGAGAGAGAGAGAGAGAGAGAGAGACCTAGCTTCATTAAAAAAAATGTGAAATGAACTTTCTGTGGTGATTTACGCCTGTAATCTCAACACTTGGGAAGCTGAGGCAGGAGGATTTGCTAAGAACTCAAGCTCTGCTTGAGCTACATACTAAGAACCTGTCACAAAACAAAACAAAAAGTATCAAAGGTCAAAGGTCATGTGTATGTGGTTCCATGTTTATTATTTTCTTGAATTCAGAAATACAGAGCTTGAGAGAGCAGGGTTGAGGGCCCAGCTCAATAGGCAATACACTTGTTACAGAACAGTGAGGACGTGACTGGGGATCCTAGGACCCACATGAAGCCAGACACATTAGCAAGCACTGTAATCACAGTTTTCCTATGGTGAGATGGAGCCAGGGAGAGGAGGATCCCCAAAAGCCCAAAGACCAGGCATCTGCAGAGATGAACTATGGAGAGATCCTGTCCCAAACTCGGTGGAAGGAAAGAACCACCACCCACGGTTGTCCTCTGACCTGTATACGAGTGCTGTGGCATGCATATGTCTACACACACATACACAGTCTGTGCTCAACTCGGTGGGCGACATAGGTGGGAAAAAAAGACAGGGATACCAAAAATAGCACCAGAGAGCTCTGGGCTGGTGGCATGCTGGTGCGACTTTGCTATGGTGATGGTACACAAAGAGAACCACTAAGGTTTACATGTTGGATGCCCTCCAAAGGACAGTGTGTGTGCTTGCAAGGTTTACACCAACTTGACACAAGCCAGAGTCATCTGTGAAGAAGGATCTTAATTTAGAACATGCCTGCGTAGTATTGACCTGTAGGCAAATATGTAGGGTGTTTTCTTGATTGATGATTGATGAGAGGAGGGTCCAGCCCACTGTGGGTGGGGTCACCTGGACAGGTGGTCCTGTGCTCTATAAGAAAGCAGGCTGAGGGTGTCATTAGGAACAAGCCAGTAAGCAGCATTCCTCCATGGCGTCTGCATCAGCTCCTGCCTCCAGGTTCCTGCCCTGTGTGAGTCCTTGCCCTGACTTCCTTCAGTGCTGGGGTGTGACCTGGAAGTTGTAAGAACCCAGAGGAATGGATACAGAAAATGTGGTACATTTACACAGTAGAATACTACTCAGCTATTAAAAACAATGACTTCATGAAATTCTTAGACAAATGGAAATATCATCCTGAGTGAGGTAACCCAATCACAAAAGAACACACATGGTATGCACTCACTGATAAGTGATATTAACCCAGAAGCTCAGAATATACAAGATACAATTCATAGACCAAATGAAGCTCAAGAAGAAGGAAGACCAAAGCATGAATATGAAAGGACCCAAGGAGCTGAAAGTGTTTGCAGCCCCATAGGAGGAACAACAATATGAACCAACCAGAACCCCCAGAGCTCCCAGGGACTAAACCACCAACCAAAGAATACACATGAAGGGACCCATGGCTCCAGCCGCATATGTAGCAGAGGGTGGTCTTGTTTTACATCAAGGGAGGAGAGGCCCTTGGTCCTGAGAAGGCTCGATGTCCCAGTATAGGGGAATGCCAGGACAGGGAAGCAGGAGTGGGTGGGTTGGTGAGCAGGGAGAGGGGAGCATGGGACAGGGAGTTTTCGGAGGGGAAACCAGGAAAGGGGTAACATTTGAAATGTAAATAAAGAAAATATCTAATAAAAAATAAAAAAGACTAGAAAAATAAAAACAAAACAAAATAAAACCTTTTTCCTCTCCAAGTTGCTTTTGGTCATAGTGTTTATCACAGCAATAGAAAGCCCAACTAAGATAATGTGTTAAAGGATGGGTCGTCAGTGTCATGCTATTAGAAGGTGGGGCCTTGTAAAAGGTCTCTTCTTCACTGGGATATGACACTGAAGGGGACCTGGACCTCTCCTGCTTGTCCCCATGTGAAGTGATTTGCTTTGCTCCATGTGTGAGCCTGTGTTATGTGCTGCTGAAGGCCCCAAAGCAGAAAACCCTTAGCCAAGGAATTACAGTATGTCCAAAACCGTGAGCCAAAAAGAAACCTTTCTCTCTATGAATTTTTTGTCTTGTTTTGTTTTTAAATGAAGGTCTCATATGGGTCCCTCTTCCCATCCTCAGCAAACAATCTAGAAAAGTCCTTTATAAATTCATGGCAACCAAAGCAGAGGTTGTATTTGTTTGTTTGTTTCTGTGTTTTCAAATTTCAGACAGTAAAATAGTGGATCTAGTAAGCATGCCCTCTCTTACTGGGCAGGTGCTCACAGCTGCAACCTCAGTCCTGGATGTCTATTTTAATATACCATTATCAATAACAATGGAAAAGATAAGTAAATCAACTTCATCGCTAAGAATGTTGATTCCGTCTAGTACCAGCAGTTCAATCAGTCTCAGGAAGGGAACACTGTCCAGACTTCTGCATAAAGCATGAAGGACAGCAAGAAGTTGCCTGTAGAGGGATGCAACCTGTGATTCCAGAGCCCAGAAGTCCAATGCCATCTTTAGCCACAAAGTGAATTTGGGGCTAGTCTGGGCTCCATGAGACCCGCCTCAATCAATCAAGTATTCAATCAGACAATCAATCAGGACAAGAACAAGCAAGGCAGATAATCCTTACCACATCCAATATAGCATGGACACAAAGGTCCAGGTAGACAGTGGTGGCCTCAGCCCAGTTGTAAACTGGTCTGACCTCCTTGCGGTATGGTTGTAAGAGCTGCCTGGTGAGACGATGCAGAGAGGAGTTCCCAGGTTGAGGTGTCGCTGTGCCGAGGATACCTAGAAAAAGACACTGTTGCTGTGAAGCTGAAGACGATGAGCATCTTTAGGAGGTTATAGACTGTAGAGCCACATGCCCCGGACATAGTGACTCTCTGTGCAATAGTCAACTGACTTCGGTCTGCGTAAATTCACAGCCAGCTGGTGGGCTCTCTGGCAGATGCTAAAGCCTGGGAGCAAGCCAGTATGCAGTGTTCCTCCGTAGTGTCTGCTTCAGCTTATGCTGCTACGGTCTTGTCTTAAGTTCTTGCCTTGCCCTTTCTTAATAATGGACTATAACCCGTTAGATGAGCAAGCTGCTTTGGGTTGGTGTGTAGAGACCAGATCTCTTGGGTTTAGACTCCATCTTAGAGAACCTGACCTAAGAACGAGTTAACTAACAAACTGGGGCCTAGCACCAGTTTAAAGGTCATTCCCCAACAAATCTGCACCTCCAGGTTATAAGCCTGCCCCTGACACTTCACTTCCTATTAACCACCAATCAGGAGGAAAGCAGAAGTTAAGTTTATGGTATGGCTCCCAGCAC
>BTHS01000051.1:0-17951 GCA_036184385.1 Tokudaia muenninki
ATCTTCATTGTCAGTTCACACATGCACATAAAAAGAACCAGAATTCAGATAATAAAGTCTGAAACATTTTATTCATTACCTAATATTAGAGTGTACAGAAATTAAGAGCATTCAATGATTAATTAATAGGGGTTTTCGATATTGCTATAATATTTCAAAATAGCTACTCTTTACAATTTCCTAATTTCAGAAATAGTGTTTATTGAATGGAAACTGGCAGAGGTTCAGTTAGACTTGAGGCCTATTTCTCTAAACGCTCTACACAGGGTAGAAATTCTGGACAGTGTGGGAGGCATTTAATTTAAGTTCATAGAATAAATGTGCTGCATACATAAGAGAGAATCAATGTATATTTGTTGGACTACTGAATAAATAAATTGTGGGGTTCAATGTTTTGGTTTAATGTGAGGAATTAATAAATTTAATTAATTATTATAACTCAGAAATCATATATCAAGAAATCGGTGAGATTGCACTTATATTATCATCAGGCTATGGAGGTATGAAGTAACATGCTGTTTATAATCATTCTCTTCCACTAATGTGAGAAAATTGGATCACCAATTAGCCCATGAAATTACGTGCAAAACCTCTACAGCAGTATCTGTATGTCCAATAATTTTCTCCTCTAGACTGGTGTCATTTTCATGATTTTGTGCTTGTGTGTGTCTGTGCGTGTGTGTGTTTGTGTATGTGTTATTGATTGTATATATGGTGTATGTGTGTGCGATGTGTGTTCATGTATGTATGTGTGTGTATGCGTTTGCATTTGTGTAGGTGTGTTTGTCTGTATGTCTGTGTGTCTGTGTGCATGTGTGCCTAAGTGGTATCTACACAGAAAGCTATGAGATAAGATTAAAACTATGCATATATTGGATATTAGCCCTCTGTCAGATGTAGGGTTGTTAAAGGTCATTTCCCAGTTAGTTGGTTGGGGCTTTGTCCTTTTGACAGTGTCTTTTACCTTACAGAAACTTTGTAATTTTATGAGGTCCCATTTGTCAATTCTTGATCTTAGAGCATAAGCTATTGGAGTTCTGTTCAGGAAATTCTCCCGTGACCATATGTTCAAGAAGTTAGATTCCAGAGAGCCAAGTAACCCTATTAAAAATGGGGTACAGAGCTAAACAAAGAGTTCTCACCCGAAGAATATCTAATGGCTGAGAAGCACCTAAAGAGATATTCATCATCCTTAGTCATTAGGGAAAAACAACCCTGAGATTCCATCTTACCCCAGTCAGAATGGCTAAGATCAAAAACACAAGAGACAGCAGTTGTTGGCAAGGATGTGGAGAAAGAGGAACACTCCTCCACTGCTGGTGGGATTGCAAGCTGATTCAACCACTCTGGAAAGCTGTCTGGCAGTTCTTCAGAAAAGTGGGCATGACACTCCCAGAGGATCCTGCTATACCACTCCTGGGCATATACCCAGAGGCTTCCCCTCCATGCAATAAGGACACATGCTCCACTATGTTCATAGCAGCCTTATTTATAATAGCCAGAAATTGGAAAGAACCCAGATGTCCCTCAATGGAAGAATGGATTCAGAAAATGTGGCATATTTACACAATTGAATTCTACTATGCAATTAAAACAATGAATACATGAAATTCCTAGGGAAATGGTCAGAACTGGAAAATATCATCCTTAGTGAGGTAACCCAATCACAAAAGGACACACATGGTATGCAAGCACTGTTAGGGGGATATTAACCCAGAATCTCGGAATACCCTAGACACAATTCGCATATCAATAGATTTCCAAGAAGATGGAAGGAGAGAACCCTGGTCCTAGAAAGACTTGATGTAAGGGAATGCCAGGACAGAGAAACTAGAGGGGGTTGAATGGGGAAAAAAGGATGGGAAGGGGGCTTATGAGACTTTCAGGGAGGGAGGAAACGGGAAAAGGGAAATGATTTGGGATGTAAATAAAAAAACTTAGAAAATAAAAAAAAGATTAAAACTATGCATTTCTATTGTTACGCATGTGGTCCATGAACATGCAAAGCATGCATAATTCTAAACTCCAACCCAGCACAAAGTTACATTATTCAAATATCTTTAGGTGGAAATTTCTCAATGGCAGCACAAAGGACTCTGATCAGAATTGCAATTTTTCATATTACACTGCTAATTTCCTTTGTGGGCTCTCAGTTATTTGCCATATGCCTTTTTGATATACCTCCGAACTTTTCCATTAGTTGTATTTCCATTGCAGGTCTGTAATTGATATTGCATCTCCACTTCACTTTTTGGAGCTTCAGTTCGTAGTTGGGGACTAAACCCTTGGGACTAAATGAGAGACAAATATGTTAGTCATGGTCCAATACAATCTTGGCAATCCTGCTCTGTGTTCAAGGCTGCTCAGGAAATATGCAGTTTGTTTCCCCTGCATGTATTTACTGTGATTCTGGGGTACCTGCAGTTAACAACTATTACAGCAGCGTGGCCCCTAATGCCTAACATAACAATAGTAGGCAATTCTAGTATCAAAATATATTATTCGTTTTAAAAATCATATTTCATTTGTTATCCAAATTGCAATAATGGGCAAATAGGAAGAAAACCTAAACACCAGTATGTAATCATTTTATATCTCATGAAAGAGTTCACTGACTATAAGTTGAATATAACCATTAAGAGTATATATTATATCTTAGACATATGCCTCCAAGTATTAGTTATTACTGTATTCTTTAGTATATTATATCCCCTAAGAACCTTTTGGTAAAAGTTACTTGATGACAAATAACATCAAAGGAAGATATTCCTCTTATTCTCTGTAAATCTGCATGTGGAGGATATCTTCTCATGTATACAAATAACCAAGGTAATAAAAAATTAAGTGCTACATCATTTGGGGAGTGGAGAGCTGCCTTGTATGTCTCTTTGCTTGTTTGAGACGAGATTTCACTGTGTAGCCCTGGCTATCCTGAAACTGTCTCTATAGACCAGGAGGTCTTCAAATTCAGAGAGCTGCCAGTCTCTTCTCCCTCTGGGCTGAGATAAAAGGGCTTTGTCAGCACTTCTTTCCCAAAATTTAGCTGTTTTACAGAGAAAAGTATTGGTAAACAACATACTGTAAATCAGAATATTCAAGAGAACTATCCTGATATAGGTGCCATGATGAGCATTTTCTGAAAAGTAAGGCCAGTTTAGTAATAGCTGAAGGAGGTGAAACAGAAAGACCAGCCACAGGAAAGATGAGATACAGAAATCAACATAATTACCTCAGAGCATGAAATCCAAGCATTTATAGCCAACCAAAGAACCATGAACTAGTTTTCTTCACAAAAGATCCAAATAAAATGGTGACAGGTAAGACATCGAAACATTGAAATAGAAACAGCACACAAACACAATTCTGAGTAGGAGAATTAACTCATGAGCAAGCACTTTACCCTGTGTTCCTCTTTTCTTGATGAATATCTGGAACTACTGGAATCAGATCTCCTAGAGCGTCTACAGATAAAAAAAATTACAACAGATATGGTTGTGTTCATTTCTTAAGATAAGTCTGTGCACTTGGCTACTTGGTGTTAAATGACATTGTTTACTGATGGTATTCCATTTCTGGTTTAATTGAATTTTTGGTGATTCTAAACATACTTCTCCCATACTTTGAAATATGCAGCAAAGCATCACTCACAGTTCTAGTTCAGAAAGGGACAGCTATGTACTAGTATAGCTTAAGGATAAAACAACTCCAAAACACTATCTCATAGGCTGCACCTATGCCCAGATAACGACTCTAAAAATTTTCACCTGAATTGAAACATGTAGGAATGAGACACAGGGCAGGAAGATCCTACACCTCTATCTGACCTGGCGCAGGACTAATCCGTTCAACTCAGAATTAGCCATCTCCATTGTCAGTTCACACATGCACATAAAAAGAACCAGAATTCAAATGGATCATTTTATTCTGGACCTAATTTTATAGTGTGCAGAAATGAGAGGATTCAATGATTAATTAATAGGGGTTTTGATATTGCTATAATATTTCAAAGTAGCTACTCTTTAAACTTTCCTAATTCCAGAAATAGTGTTTATTGAATGGAAAGAGGCAGAAGTTCATTTAGACGTGAGGCCTATAACTCTAAAAGTTCTACAAAGGGCAGAAATTCTGGACAGTGTGGGAGGCATTTAGGAGTCATGGAATACATCTCTTTAGGTGCTTCACAGTCATTAGATATTCTTCAGGTGAGAACTCTTTGTTTAGCTCTGTACCCCATTTTTTAATAGAGTTACTTGGCTTTCTGGAGTCTAACATCTTGAGTCCTTTGTATATATTGGATATTAGCCCTCTGTTGGATGTAGGGTTGGTAAAGATCATTTCCCAGTTTGTTGGTTGCCACCTGTCCTTTTGACAGTGTCTTTTGCCTTGCAAAAACTTTGTAATTTAATGAGGTCCCATTTGTCTATTCTTGATCTTAGAGCATAAGCTATTGGAGTTCTGTTTAGGAAATTCTCCCCTGTACCCATATGTTCAAGGTTCTTCCCTAGTTTCCTTTCTATTAGTTTCAGTGTATCTGGTTTTATGTGGAGGTCCTTGACCCACTTGGAATTGAGCTTAGTGCAAGGAGATAAGAATGGATCAATTTGCATTCTTCTGCAAGTTGAATTCCAGTTGAACCAGCACCATTTGTTGAAAAGGCTATCTTTTTTTCCACTGGATGGTTTTCCTCCTTTGTCAAAGATCAAGTGTCCATAGGAATGTGGATTCATTTCTGGGTCTTCATTTCTGTTCCATTGATCTACATGCCTGTCACTGTACCAATACCATGCAGTTTTTAACACTTTGTTCTGTAGTATAGCTTGAGGTCCAGATCACTGATTCCCCCAGAAGTTCTTTTACTCTTGAGAATAGTTTTAGCTATCCTGGGTTTTCTGTTATTCCAGATGAATTTTTGAATTGCTCTTTCTAACTCTATGAAGAATTGCGTTGGGATTTTGATGGGGATCACATTGAAACTGTATATTGCTTTTGGCAAGATGGTCATTTTTACTATATCAATCCTGCCAATCCATTAGCACAGAAGATTTTTCCATCTTCTGAGGTCTTCTTCTTCAACATCCTTAGTCATTAGGGAAATGCAAAGCAAAGCAACCCTGAGATTCCATCTCACAGCAGTCAGAACGGCTAAGATCAAAAACACAGGAGACAGCAGGTGTTGGCGAGGATGTGGAGAAAGCGGAACACTCCTCCAGTGCTGGTGGGATTGCAAGCTGGTACAACCACTCTGGAAAGCAGTCTGGCATTTCTTCAGAAAACTGAGCATGATACTCCTGGAGGATCCTGCTATACCACTCCTGGGCATATACCCAGAGGCTTCCCCTGCTTGCAATAAGGACACATGCTCCACTATGTTCATAGCAGCCTTATTTATAATAGGCAGAAGCTGGAAAGAACCCAGATGTCCCTCAACGGGAGGAATGGATTCAGAAGATGTGGTATATTTACACAATGGAATACTACTCTGCAATTAAAAACAATGAATTCAAGAAATTCCTAGTCAAGTGGTCAGAACTGGAAAATATCATTCTTAGTGAGGTAACCCAATCACAAAAGAACACACATGATATGCAGTCACTTGTAAGGGGATATTAAACCAGAATCTCAGAATACCCTAGACACAATTTGCATATCAATAGATTTCAAAGAGATGGAAGGAGAGACCCCTGGTACTGGAAAGACTGGATGTAAGGGAATACCAGGACAGAGAAGTGAGAAGGTGTTGAATGGGGAACAGAGGGAGGGAAGGGGGCTTATGGGACTT
The DNA here is from genome assembly GCA_036184385.1 of Tokudaia muenninki. Classification (NCBI taxonomy): domain Eukaryota; kingdom Metazoa; phylum Chordata; class Mammalia; order Rodentia; family Muridae; genus Tokudaia; species Tokudaia muenninki. The sequence continues at coordinate 5,780 of BTHS01000051.1, forward strand.
TCGGGGAGGGAGGAAATGGGAAAGGGGAAATCATTTGGAATGTAAATAAATAAACTTAGAAAAAAAGAGCCATAGAATAAATATGCTACATACATAAAAGAGAATCAGTGTGTGTTTGGTGGACTACTGAATAAAAAGAATCAATAAAGATGTGGGGTTCAATGTTTTATGTTTTATCTTGTGAGGGTTTTAATAAATTTAATTAATTATTTTATTATAACTCACAAATCATATATCAAGAAATGGGTGAGATTGAACTTATATTATCATCACACTATGGTGGTATAAGTTAGCATGCTATTTATAATCATTCTCTTCCACTAAAGTGAGAAAATTGGATCAACAAATGAGTCCATGAACTTAAGTGTAAAACCTTCACATCTGTATTTTTATGTCCAATAATTTTCTTCTCTAGACTGATGTCATTTTCATGGGTGTGCTTGTGTGTCTGTGTCTTTGTGTCTGTGTTTTTTAGTGAATATACATATATATATATATATATATATATATATATATATATAGTGTAAGTGTGTGGGTTATGTGTTTATGTATGTATGTGTGCATGTGTGTCTGCATTTGTGTAGGTTTGTGTCTGTCTCTGTGCATGTTTGCCTATGTATCTTCTAGATGAATGATTTTAGCTAATCTTTAAGTTTCTATTTTATTATCTACAAATCAAGTTCTCTTTCAACTTTTAGATTTGGATTTTCATGTTTCAATCTAAAAATCAATATATGAAAATAATTATACTTACAGACCAATTTTAAAAAACAGAGCTCCTGAAATATTCAGATTCTTTACTAAAATTTTTCAAAAGAATGGCTTTGTAACCATCCTTTTCTACCTGTGCTGTGTTATCTACACAGCAAGTATGAGATAAGGTTAAAACTATTCATTTCTATTTATATTCACGTGGTCTTTGAACATACAGGGCATGCATAATGCTAAACATTAACCCAGCACAACGTTACTTAATTAAAATAACTTCAGGTGAATATTTCTCAATGGTAACATATAGGACTCTTATGAGAATTGCAATGTGTCATATTACACTACTAATTTCCTTTGTGAACAGTCAATAATTTGCAATATGCATTTTGACTTTACCTGTGAACATTTCCATCAGTTGTATTTCCATTGTAGTTATCTAACTGATCTTGCACCCCCACTTCTGATCGTGGCAGGGAACTAATCCCTTGAGACTAAATGGGAGATAAGTATGTTATTCATGTAAAATACAAGTTTGGCAGTCCTACTCTGTGCTCAAGTTTACTCTGGAAATATACAAATTTCCTCCCCTGAATGTATTTACTGTGACTCTGTGGTAACTGCAGTTAATAGTTATCACAGCAAGGTGACCTAAGGGCTAAAGTAACAATAGTAGGCAATTCTAGTATAAAAAATATATTATACGTTTTAAAAATAATATATTATCTGTTATGCAAATTGCAGTAATGGGAAAATGGGGAGAATACCTAAACTTCAGTGGGTAATCACTTTTATATCTCAGGAAAGAGTTCAAAGACTATAAGTTTAATATAACCTCTAATAGTATATATTATATATTAGAAATATGCCTCCAAGAATAAATTATTACTGTGTTCTTTAGTAAATTATATACCCTAAGAACTGTTTAGTAAAAGCTACTTGATGACAAATAAGATCAAGGTATGATAGTCCTCTCATCCTATGTAAATCTACATGCGGAGAATATCTTCTCATGTATGCAAATAACCAAGGTAATAAAAAATTAAGGGCCACATTGTTAATTAAGAGGAGTAGAGAGGCTGCATCGTTTGTCTCTTTGTTTGTTTTCCTGTTTGTTTGAGACCAGATTTCTCTGTGAAGCCCTGGCTATCCTGAAACTGTCTCTATAGACCCGGATGTCTTTAACCTCAGGAACTGCCAGTCTCTTCTCCCTCTGTGCTGAGATGAAAGGACTGTGTCAGCACTTCTGCCCAAAAGTTTAGCTGTTATAGAGAAAAGTATTGTAAAACCACACACAGTAAATCAGAATATTCAAAGGATATATCCAGATATAGGTGCAATGATGCGCAACTTCTAAAAAGTAAGGCCAATTTAGGAATGGCTGAAGGAGATGAAACAGAAAGACCAGCCCAAGGAAAGATGAGATACAAAAATCAACATAGTTACCTCAGAGCATGAAATCCAGGAAGTTATAAACAAACAAAGAACCATGCACTAGGTTTCTTCACAAAATGTCCAAATAAATTGGTGACAGGTAAGACAGCAAAACATTGAAATAGAAACAGCACACAAACACAATTCTGAGCAGGAGACTTAACTCATGAACAAGCACTTTACCGTGTTTTCATCTTCTCTTGATGAATATCTGGAACTTCTGGAGCCAGATCTCCTGGAGTCTCTTCAGAGGAAAAAACATAGAACAAATAAGGTTGTGTTCATTTCTTAAAGATAATTCTGTACACATAGCTACTTTGTGCTAAATAAAGTTGTTTACTGAAGGTATTCTACTTCTGGTTTCAGACGAATTTTTGAAGATTCTACAAACACGTCTCCCAAACTTTGAAATATGCAGCAAAGTTCTAGTTCAAAAAGGACAGCTATGTACTGGTATAGCTTAAGGATAAAACAACTCCAAAACACCATCTCATAGGCTGCACCTATGCCCAGATAATGACTCTCCTAATTTTCATCTGAACTGAAACAGGTGTAGGAATGAGACACACGGCAGGAAGATCCCACAACTCTACCTGACCTGGTGCAGGACTAAGCTGTGCAACTCAGAATTAGCCATCGTCATTGTCAGTTCACACATGCGCATAAAAAGAACTAGAATTCAAATGAGGAAGGGTGGATCGTTTTACTCTGTACCTAATTTTATAGTGTGGAGAAATGAGAGGATTCAATGACTAATTAATAGGGGTTTTGGATAATGCTATAATATTTCAAATTAGCTACTCTTTACAATTCCCTAATTTCAAAAACAGTGTTTATTGAATGGAAAGAGGCAGAAGTTCAGTTAGACCTTGACGCCTATTTCTCTAAAAGTTCTACACAGGGCAGAAATTCTGGACAGTGTGGGAGGCATTTAAGAATCATAGAATAACTGCTACATACATAAGAAAGAATCAGTGTGTGTTTGGTGGACTGCTGAATAAAAATAAATAAAGTTGTGGGCTCAATGTTTTATGTGTTATTATGTGAGGATTTTTAATAAATTTAATTAATTATTTTATTATAACTCACAAGTCATATAACAAGAAATGGGTGAGATTGAACTTATATTATCATCACACTGTGGTGGTATAAAGTAGCATGCTATTTATAATCATTCTCCTCCACTAACGTGAGAAAATTAGGTCAACAAATGAGTTCTTGAACTTAAGTGCAAGACCTCTACATCTGTATTTTTTATGTCCAATAATTTTCTTCTCTAGACTGATGTCATTTTCATGGATGTGTGCTTGTGTGTGTATATGTCTCTGTGTGTGTGTTGTGTCCATGTGTCTGTGTTTGTTAGTGAGTATATATATTGTGTAAGTGTGTGGGGTTATGTGTTTATGCATGTATGTGTGCGTGTGTGTTTGCATTTGTGTAGGTTTGTGACTGTGTGTCTGTGTGCATGTTTGCCTATGTATCTTTTAGCTAATCTTTAAGTTTCTATTTTATTATCTACAAATCAAGTTCTCTTTCAACTTTTAGATTTGGATTTTCATGTTTTCACTCTAAAATCAATATATGAAAATAATTATACTTACAGATCAATTTTAAAAAACAGAGCTCCTGAAATATTCAGATTCTATACTAAAATTTTTCAAATTAATGGCTTCGTAACCATCCTTTTCTAGCTGTGCTGTGTTATCTACACAGCAAGTTTGAGATAAGGTTAAAACTATGCATTTCTATTTATATTCACGTGGTCTTTGAATATACAGGGCATGCATAATGCTAAACATTAACCCAGCACAACACTACATAATTAAAATAACTTCAGGTGAATATTTCTCAATGGCAACAAATAGGACTCTTATCAGAATTGCAATACGTCATATTAAACTACTAATTTCCTTTGTGAGCAGTCAATAATTTGCCATATGCATTTTGACTTTACCTGTGAACATTTCCATCAGTTGTATTTCCATTGTAGTTATCTACCTGATCTTGCACCCCCACTTCTGATCGTGGCAGGGAACTAATCCCTTGAGACTAAATGGGAGATAAGTATGTTATTCATGTAAAATACAAGTTTGGCAGTCCTACTCTGTGCTCAAGTTTACTCTGGAAATATGCACATTTCCTCCCCTGCATGTATTTACTGTGAGTCTGTGGTAACTGCAGTTAATAGCTATTACAGCAAGGTGGCCCTAAGCCTAAAGTAACTATAGTAGGCAATTCTAGTATAAAAATATATTATACTTTTTAAAAAATAATATATTATCTGTTATGCAAATTGCAGTAATGGGAAAATGGGGAGAATACCTAAACTTCAGTGGGTAATCACTTTTATATCTCAGGAAAGAGTTCAAAGACTATAAGTTTAATATAATCTCTAATAGTATATATTACATTTTAGAAATATGCCTCCAAGAATAAATTATTACTGTGTTCTTTAGTAAATTATATACCCTAAGAACTGTTTAGTAAAAGCTACTTGATGACAAATAAGATCAAGGTATGATAGTCCTCTCATCCTATGTAAATCTATATGTGGAGAATATCTTCTCATGTATGCAAATAACCAAGGTAATAAAAAATTAAGGGCCCACATTGTTAATTAAGAGGAGTAGAGAGCTGCATCGTTTGTCTCTTTGTTTGTTTTCCTGTTTGTTTGAGACCAGATTTCTCTGTGAAGCCCTGGCTATCCTGAAACTGTCTCTATAGACCAGGATGTCTTCAACCTCAGGAACTGCCAGTCTCTTCTCCCTCTGTGCTGAGATGAAAGGACTGTGTCAGCACTTCTGCCCAAAAGTTTAGCTGTTATAGAGAAAAGTATTGTAAAACCACACACAGTAAATCAGAATATTCAAAGGATATATCCAGATATAGGTGCAATGATGCGCAACTTCTAAAAAGTAAGGCCAATTTAGGAATGGCTGAAGGAGATGAAACAGAAAGACCAGCCCAAGGAAAGATGAGATACAAAAATCAACATAGTTACCTCAGAGCATGAAATCCAGGAAGTTATAAACAAACAAAGAACCATGCACTAGGTTTCTTCACAAAATGTCCAAATAAATTGGTGACAGGTAAGACAGCAAAACATTGAAATAGAAACAGCACACAAACACAATTCTGAGCAGGAGACTTAACTCATGAACAAGCACTTTACCGTGTTTTCATCTTCTCTTGATGAATATCTGGGAACTTCTGGAGCCAGATCTCTTGGAGTCTCTTCAGAGGAAAAATCATAGAACAAATATGGTTGTGTTCATTTCTTAAAGATAATTCTGTGCACATAGCTACTTTGTGCTAAATAAAGTTGTTTACTGAAGGTATTCTACTTCTGGTTTCAGATGAATTTTTGAAGATTCTACACACATTTCTCCCAAACTTTGAAATATGCAGCAAAGTTCTAGTTCAAATAGGACAGCTATGTACTGTATAGCTTAAGGATAAAACAACTCCAAAACACCATCTCATAGGCTGCACCTATGCTCAGATTATGACTAACATAATTTTCATCTGAACTGAAATAGGTGTAGGAATGAGACCCATGGCAGGAAGATCCTACACCTCTACCTGACCTGGTGCAGGACTAAGCTGTGCAACTCAGAATTAGCCATCGTCATTGTCAGTTCACACTTGCACATAAAAAGAACCAGAATTCAAATGAGGAAGTGTGGATCGTTTTATTCTCTACCTAATTTTATAGTGTGGAGAAATGAGAGGATTCAATGACTAATTAATAGGGGTTTTTGATAATGCAATAATATTTCAAAATAGCTACTCTTTACAATTCCCTAATTCAAAAATAATGTTAATTGAATGGAAAGAGCCAGAGGTTCAGTTAGACTTGAGGCCTATATCTCTAAACGTTCTACACAATTCAGAAATTCTGGAGAGTGTGGGAGGCATTTAAGAGTCATAGAATAAATGTGCTACATACATTAGAGAGAATCAGTGTGTATTTGGTGGACTGTCGAATAAAAAGAAACAAATAAAGGTGTGTGGTTCAATGTTTTATGTTTAATGTGAGGATTTTGATAAATTTAATTAATTATTTATTAGAACTCACAAATCATATATCAAGAAATGGGTGAGATTGAAACTTATATTGTCATCAGGCTACAGAGGTATAAAGTAGCACGCTATTTATAATCATTCTCTTCCAGTAACGTGAGAAAATTAGATCAACTAATGAGTCCTTGAACTTAAGTGTAAAACCATCAGTATAATACATCAGTATTTGTATGTCCAATAATTTTCTTCTGTAGACTGATGTCATTTTCATGGGTGTGTGCTTGTGTGAGTGTTAGTGAGTTTATGTATGGTGTAAGTGTGTGGGATGTGTGTTCATGTATGTATGTATGCGTGTATTTGCCTTTAGTAGGTGTGTGTTCTGTGTGTCTGTCTTCATATTTGAGTATGTATCTTCTAGATGAGTGATTTTTAGCTAATCTTTAAGTTTCTATTTATTATCTTACACATCAAGTTATGTTTTCAACTTTTAGTTTTGGATTTACATGTTTCAGTCTAAAATCAATATATTAAAATAATTATACTCACAGATCAATTTTAAAAAACATAGCTCCCAAAATTTCAGATTCTTTACTAAAATTATTCAAATCAATGGTTTGGTAACAATCATATCTAGCTGTGGTGTGTTATCTACACAGCAAAGTTTGAGATAAGATGAAAACTATGCATTTCTATTATTATTCATGTGGTCCGTGACCATGCAAAGCATGCATTATGCTAAATTCCAACCCAGCACAAAGTTCCATTATTCAAATATCTTTAGGTGGAAATTTCTCAAATGGCAGCACAAAGGAGCTCTTATCAGAATTGGAATACTTCATATTACACTGCTAATTTTCCCTTTGTGGGCTCTCAATTATTTGCCATATGCCTTTCTGTTGTACCTCTGAACTTTTCTATCCTTTGTAGTTCCATTGCAGGTCTGTAACTGATCTTGCATCTCCACTTCTCTTTTTGGAGCTTCAGTTCGTAGCTGGGGACTAAATCCTTCGGACTACATGGGAGACAAATATGTTACTCGTGGTCCAATTCAAGCTTGGCATTCCTGCTCTGGGGTCAAGTTTTGCTCCGGAAATATGCAATTTGTTTTCCCTGCATGTATTTACTGTGATTCTGTGGTACCTGCAGTTAACAGCTATTACAGCAGGGTGGCCCTAAAGCCTAACATAACAATAGTAGGCAATTCTAGTATCAAAATATATTATTCTTTTTAAAAATCATATTTTATCTGTTATACAAATTGCAATAATGGGCAAATAGGGAGAAAACCTAAACTACAGTGTGTAATCACTTTTGTATCTCATGAAAGAATTCACTGACTATAAGTTGAATATAACCTCTAATAGTATATATTATATCTTAGAAATAAGTCCCCAGAATAAGCTATTACTGTGTTTCTTTATTAAATTATATCCCCTAAGAACTGTTTAGTAAAAGCTACTTGATTACAAATAGCATCAAAGTAAAATATTCCTCTCATCATATTGTAAATCTACATGTAGAGGGATATCTTCTCATGTATACAAATAACCAAGGTAATAAAAAATCAAGGGCTTCCATTGTTTGGGGTGGAGTAGAGAGCTGCGTTGTTTGTCTCTTTGTTTATTTGAGAGAAGATTTCTCTGTGTAGCCCCTGGCTTTGCTGAAACTGTCTCTATAGACCCGGATGCCTTCAAATTCAGAGAGTTGCCAGACTCATCTGCCTCTATGCTGAGATAGAAGAGCTGTGTCAATACTTCTCTGCCCAAAAGTTAAGCTGTTTTTACAGAGAAAGTATTGGAAAACAACACACAGTAAAATCAGATTATTGAAGAGAAATATCCAGATATAGGTGCAATGATGCACAATTTCTAAAAAGTAAGGCCAATTTAATAATTGCTGAAGTATATGAAACAGAAAGACCAGCCCAAGAAATATGAGATACAGAAACAACATTATTACCTAAGAGCATGAAAACCAGAAGCTCTAACCAACCCAAAGAACCATGCACTAGTATTCTTCACAAAATGTCCAAATCAATTGGTGACAGGTAAGACAGCGAAACATTGAAATAGAAACAGCACACAAAACACAATTCTGAGCAGGAGAATTAACTCATGAACAAGCACTTTAAAAAAAATAAAAAATAAAAAATACCATGTGTTCATCTTCTCTTGACGAATAACTGGAACCACTGGAGCCAGGTCTCCTGGAGGTCCGCTTCAGAGGAAAAAAACATACAACAGATATGGCTGTGTTCATTTCCTAAAGATAATTCTATGCACTTGGTTACTTGGTGTTAAATGAGGGTATTTATTTGATGATATTCTACTTCTGGTTTAAATGAATTTTGGTGATTTTACACCAACCTCTCCCATACTATGACATATTCAGCAAAGCTTTCACTCACAGCTCTGGTTCAAAAAGGAACAGCAATGTACGGGCGTAGCCTAAGAATAAAACAACTCCGAACCACTATCTCCCAGGTCATACAGATGCCCAGGTAATGACTCACAGAATTGTCCTACTGAAGTGAGACAGGTGTGCGTGTGAGACTCAATGTAGAGAGATTCAAGACCTCTCCCTGGTGCAATACTAAGCGTTGCAACTCAGAGCTATCCATCTTCAGTGTCCGTCAGACATGCATAGACAAAATAACAGAATTCAAATGAGAAAGCGTGGATTGTTTTTACTCTGTACCTAAGTTTATATTGTTCAGAAATGAGAGGATTCAATAATTAATTAATAGGAGTTTTTGATATTGCTATAACACTTCAAAATATCTACTCTTTATAATTTTCTAATTTCATAAATATTGTTAACTGAAATGGAAAGAGGCAGAGGTTCAGTTAGACTTGAGGCCTGTTTATATGTTCTACACAGAGCAGGAATTCTGAATAGGGTTGGCGGCATGTAAAAGACATAGAATTAAATGTGCTACATTACACAATAGAGAATTAGTATATATTTTGTGATCTACTGTATAAAAGGAATAAAGAAATTTGAGGCCTTCGCTGTTTTATAATTAATAATTGTGAGGATTTTAATAAATTTAATTAATTATTTTATTATAACTCACGAATCATATATCATGAAATGGTGAGATTGAACTTTTAGTTATTTTATCATCAGGCTTATTGTAGGTATAATGTAACAAGCTATTTGTAATCATTCTCTTCCACTAATATGAGAAAACTCAATGAACAAATGAGTCCATGAAGTGAAAAACCTCTACATCTGCATTTGTATGTCCAATAGTTTTCTTCTCTAGACTGATGTCATTTTCATGGTTGTGTGGTTTGAGTGGTGTGTGTGTGAGTGTGTATATGGTGTAATGTATGGGCATATCTGGGTATATATATATATGGTTGGGTGTTTGTGTGGATTTCTTGTGGGTAGTGTGTGTAGTTGTGTGTGTGTGTGTGTGTGTGTGCATGTGTATGTGTGCATGTGTTCCTATGTATTCTTCTAAATGAATGGTTTCAGCTAATCTTTAAGTTTCCTATTTTATTATCTTCATATCAAGGCCCACAGTTATGAGAAGTTTTTCATTTAAATATTTAAAATATACATAATTCATTATTTCATTTATTGAAATAAACATGTATTTCAACGCCTGGGGAAGCTATATCTTAAAATGACAACTTGCCACAAGCACCTTGAAATCATCTAGAACAAGATCCTTAAATGAGGAATTCTCTCCATCAGGTTGCTCTAGATATTTCTTCTGAGGTATTGTTTAACTGTAGAAAGACACACTATGTATCTGAATGTTCAATAGCCTGAGCAATGAGAGCTTACCATAAGCAAACAGTTGCTTTTGGGGTCATTCCATTATTGACTGTGGATGTTCTGTGACCAGATGCTGTCTCTGACTTCCCCACTACCATGAACTATAACCTAGAACTGTAGACTGAATATCCCCTTTCCACCACTATGTTGTCTTGTTGGGGTATTTCATCACAGTAACAGAAATGAAGCCATGACAAAAGTTAAGTGATCTTGAAAAAGTTTTATGATGAGTTTACCGATCAGAAGGATAAAACACAAAATTTTCCAGAAATATAAATATGACAATGACCAGTGAGAAATATATACAGCATTATGGAAACTCTCTGAGAAAGAGAAAAGTTGTCACAGAGTATCCCAATTGGATTTTCAAACTGCTGGTATTCATATATGGGACTTACATAATCATTTGGTGTTTTATCAAGCAAAATGACAGATAAATGACAATCCTGTCCAAAATTTTTACATGCAAATAGCACACACTTTATAAAGCTCGGAGTTATTCTCTTGTGCCCGTATTTATATTTTCCTGACTTCATGAAGCTCCTTTTGCTTTTTCTGTTAATGCCTCTGGTTTTCCCTTCACCTTATCTCTAACCTAAGCTTTTGTCTTCCTCCTGTTTTGGGGATTTAAATCTGTCTCAGATTTAAATAACTTCTTTCTTTTGAAGGTTGACAAAAGTAATGAGCAAATTTAAAACAGCTTTTTAGTTTGAAGTCATTTTACCTCCTCATTGTTATGACTGCAGTTGTTATTATTATACCTCTTGAAGGAAAACTCGTATAAATGGAAAGAAAACATATATTGGAGATAAACATATTTAATATAATTTTCAGAAAACTGCAACTAAAATCAAGATGTCTAATTACTTATGTGTGATAAACCTCTAAGAATATAATAATATGATTGCATAATAAAATGTCAGCTTTGCATTAGGATATTTTCTTTACTTCTAAAGGCATTAAGTGTTGCTAGACTTATTAATATACATTACAAGTAGTATATAATGATTATTATGTTAAAAAATATTCATAAACTTGCATGTCACAAGAAATACTGTTATTACAAATATATAATAATACTTCATCATGCATTCATGGCAGAATTCACAGATAAAGAAAAAATTAAGGTGCCATCTACCAAGAATGGCATATTAAATGTGAATATTTTCTGATATATTGAAAGAAAAATGAGATGAGAAAATGAGGAGATCATTCCCACTATATACAAAAGAGCTCGAGGGAAAACCAAAGCTACGGTATAGTCTGCAGGATGATGAAAATCACAAAGAAATATTAAGTCATATAGGAGTGAAGGGGAAGCAGCCTGTGCGGGCTCTCCACTGGCGAAAGGAGAGATAAGTCTTCCAAAAAGATAACCATGTGGGTCCTGAATGTCTGCCCTGGCTACTTGGATAAGACCGAGAGTTCCTACTGTCTGGAATTAAGCTAGAAAATACGCCACAATAGTAAACTCAGCATTGCATGGACCAACGTTGGGTCAAAGTATACTTCCCTATAGGTGTATTAAGATTCTGAAATGAAAGGGTGCCTACATATTTAAAGTGAGTTGCTTTGGGGGATTGAAGGAATAAAAATGAATGAAAATGAGGCCAACCTACTATAGAGCCTGGGAGAGAAACGGGTACATCAGACAGACAAAAGAGGAGGGCCTGGGATATCAAAACATTAAGAAATTCAAGAACCAAGGGAGTTGGGTGGTGAACAGCTCTAGGTCACCAGCACCCCCTCCCCATCCCACCCCACCCGCCTTCATGTAGCAGTAGAATAACTGCCAAGAACAGAGATTAGCACCCTTGAGATTTCCAAGACATGTTAATGACAAAGGTCAACATACTAGTCACCAGCACTTGAAGGCAGTTAGCAGTTCCCTCAGAGCTACTTTAGGAAAGCTGACACACCTTTCTCCACATGATTCCCAACATGCCCCTTGGCCCTGACTCCCACCTCCAATTACCTGTCATTCTTGTCTTGGTCATTCGTGTTGCCATTTTTTCCAAGTTTGAGCTGTTCTGAACCCATGGCAACCGTACCCCCGGATAGCAGCCTTGTTGATCTATCCAAAAGCTCTGTAGGCTTTTGAGCTGTCTGAGGCAGCGGGGGCTAGTAGCATCCTGGCACTGCCCTCCAAGGCCCTGGAAGGACCCCCCCTCTGGCTGGGTGGTATGAGCCAGAATGAAGAATGCCTTGGATTCCAGAA
>BTHS01000052.1:0-18340 GCA_036184385.1 Tokudaia muenninki
GGAGATCCCCAGTTGCTCAGGAGATCACCAGTTGATCAGGAGAACCCCAGTTGCCCAGGAGATCACCAGTTGCCCAGGAGATCACCAGTTGCTCACAGATCCCCAGTTGCTCAGGAGGTCCCCAGATACTCAGGAGGTCCCCAGTTACTCAGGAGATCCCCAGTTACTGAGGAGATCCCCAGTTGCTCATGACGTCCCCAGTTGCTCAGGAGATCCCCAGTTTCTCAGGAAGTCCCAAGATTCTCAGGAGGTCCCCAGTTACTCAGGAGATCCACAATTACTCAAGAGATCCCCAGTTTCTCAAGTGATCCTCAGTTGCCCTGGAGATCCCCAGTTGCTCAGGCGATCCCCAGTTGCTCAGGAGATCCCCAGTTGCCTAGCAGATCCCCAGTTGCCCAGGAGATCCCCAGTTAGTCAGGAGATCCCCAGTTGTTCAGGAAATCCGCAGTTACTCAGGAGACCCCAGTTACTCAGGAGGTGCCCAGTTGACCAGGAGATACACAGTTCCCCAGGAGATTACCCAGTTGCCCGGGAGATCCAAAGGTAATCAGGATTTCCCCAGTTACCCAGGAGATCCCCAACTACTCAGGAGATCCCTAGTTAATCAGGACGTCCTCAGTTGCTCAGGAGATCCCCTGTTACTCAGGAAGTCCCCAGTTGCTCAGGAGATCCCCAGTTGCTCAGGAGGTCCGGAAGTTCTCAGGAGATCCCCAGTTGCTCAGGAGATCTCCAGTTGTTCAGGAGATCCCCAGTTACTCAGGAGATCCCTAGTTGCTCAGGAGATCCCTAGTTGCACAGGAGGTCCCCAAGTTCTCAGGATATCCGCAGTTACTGAGGAGATCCCCAGTTGCTCAGGAGGTCCCAGTTGCTCAGGAGATCCCCAGTTGCTCAGGATGTCCCCAGTTGCTCAGGAGATCCCCAGTTCCCCAGGAGATTCCCCAGTTGCCCAGGAGATCCCCCAGTTACTCAGGAGATCCCCAGTTACTCAGGATATCCCCAGTTGATCAGGCGATCCCCAGTTGCTCAGGTGACCCCACTTACCCATGAGATCCCCAGTTACTCAGGAGATCCCCAGTTGCTCAGGGGATCCCACGTTATCCAGGAGATCACCAACTACTCAGGAGATCCCCAGTTGCTCAGGAGATCCCCAGTTACTCAGGAGATCCCCAGTTTCTCAGGATGTCCCCAAATTCTCAGGAGACCCTCAGTTACTGAGGAGATCCCCAGTGGTCAGGAGATCCCCAGTTACTCAGGAGATCTCCAGTTACTCAGGAGACCCCAGTTACTCAGGAGGTCCCCAGTTGTTCGGGAGATCCCCAGTTACTCAGGAGGTCCCCAGTTGCTCAGGATATCCCAGGTTATCAGGAGATCCACAGTTCCTCAGGAGATCCCCAGTTGATAGCAGATACCCAGTTGCCCAGGAGATCCCCAGTTAGTCAGGAGATCCCCAGTTTTTCAGGAAATCTGCAGTTACTCAGGAGACCCCAGTTACTCAGGAGGTCCCCAGTTGCCCAGGAGATCCCCAGTTGTTCAGGCGATCCCTAGTTGCTCAGGAGACCTCAGTTAACCATGAGATCCCCAGTTATTCAGGAGATCCGCAGTTACTCAGGAGATCCCCAGTTGCTCAGGAGATCCACAGTTATCTAGGAGATCCCCAGTTGCTCAGGAGGTCCCCAAATTCTCAGGAGATCCTCAGTTACTGAGGAGATCCCCAGTTGCTCAGGAGGTCCCCAGGTGCTCAGGAGATCCCCAGGTGCTCAGGAGATCCCCAGTTAGTTGCTCAGGTGATCCCCAGTTACTCAGGAGATCCGCAGTTACTCAGGAGATCGCCAGTTGCTCAGGAAATCCACAGTTATCTAGGAGATCCCCAACTACTCAGGAGATCCCCAGTTGCCCAGGAGATCCCCAGTTACTCAGGAGATCCCCAGTTGATCAGGAGATCCCCAGTTGCTCAGGAGGTCCCCAAATTCTCAGGAGATCCTCAGTTACTGAGGAGATCCCCAGTTGCTCAGGAGGTCCCCAGGTGCTCAGGAGATCCCCAGGTGCTCAGGAGATCCCCAGTTAGTTGCTCAGGAGATCCCCAGTTACTCAGGAGATCCGCAGTTACTCAGGAGATCCCCAGTTGCTCAGGAGATAGCCAGTTATTCAGGAAGACTGAAGATACTCAGGACATCCCCTGTTACTCAGGAGATCCCTTGTTACTCATGAGATCCACAGTTACTCAGGAGATTCCCAGTTGCTCTGGAGAACCCCAGTTGCTCAGGAGATCCCCAGTTGCTAAGGTGATCCCCAGTTGCTCAGGAGATCCCCAGTTGCCCAAGAGATCTCTTGTTGCCCAGGAGATCCGCAGTTTCCCAGGAGATCGCCAGTTACCCAGGAAATTCCCAATTACTCAGGAGATCCCCAGTTACTCAGGAGATCCCCAGTTACTTAGGAGATCCCCCGTTACTCAGGAGTTCCCCAGTTACTCATGAGATCCCCAGTTGCCCAGGTGATCTCCAGTTACTCAGGAGATCCCCAGTTGCCCAGAAGATCCCCAGGTGCCAACGAGATTCCCCAGTTGCCCAGGAGATCCCCAGTTAATCATGTGATCCCCAGTTACTCAATTGCTCCACAGTTGTTCAGGAGTTCCCCAGTTCCTCAAGAGTTTCCCCAGTTACTGAGGAGGTCCCTAGTTGCTCAGGATATTCGCAGTTATTCAGGAGCTCCCCAGTTGCCCAGGAGCTCCCTAGGTGCCCAGGAGATTCCCCAGTTGCCCAGGAGATCCCCAGTTAATCAGGAGATCCCCAGTTTCTCATGAGATCCCCAGTTGCCCAGGAGATCTCCAGTTACTCAGGAGATCCCAAGTTACTCAGGAGATCCCCAGTTACTCAGGAGATCCCCAGTTGCCCAGAAGATCCCCAGTTGCTCAGGATTTCCCCAGTGACTCAGGAGATCCCCAATTTGTCAGGAGATCCCCAGTTGCTCAGGAAATCCGCAGTTACTCAGGAGATCCGCAGTTACTCAGGAGATCCCCAGTTACTCAGGAGATCCCCAGTTGCCCAGAAGATCCACAGTTGCTCAGGAGATCGCCAGTGACTCAGGAGATGCCCAGTTGCTCAGGAGATCCGCAGTTACTCAGGAAATCCGCAGTTACCCAGGAGGTCCCCAGTTGTTCGGGATATCCCCAGTTACTCAGGAGGTCCCCAGTAGCTCAGGAGATCCCCAGTTACTCAGGAGATCCCCAGTTGCCCAGGAGATCACCAGTTCCCCAGGAGATTCCCCAGTTGCCCAGGAGATCCCCAGTTAATCAGGAGCTCCCCAGTTATCCAGGAGATCCCAAATTATTCAGGAGATCACCTGTTACTCAGGAGATCCCCAGTTACTCAGGAGATCCCCAGTTACTCAGGAGACCCCAGTTACTCAGGAGGTCCCCAGTTGTTCGGGAGATCCCCAGTTACTCAGGAGGTCCCCAGTTGCTCAGGAGATCCCCAGTTAGTCAGGAGATCCCCAGTTGTTCAGGAAATCTGCAGTTACTCAGGAGACCCCAGTTACTCAGGAGGTCCCCAGTTGACCAGGAGATATACAGTTCCCCAGGACATTACCCAGTGGCCCAGGAGATCCCCCGGTAATCAGGATTTCCCCAGTTACCCAGGAGATCCCCAACTTCTCAGGAGATCCCCAGTTACTCAGGAGGTCCCCAGTTCCTCAGGAGATCCCCAGTTACTCAGGAGGTCCCCAGTTGACCAGGAGATACACAGTTGCTCAAGAGATCCCCAGTTACTCAGGAGATCCCCAGTTACTCAGGAGATCCCCAGTTACTCAGGAGGTCCCCAGTAGCTCAGGAGATCCCCAGTTACTCAGGAGATCCCCAGTTACTCAGGAGATCCCCAGTTGCCCAGGAGATCACCAGTTCCCCAGGAGATTCCCCAGTTGCCCAGGAGATCCCCAGTTAATCAGGAGCTCCCCAGTTATCCAGGAGATCCCAAATTATTCAGGAGATCACCTGTTACTCAGGAGATCCCCAGTTACTCAGGAGATCCCCAGTTACTCAGGAGACCCCAGTTACTCAGGAGGTCCCCAGTTGTTCGGGAGATCCCCAGTTACTCAGGAGGTCCCCAGTTGCTCAGGAGATCCCATGTTATCAGGAGATCCACAGTTCCTCAGGAGATCCCCAGTTGCTCAGGAGGTCCCTGTTGCTCAGGAGATCCCCAGTTGATCAGGAGATCCCCAGTTGCTCAGGAGGTCACCAAATTCTCAGGAGATCCTCAGTTACTGAGGAGATCCCCAGTTGCTCAGGAGGTCCCCAGGTGCTCAGGAGATCCCCAGGTGCTCAGGAGATCCCCAGTTAGTTGCTCAGGAGATCCCCAGTTACTCAGGAGATCCGCAGTTACTCAGGAGATCCCCAGTTGCTCAGGAGATAGCCAGTTATTCAGGAAGACTGAAGATACTCAGGACATCCCCTGTTACTCAGGAGATCCCTTGTTACTCATGAGATCCACAGTTACTCAGGAGATTCCCAGTTGCTCTGGAGAACCCCAGTTGCTCAGGAGATCCCCAGTTGCTAAGGTGATCCCCAGTTGCTCAGGAGATCCCCAGTTGCCCAAGAGATCTCTTGTTGCCCAGGAGATCCGCAGTTTCCCAGGAGATCCCCAGTTAATCAGGAGATCGCCAGTTACCCAGGAAATTCCCAATTACTCAGGAGATCCCCAGTTACTCAGGAGATCCCCAGTTACTTAGGAGATCCCCCGTTACTCAGGAGTTCCCCAGTTACTCATGAGATCCCCAGTTGCCCAGGTGATCTCCAGTTACTCAGGAGATCCCCAGTTGCCCAGAAGATCCCCAGGTGCCAACGAGATTCCCCAGTTGCCCAGGAGATCCCCAGTTAATCATGTGATCCCCAGTTACTCAATTGCTCCACAGTTGTTCAGGAGTTCCCCAGTTCCTCAAGAGTTTCCCCAGTTACTGAGGAGGTCCCTAGTTGCTCAGGATATTCGCAGTTATTCAGGAGCTCCCCAGTTGCCCAGGAGCTCCCTAGGTGCCCAGGAGATTCCCCAGTTGCCCAGGAGATCCCCAGTTAATCAGGAGATCCCCAGTTTCTCATGAGATCCCCAGTTGCCCAGGAGATCTCCAGTTACTCAGTAGATCCCCAGTTGCTCAGGAGATCCCCAGTTACTCAGGAGATCCCCAGTTGCTCAGGAGGTCCTCAAATTCTCAGGAGATCCTCAGTTACTGAGAGATCCCCAGTTGCTCAGGAGGTCTCCAGGTGCTCAGGAGATCCCCAGTTGCTCAGGAGATCCCCAGCTGCTCAGGAGATCCCCAGTTGCTCAAGAAATCCCCAGTTGCTCAGGAAATCCCCAGTTACTCAGGAGATCCCCAGTTGCTCAGGAGATAGCCATTTATTCAGGAAGTCCCAAGGTACTCAGGATATCCCCTGTTATTCAGGAGATCCCTTGTTACTCATGAGATCCACAGTTACTCAGGAGATGCCTAGTTGCTCTGGAGATCCCCATTTGCTCATGAGATCCTCAGTTGCTAAGGCGATCCCCAGTTGCTCAGGAAATCCCCAGGTGCCCAGGAGATCCCCTGTTGCCCAGGAGATCTCCAGTTGCTCAGAGATTCCCTGTTGCTCACGAGGTCCCCAGATACTCAGGAGCTCCCCAGTTACTCCGGAGATCCCCATTTACTGAGGAGATCCCCAGTTGCTCAGGAGGTCCCCAGTTGTTCAGGAGATCCCCAGTTGCCCAGGAGCTCCCCAACTTCTCAGGAGATCCCCAGTTACTCAGGACAACCCCAGTTGCTCAGGAGGTCCCCTGTTACTCAGGAGGTCCCTATTTGCTCAGGAGGTACCCAATTACTCAGGAAATCACAAGTAATTCAGGAGATCCCCAGTTTTCAGGAGATCCCCAGGTACCTATGAGATTCCCCAGTTACTCAAGAGGTCCGCAGTTACTCAGGAGGTCTCCAGTTACTCAGGAGATCCCCAGTTGCTCAGGAGATCCCCAGTTACTAAGGAGATCCCCACTTGCTCAGGAGGTCCCCAGTTGCTCAGGAGATCCCCAGTTGCTCAGGAGGTCCCCAAATTCTCAGGAGATCCTCAGTTACTGAGGAGATCCCCAGTTGCTCTGGAGGTCCCCAGGTGCTCAGGAGATCCGCAGTTGCTCAGGAGATCCCCAGTAGCTTAGGAGATCCCCAGTTGCTCAGGAAATCACCAGTTGCTCAGGAAATCCCCAGTGTCTCAGGAGATCCGCAGTTACTCAGGAGATCCCCAGTTGCTCAAGAGATAGCCAGTTATTCAGGAAATCCCAAGGTACTCAGGACATCCCCTGTTACTCAGGAGATCCCTTGTTAGTCAAGAGATTCACATTTACTCAGGAGATGCCCAGTTGCTCAGGAGATCCCCAGTTGCTCAGGAGATCCCCAGTTGCCCAGGAGATCCCCTGTTGCCCAGGAGATCCCCAGTTGCTCAGAGATCCTCTGTTGCTCACGAGGTCCCCAGATACTGAGGATCTCCCCAGTTACTTAGGATATCCCCAGTTACTGAGGAGATCCCCAGTTGCTCAGGAGGTCCCAGTTGCCCAGGAGATCCCCCAGTTACTCAGGAGATCCCCAGTTACTCAGGAAATCCCCAGTTGCCCAGGAGATCCCCAGTTGCTCAGGCGAACCCAGTTGCTCAGGAGACCCCAGTTACCCATGAGATCCCCAGTTACTCAGGAGATCCGCAGTTACTCAGGAGATCCCCAGTTGCTCAGGGGATCCCCCATTATCCAGGAGATCCCCAACTTCTCAGGAGATCCCCAGTTGCTCAGGAGATCCCCAGTTACTCAGGAGATCTCCAGTTGCTCAGGAGGTCCCCAAATTCTCAGGAGATCCTCAGTTACTGAGGAGATCCCCAGTAGCTCAGGAGATCCCCAGTTATTCAGGAGATCACCAGTTACTCAGGAGACCCCAGTTACTCAGGAGGTCCCCAGTTGTTCGGGAGATCCCCAGTTACTCAGGAGGTCCCCAGTTGCTCAGGATATCCCAGGTTATCAGGAGATCCCCAGTTACTCAGGAGATCTGCAGTTACTCAGGAGATCCCCAGTTTTTCAGGAGAACCCCAGTAATCCAGGAGATACTCAACTACTCAGGATATCCCCAGTTGTTCAGGATATCCCCAGTTACTCAGGAGATCCCTAGTTGCTCAGGAGATCTCCAGTTGCACAGGAGGTCCCCAAGTTCTCAGGATATCTGCAGTTACTGAGGAGATCCCCAGTTGCTCAGGAGGTCCCAGTTGCTCAGGAGATCCCCAGTTGCTCAGGAGATCCCCAGTTGCTCAGGAGGTCCTCAAATTCTCAGGAGATCCTCAGTTACTGAGGAGATCCCCAGTTGCTCAGGAGGTCTCCAGGTGCTCAGGAGATCCCCAGTTGCTCAGGAGATCCCCAGCTGCTCAGGAGATCCCCAGTTGCTCAGGAAATCCCCAGTTACTCAGGAGATCAGCTGTTACTCAGGAGATCCCCAGTTGCTCAGGAGATAGCCAGTTATTCAGGAAGACCGAAGATACTCAGGACAGACCCTGTTACTCAGGAGATCCCTTGTTACTCATGAGATCCACAGTTACTCAGGAGATGCCCAGTTGCTCTGGAGAACCCCAGTTGCTCAGGAGATCCCCAGTTGCTCAGGAGATCCCCAGTTATCCAGGAGATCCCCAACCACTCAGTAGATCCCCAGTTGCTCAGGAGATCCCCAGTTACTCAGGAGATCCCCAGTTGCTCAGGAGGTCCCCAAATTCTCAGGAGATCCTCAGTTACTGAGGAGATCCCCAGTAGCTCAGGAGACCCCAGTTACTCAGGAGGTCCCCAGTTGTTCGGGAGATCCCCAGTTACTCAGGAGGTCCCCAGTTGCTCAGGAGATCCCAGGTTATCAGGAGATCCCCAGTTACTCAGGAGATCCGCAGTTACTCAGGAGATCCCCAGTTGCTCAGGGGATCCCATGTTATCCAGAAGATCCCCAACTACTCAGGAGATCCCCAGTTGCTCAGGAGATCCCCAGTTACTCAGGAGATCTTCAGTTTCTCAGGAGGTCTCCAAATTCTCAGGAGATCCTTAGTTACTGAGGAGATCCCCAGTGCTCAGGAGATCCCCAGTTACTCAGGAGATCCCAAGTTGCCCAGGAGATCCCCAGTTGCTCACAGATCCCCAGTTGCTCAGGAGGTCCCCAGATACTCAGGAGGTCCCCAGTTACTCAGGAAATCCCCAGTTACTGAGGAGATCCCCAGTTGCCCAGGAGATCCCCAGTTGCTCAGGAGACCCCAGTTACCCATGAGATCCCCAGTTACTCAGGAGATCCGCAGTTACTCAGGAGTACCCAGTTGCTCAGGGGATCCCCAGTTACCCATGAGATCCCCAGTTACTCAGGAGATCCGCAGTTACTCAGGAGTACCCAGTTACTCAGGAGACCCCAGTTACTCAGGAGGTCCCCAGTTTTTCGGGAGATCCCCAGTTACTCAAGAGGTCCCCAGTTGCTCAGGAGATCCCAGGTTATCAGGAGATGCACAGTTCATCAGGAGATCCCCAGTTGCCTAGCAGATACCCAGTTGCCCAGGAGATCCCCAGTTAGTCAGGAGATCCCCAGTTGTTCAGGAAATCCGCAGTTACTCAGGAGACTCCAGTTACTCAGGAGGTGCCCAGTTGACCAGGAGATACACAGTTCCCCAGGAGATTACACAGTTGCCCAGGAGATCCCCAGGTAATCAGGATTTCCACAGTTACCCAGGAGATCCCCAACTACTCAGGAGATCCCTAGTTACTCAGGACGTCCCCAATTGCTCAGGAGATCCCCTGTTACTCAGGAGGTCCCCAGTTGCTCAGGAGATTCCAAGTTGCTCAGGAGGTCCCCAAGTTCTCAGGATATCCCCAGTTACTGAGGAGATCCCCGGTTGCTCAGGAGGTCCCAGTTGCTCAGGAGATCCCCAGGTGCTCAGGAGATCCCCAGTTGCCCAGGAGATCCCCCAGTTACTCAGGAGATCCCCAGTTACTCAGGAAATCCCCAGTTGCCCAGGAGATCCCCAGTTGCTCAGGCGAACCCAGTTGCTCAGGAGACACCAGTTACCCATGAGATCCCCAGTTACTCAGGAGATCCGCAGTTACTCAGGAGATCCCCAGTTGCTCAGGGGATCCCCCGTTATCCAGGAGATCCCCAACTTATCAGGAGATCTCCAGTTGCTCAGGAGGTCCCCAAATTCTCAGGAGATCCTCAGTTACTGAGGAGATCCCCAGTAGCTCAGGATATCCCCAGTTACTCAGGAGATCACCAGTTACTCAGGAGACCCCAGTTACTCAGGAGGTCCCCAGTTGTTCGTGAGATCCCCAGTTACTCAGGAGGTCCCCAGTTGCTCAGGAGATCCCAGGTTATCAGGAGATCCCCAGTTACTCAGGAGATCCGCAGTTACTCAGGAGATCCCCAGTTGTTCAGGAGAACCCCAGTAATCCAGGAGATACTCAACTACTCAGGAGATCCCCAGTTGTTCAGGAGATCCCTAGTTGCTCAGGAGATCCCCAGTTGCCCAGGAGATCTTCAGTTTCTCAGGAGGTCCCCAGATTCTCAGGAGATCCTCAGTTACTGAGGAGATCCCCAGTGCTCAGGAGATCCCCAGTTACTCAGGAGATCCCAAGTTGCCCAGGAGATCCCCAGTTACTGAGGAGATCCCCATTTTCTCATGACGTCCCCAGTTGCTCAGGAGACCCCCAGTTGCTCAGGAGACCCCCAGTTGCTCAGGAGATACCCAGTTTCTCAGGAAGTCCCAAGATACTCAGGAGGTCCCCTGTTACTCAGGAGATCCACAATTACTCAAGAGATCCGCAGGTTCTCAAGTGATCCTCAGTTGCCCTGGAGATCCCCAATTGCTCAGGCGATCCCCAGTTGCTCAGGAGATCCCCAGGTACCCATGAGATCTCCAGTTACTCAGGAGATCCGCAGTTACTCACGAGATCCCCAGTTGCACAGGAGAACCCCAGTTATCCAGGAGATACCGAACTACTCAGGAGATCCCCAATTATTCAGGAGATCCCCAGTTCCTCTGGAGATCCTCAGTTGCTCAGGAGATCCCCAGTTGCTCAGGAGGTCCCCAAGTTCTCAGGATATCCCCAGTTACTGAGGAGATCCCCAGTTGCTCAGGAGGTCCCAGTTGCTCAGAAGATCCCCAGGTGCTCAGGAGATCCCAAGTTGCTCAGGAGATCCCCACTTCCCCAGGAGATCCCCAGTTCCCCAGGAGATTCCCCAGTTGCCCAGGAGATCCCCCAGTTACTCAGGAGATCCCCAGTTACTCAGGAAATCCCCAGTTGCCCAGGAGATCCCCAGTTGCTCAGGCGATCCCCAGTTGCTAAGGAGACCCCAGTTACCCACGAGATCCCCAGTTACTCAGTAGATCCGCAGTTATTGAGGAGATCCCCAGTTGCTCAGGGGATCCCCCATTATCCAGGAAATCCCCAACTTCTCAGGAGATCCCCAGTTGCTCAGGAGATCCCCAGTTACTCAGGAGATCTCCAGTTGCTCAGGAGGTCCCCAAATTCTCAGGAGATCCTCAGTTACTGAGGAGATCCCCAGTTACTCAGGAGATCCCCAGTTACTCAGGAGACCCCAGTTACTCAGGAGGTCCCCAGTGGTTCGGGAGATCCCCAGTTAGTCAAGAGGTCCCCAGTTGCTCAGGAGATCCCAGGGTATCAGGAGATGCACTGTTCCTCAGGAGATCCCCAGTTGCCTAGAAGATCCCCAGTTAGTCAGGAGATCCCCAGTTAGTCAGGAGATCCCCAGTTGTTCAGGAAATCCGCAGTTACTCAGGAGACCCCAGTTACTCAGGACGTGCCCAGTTGACCAGGAGATACACAGTTCCCCAGGAGATTACCCAGTTGCCCAGGAGATCCCCAGGTAATCAGGATTTCCCCAGTTACCCAGGAGATCCCCAACTACTCAGGAGATCCCTAGTTATTCAGGACGTCCCCAGTTGCTCAGGAGATCCCCTGTTACTCAGGAGGTCCCCAGTTGCTCAGGAGATCCCCAGTTGCTCAGGAGGTCCCCAAGGTCTCAGGAGATCCCCAGTTGCTCAGGAGATTTCCAGTTGTTCAGGAGATCCCCAGTTACTCAGCAGATCCCTAGTTGCTCAGGAGATCCCCAGTTGCACAGGAGGTCCCCAAGTTCTCAGGATATCCGCAGTTACTGAGGAGATCCCCAGTTGCTCAGGAGGTCCCAGTTGCTCAGGAGATCCCCAGTTGCTCAGGAGATCCCCAGTTGCTCAGGAGATCGCCAGTTTCCCAGGAGATTCCCCAGTTGCCCAGGAGATCCCCCAGTTACTCAGGAGATCCCCAGTTACTCAGGATATCCTCAGTTGCCCAGGAGATCCCCAGTTGCTCAGACGATCCCCAGTTGCTCAGGATATCCCCAGTTGCCCAGGAGATCCCCAGTTGCTCAGGCGATCCCCAGTTGCTCAGGAGACCCCAGTTACCCATGAGATCCCCAGTTACTCAGGAGATCCGCAGTTACTCAGGAGATCCCCAGTTGCTCAGGGGATACCACGTTATCCAGGAGATCCCCAACTACTCAGGAGATCCCCAGTTGCTCAGGAGATCCCCAGTTACTCAGGAGATCCCCAGTTTCTCAGGAGGTCCCCAAATTCTCAGGAGACCCTCAGTTACTGAGGAGATCCCCAGTGGTCAGGAGATCCCCAGTTACTCAGGAGATCTCCAGTTACTCAGGAGACCCCAGTTACTCAGGATGTCCCCAGTTGTTCGGGAGATCCCCAGTTACTCAGGAGTTCCCCAGTTGCTCAGGATATCCCAGGTTATCAGGAGATCCACAGTTCCTCAGGAGATCCCCAGTTGCCTAGCAGATACCCAGTTGCCCAGGAGATCCCCAGTTAGTCAGGAGATCCCCAGTTTTTCAGGAAATCCGCAGTTACTCAGGAGACCCCAGTTACTCAGGAGGTCCCCAGTTGCCCAGGAGATCCCCAGTTGTTCAGGCGATCCCTAGTTGCTCAGGAGACCTCAGTTACCCATGAGATCCCCAGTTACTCAGGAGATCCGCAGTTACTCAGGAGATCCCCAGTTGCTCAGGAGATCCACAGTTATCTAGGAGATCCCCAAATACTCAGGAGATCCCCAGATGCTCAGGAGATCCCCAGTTACTCAGGAGATCCCAACTTGATCAGGAGATCCCCAGTTGCTCAGGAGGTCCCCAAATTCTCAGGAGATCCTCAGTTACTGAGGAGATCCCCAGTTGCTCAGGAGGTCCCCAGGTGCTCAGGAGATCCCCAGGTGCTCAGGAGATCCCCAGTTAGTTGCTCAGGATATCCCCAGTTACTCAGGAGATCCGCAGTTACTCAGGAGATCCCCAGTTGCTCAGGAGATAGCCAGTTATTCAGGAAGACTGAAGATACTCAGGTCATCCCCTGTTACTCAGGAGATCCCTTGTTACTCATGAGATCCACAGTTACTCAGGAGATGCCCAGTTGCTCTGGAGAACCCCAGTTGCTCAGGAGATCCCCAGTTGCTAAGGCGATACCCAGTTGCTCAGGAGATCCCCAGTTACTCAGGAGATTCCCAGTTGCCCAGAAGATCCACAGTTGCTCAGGAGATCGCCAATGACTCAGGAGATGCCCAGTTACTCAGGAGATCCCCAGTTGCTCAGGAAATCCGCAGTTACTCAGGAGATCCCAGTTACTCAGGAGGTCCCCAGTTGTTCGGGAGATCCCCAGTTACTCAGGAGGTCCCCAGTTGCTCAGGAGATCCCCAGTTACTCAGGAGATCCGCAGTTGCCCAGGAGATCACCAGTTCCCCAGGAGATTCCCCAGTTGCCCAGGAGATCCCCAGTTAATCAGGAGCTCCCCAGTTATCCAGGAGATCCCAAATTATTCAGGAGATCACCTGTTACTCAGGAGATCCCCAGTTACTCAGGAGATCCCCAGTTACTCAGGAGACCCCAGGTACTCAGGAGGTCCCCAGTTGTTCGGGAGATCCCCAGTTACTCAGGAGGTCCCCAGTTGCTCAGGAGATCCCATGTTATCAGGAGATCCACAGTTCCACAGGAGATCCCCAGTTGCCTAGCAGATCCCCAGTTGCCCAGGATATCCCCAGTTAGTCAGGATATCCCCATTTGCCCAGGAAATCCCCAACTACTCAGGAGATCCCCAGTTACTCAGGACGTCCTCAGTTGCTCAGGAGATCCGCTGTTACTCAGGAGGTCCCCATTTGCTCAGGAGGTCCCCAATTACTCAGGAAATCCCCAGTAATTCAAGAGATCCCCAGTTAATCAGGAGATCCCCAGGTACAAATGAGATGCCCAGTTACTCAGGAGGTCTGCAGTTACTCAGGAGATCCCCAGTTACTCAGGAGATCCCCAGTTGCTCAGGAGATCCCATGTTATCAGGAGATCCACAGTTCCTCAGGAGATCCCCAGTTGCCTAGCAGATCCCCAGTTGCCCAGGAGATCCCCAGTTAGTCAGGAGATCCCCAGTTTTTCAGGAAATCTGCAGTTACTCAGGAGACCCCAGTTACTCAGGAGGTCCCCAGTTGACCAGGAGATATACAGTTCCCCAGGACATTACCCAGTGGCCCAGGAGATCCCCCGGTAATCAGGATTTCCCCAGTTACCCAGGAGATCCCCAACTTCTCAGGAGATCCCCAGTTACTCAGGAGGTCCCCAGTTCCTCAGGAGATCCCCAGTTACTCAGGAGGTCCCCAGTTGACCAGGAGATACACAGTTGCTCAAGAGATCCCCAGTTACTCAGGAGATCCCCAGTTACTCAGGAGATCCCCAGTTGCCCAGAAGATCCACAGTTGCTCAGGAGATCGCCAATGACTCAGGAGATGCCCAGTTACTCAGGAGATCCCCAGTTGCTCAGGAAATCCGCAGTTACTCAGGAGGTCCCCAGTTGTTCAGGAGGTCCCCAGTTGTTCGGGAGATCCCCAGTTACTCAGGAGGTCCCCAGTTGCTCAGGAGATCCCCAGTTACTCAGGAGATCCCCAGTTGCCCAGGAGATCACCAGTTCCCCAGGAGATTCCACAGTTGCCCAGGAGATCCCCAGTTAATCAGGAGCTCCCCAGTTATCCAGGAGATCCCAAATTATTCAGGAGATCACCTGTTACTCAGGAGATCCCCAGTTACTCAGGAGATCCCCAGTTACTCAGGAGACCCCAGTTATTCAGGAGGTCCCCAGTTGTTCGGGAGATCCCCAGTTACTCAGGAGGTCACCAGTTGCTCAGGAGATCCCATGTTATCAGGAGATCCACAGTTCCACAGGAGATCCCCAGTTGCCTAGCAGATCCCCAGTTGCCCAGGATATCCCCAGTTAGTCAGGATATCCCCATTTGCCCAGGAGATCCCCAACTACTCAGGAGATCCCCAGTTACTCAGGACGTCCTCAGTTGCTCAGGAGATCCGCTGTTACTCAGGAGGTCCCCATTTGCTCAGGAGGTCCCCAATTACTCAGGAAATCCCCAGTAATTCAAGAGATCCCCAGTTAATCAGGAGATCCCCAGGTACAAATGAGATGCCCAGTTACTCAGGAGGTCTGCAGTTACTCAGTAGTTCCCCAGTTATTCAGGAGATCCCCAGTTGCTCAGGAGATCATCAGTTGATCAGGAGAACCCCAGTTGCCCAGGAGATCCCCAGTTGCCCAGGAGATCACCAGTTGCTCACAGATCCCCAGTTGCTAGGAGGTCCCCAGATACTCAGGAGGTCCCCAGTTACTCAGGAGATCCCCAGTTACTGAGGAGATCCCCAGTTGCTCATGACGTCCCCAGTTGCTCAGGAGACCCCCAGTTGCTCAGGAGATCCCCAGTTTCTCAGGAAGTCCCAAGATTCTCAGGAGGTCCCCAGTTACTCAGGAGATCCACAATTACTCAAGAGATCCCCAGTTTCTCAAGTGATCCTCAGTTGCCCTGGAGATCCCCAGTTGCTCAGGCGAACCCCAGTTGCTCAGGAGATCCCCAGTTACCCATGAGATCTCCAGTTATTCAGGAGATCCCCAGTTGCTCAGGAGAACCGCAGTTATCCAGGAGATACCCAACTACTCAGGAGATCCCCATTTGTTCAGGAGATCCCCAGTTACTCAGGAGATCCCCAGTTGCTCAGGAGATCCCCAGTTGCTCAGGAGGTCCCTAAGATCTCAGGATATCCCCAGTTACTGAGGAGATCCCAAGTTGCTCAGGAGGTCCCAGTTGCTCAGGAGATCCCCAGGTGCTCAGGAGATCCCCAGGTTCTCAGGATATCCCCAGTTCCCCAGGAGATTCCCCAGTTGCTCAGGAGATCCCCAGTTACTCAGGAGATCCCCAGTTGCCCAGGAGATCACCAGTTCCCCAGGAGATTCCCCAGTTGCCCAGGAGATCCCCAGTTAATCAGGAGCTCCCCAGTTATCCAGGAGATCCCAAATTATTCAGGAGATCACCTGTTACTCAGGAGATCCCCAGTTACTCAGGAGATCCCCAGTTACTCAGGAGACCCCAGTTACTCAGGAGGTCCCCAGTTGTTCGGGAGATCCCCAGTTACTCAGGAGGTCCCCAGTTGCTCAGGAGATCCCATGTTATCAGGAGATCCACAGTTCCACAGGAGATCCCCAGTTGCCTAGCAGATCCCCAGTTGCCCAGGATATCCCCAGTTAGTCAGGATATCCCCATTTGCCCAGGAGATCCCCAACTACTCAGGAGATCCCCAGTTACTCAGGACGTCCTCAGTTGCTCAGGAGATCTGCTGTTACTCAGGAGGTCCCCATTTGCTCAGGAGGTCCCCAATTACTCAGGAAATCCCCAGTAATTCAAGAGATCCCCAGTTAATCAGGAGATCCCCAGGTACAAATGAGATGCCCAGTTACTCAGGAGGTCTGCAGTTACTCAGGAGATCCCCAGTTACTCAGGAGATCCCCAGTTGCTCAGGAGATCACCAGTTGATCAGGAGAACCCCAGTTGCCCAGGAGATCCCCAGTTGCCCAGGAGATCACCAGTTGCTCACAGATCCCCAGTTGCTCAGGAGGTCCCCAGATACTCAGGAGGTCCCCAGTTACTCAGGAGATCCCCAGTTACTGAGGAGATCCCCAGTTGCTCATGACGTCCCCAGTTGCTCAGAGACCCCCAGTTGCTCAGGAGATCCCCAGTTTCTCAGGAAGTCCCAAGATTCTCAGGAGGTCCCCAGTTACTCAGGAGATCCACAATTACTCAAGAGATCCCCAGTTTCTCAAGTGATCCTCAGTTGCCCTGGAGATCCCCAGTTGCCTAGCAGATCCCCAGTTGCCCAGGAGATCCCCAGTTAGTCAGGAGATCCCCAGTTGTTCAGGAAATCCGCAGTTACTCAGGAGACCCCAGTTACTCAGGAGGTGCCCAGTTGACCAGGAGATACACAGTTCCCCAGGAGATTATCCAGTTGCCCAGGAGATCCCCAGGTAATCAGGATTTCCCCAGTTACCCAGGAGATCCCCAACTACTCAGGAGATCCCTAGTTAATCAGGACGTCCCCAGTTGCTCAGGAGATCCCCTGTTACTCAGGAAGTCCCCAGTTGCTCAGGAGATCCCCAGTTGCTCAGGAGGTCCGGAAGTTCTCAGGAGATCCCCAGTTGCTCAGGAGATCTCCAGTTGTTCAGGAGATCCCCAGTTACTCAGGAGATCCCTAGTTGCTCAGGAGATCCCTAGTTGCACAGGAGGTCCCCAAGTTCTCAGGATATCCGCAGTTACTGAGGAGATCCCCAGTTGCTCAGGAGGTCCCAGTTACTCAGGAGATCCCCAGTTGCTCAGGATGTCCCCAGTTGCTCAGGAGATCGCCAGTTCCCCAGGAGATTCCCCAGTTGCCCAGGAGATCCCCCAGTTACTCAGGAGATCCCCAGTTACTCAGGATATCCCCAGTTGCCCAGGAGATCCCCAGTTGCTCAGGCGATCCCCAGTTGCTCAGGAGACCCCACTTACCCATGAGATCCCCAGTTACTCAGGAGGTCCCCAGTTGCTCAGGGGATCCCACGTTATCCAGGAGATCACCAACTACTCAGGAGATCCCCAGTTGCTCAGGAGATCCCCAGTTACTCAGGAGACCCTCAGTTACTGAGGAGATCCCCAGTGGTCAGGAGATCCCCAGTTACTCAGGAGATCTCCAGTTACTCAGGAGACCCCAGTTACTCAGGAGGTCCCCAGTTGTTCGGGAGATCCCCAGTTACTCAGGAGGTCCCCAGTTGCTCAGGATATCCCAGGTTATCAAGAGATCCACAGTTCCTCAGGAGATCCCCAGTTGCCTAGCAGATACCCAGTTGCCCAGGAGATCCCCAGTTAGTCAGGAGATTCCCAGTTTTTCAGGAAATCTGCAGTTACTCAGGAGACCCCAGATACTCAGGAGGTCCCCAGTTGCCCAGGAGATCCCCAGTTGTTCAGGCGATCCCTAGTTGCTCAGGAGACCTCAGTTACCCATGAGATCCGCAGTTACTCAGGAGATCCCCAGTTGCTCAGGAGATCCACAGTTATCTAGGAGATCCCCAGTTGCTCAGGAGATCCCCAGTTGCTCAGGAGATCCCCAGTTACTCAGGAGATCCCCAGTTGATCAGGAGATCCCCAGTTGCTCAGGAGGTCCCCAAATTCTCAGGAGATCCTCAGTTACTGAGGAGATCCCCAGGTGCTCAGGAGGTCCCCAGGTGCTCAGGAGATCCCCAGGTGCTCAGGAGATCCCCAGTTAGTTGCTCAGGAGATCCCCAGTTACTCAG
The DNA here is from genome assembly GCA_036184385.1 of Tokudaia muenninki. NCBI lineage: Eukaryota > Metazoa > Chordata > Mammalia > Rodentia > Muridae > Tokudaia > Tokudaia muenninki. The sequence goes on from BTHS01000052.1 coordinate 17,684, forward strand.
GAGATCCGCAGTTACTCAGGAGATCCCCAGTTGCTCAGGAGATCCACAGTTATCTAGGAGATCCCCAACTACTCAGGAGATCCCCAGTTGCTCAGGAGATCCCCAGTTACTCAGGAGATCCCCAGTTGATCAGGAGATCCCCAGTTGCTCAGGAGGTCCCCAAATTCTCAGGAGATCCTCAGTTACTGAGGAGATCCCCAGTTGCTCAGGAGGTCCTCAGGTGCTCAGGAGATCCCCAGGTGCTCAGGAGATCCCCAGTTAGTTGCTCAGGAGATCCCCAGTTACTCAGGAGATCCGTAGTTACTCAGGAGATCCCCAGTTGCTCAGGAGATAGCGAGTTATTCAGGAAGACTGAAGATACTCAGGACATCCCCTGTTACTCAGGAGATCCCTTGTTACTCATGAGATCCACAGTTACTCAGGAGATTCCCAGTTGCTCTGGAGAACCCCAGTTGCTCAGGAGATCCCCAGTTGCTAAGGCGATCCCCAGTTGCTCAGGAGATCCCCAGTTGCTCAAGAGATCTCTTGTTGCCCAGGAGATCCGCAGTATCCCAGGAGATCCCCAGTTAATCAGGAGATCGCCAGTTACCCAGGAAATTCCCAATTACTCAGGAGATCCCCAGTTACTCAGGAGATCCCCAGTTACTCAGGAGATCC
>BTHS01000053.1:0-21926 GCA_036184385.1 Tokudaia muenninki
AATTAAAAAAGCAAATGCACAGAATAAGCTGCTCGCAGTTAGTATAAATTAAAACAGTGTACACTTACAGGAGAAGGGAAATGCATCCAATGAGAAAAGAGATATAGAACAAATGCTAGAAGTCAATGGTTGCTTGTATTCAAGGGAAAACATTGCAGTTTCAGACATTGCACTATATCACCAAATATTTTAATCCTCATATTAGTTTAAGAGCATATGTTTATATCAGCAATTTGTAATTGTGCTGAGCTCATAAGTGGGTAAATTGATTACACTCTAAACATACAAAATCTATGTAATTCCACACTATTTAAGTAGGTATGCTCTCCTGGACATTGCAACCTATGTCATCTAACAGTAGTCCACAATGCTGGAGTGTGAAGTACATTCTTATAGACATTTCCCAGCACCAAAGAGATGTTGAAATGCCAAGACAAAACCATCTGGTGTCCTAAATTATAGGGTTCCACTACAATGAGAAAATGCTGCCCTGAAAATTGACAATTCACAGGATATTATATTGATTGTGACCAGTGATAGAAGAGAAGATTAATTGGACAGTTCCAGTTTCTTCTGTCCACCTTTCTCCCCCTCATTCCTTTAAACGCATGCCAAAGTCATAGTGTATGGTCCCTTGATTTTTGTTTCTTTTTACATATGAATATGTTTTTCTTGAGCTGTTAACTGATCTGTGCGTACCAGAGTGACTCCTCATTTTTCTTTGACCCCTGCATCTGACTCTTCCAGGAGTTCATTCATGGATACATATGTGGCTGCATCTGAACTCATGATTCATTGTTCCTGAACAAAGGCAGTGTGACTGAAGTACAGCCTAATGAAGACAGGAAAAAGCCTGTTATCTCCTGAAATTTTATTTTTCATTTTTAATTGGTTATTTTATTTAGTTACATTTCAGATGTTATCCCCTTTCCAGTTTTTCCTCCACAAGCCCCCTATTCCCTACTACCTCCCCCAGCCTCTATGAGGGTGCTCACCCACACACTTACCCACTTCTGCCTCTGTGGTCTATTCTGGGTCATGAAACCTCCACAGGGCTAAGGATTTCCCCTCCCAGTGATACCAAATAAGGCAGTTCTCTGCTGCATATCTAGTTGGAGTCATGGATATCCTCTGTGCACTCTTTGGTTGATAGTTTATTTTCTGGAATCTTTGGAACTCGGGTTGGTTGATATTGTTCTTGTGAGGTCGCAAACCCTTTCAGCTCTTAGAGACCTTGCCCTAACTTCCCCATTGGTGTCTCTTTAAAAACTGATAAGCACTAGTTTTGGATTCAACTGATACCATGGAGGAACATGGCTTTGAGAGTACATTAAATTGAAGTAATATTAGCAAAACTTAAAATTCCCACGTAAAGCAGCACTTTCTACCTGCAGGAAATCTCTATAAGCACTGAAGTTTCAGGGACATGTTATTACTTAAGTCACACTGTTTAACTTCAGTGTAATACATGACAAACCTACCTGCAGCTGAGTATATTACTATCAAGCCTCATAATGAGGTCAGTCATCCCCAGAGATGAAGAGAGTGTGGAGCAGAGTCTGAATCCACTGCTGTTTCCTTTCTTAATAGTATTAACTGATCAGCACTACTGTGACAGACAGGTGATGTCTTCATGATCAAACACAGTAAAGGTGCTTTCTTAAACAGTTCCCAGATTTATATATTTTAATTAATTATTTTTTATTTACATTTCAGCCATTGCTCTCCTCCCAAACCCACCACCACAGTTCTTCTCACCATTCCACTTCCCCTTGACTCTAAGAGGGTGTTCTCCCTATAGTTTTGTTTATGCTTGTTTCTATAACTTTTTGAATGAAAGTAACATTTTGTTCTGATAGTCTATATTCTAATACAATGTATACAATGTATATTGATAACTGAATCCCACTCTCTCAAATTACTCCCCAAACCTTCCTAACTCCTTGTTCACCCAACTGCACACACTTTCTCTCTCAGGAAAGCAAAAACCAAAGGAAAAGAAATTTTGAAAGAGAATAAAAATGATCATTATCAAGAACAAAGAAACAAACACAATTATGCACACACACACACACGAAGAGAGTGAAACACACAGAAAGAAACAGAGAGAGACACAGAGAGGAATAAAACAACTCTGTAAACATAATATATATAGGCACAAGTTAAGTGAGAAAAAAGAAATGCAGAAAGTGATATGAGACAAAATCTACCTACAAAATTACCAATGATTTAAGATTTTGACTATCAACTGCTAAGCAAGTTTTCCACAGTTAAGTGTAGCTAATCTTCCCTATGATATTACATTTCAGAAAACTATTTTCTTCTTTTACAAGAGAGTGTGAATTGCAGCATCTGCTTGGTTAGGTTTAAGAACCCGTGTCCATGACTTTCTTTAATTGGAGTCATCATCTCCCTCTGACTCTTATAATCAGTTAAATTTGTCAATCTTTTTTTAAATAATGCCTGATTAAATGCACATGAGTTCTTGGGGAAGTAATGTCTACTTATGCAAGTAACTTACAAGTAAAAATAAAAAAAAATGCTCGTGTATGCCCTCTTTCTTTTTTTATTAGATATATTCTTTATTTACATTTCAAATGATTTCTCATTTCCTGGTACCCCCTCCACAAAATTCCCATAAGTCCTCTCCACTTCCCATGTTGCCCAATAAATCCCTTCCTGCTTCCATGTCCTGGTGTTCCCCTACACTGCTGCATCAAACTTTTCCAGGACAAGGGGTCTCTCCTTCCTTCTTCTTGGGCATCATTTGATACCTGAATTGTTTCTTGGATATTCTGAGATTCTGGGTTAATATCAACTTACCATGTGTGTTCTTTTGTGATTGGTTTGCCTCATTTAGGATGATATTTTCCAGTTCAACCCATTTTCCTAAGAATTTCATGAATTCATTGTTTTTAATAGCTGAGTAATGCCCCATTGTGTAAATATACCATATTTTCTGTAACATTCCTTCCTTGAGGGACATCTCAGTTCTTTCCAGGTTCTACCTGTTATAAATAGGGCTGCTATGAACATAGAGGAGCATGTGTCCTTATTACATGCTGGGGAGTCCTCTGGGTATATGCCCAGGAGTGGTTTAACAGGGTCCTCTGGTAGTATCATGCCCAGGTATCTGAAGAACTGCCAGACTGTTTTCCAGAGTGGTTGTACCAGCTTGCAATCCCACCAGCAGTGGAGGAGTGTTCCTCTTTCTCGACATCATCTCCAGCATTTGCTTTCCCTTGAGTTTTTGATCTTAGCCATTCTGAATGGTGTGAGGTGAAATCTCAGGATGATGAATAAGGATGTAGAATATTTCTTGAGGTGCTTCTCAGTCATTCGATATTCCTCAGGTGAAAATTCTTTGTTTAGCTCTGTACCCCATTTTTAATAGGGTTATTTGGTTCTCTGGAGTCTAAATTCTTGAGTTCTTTGTATATATTGGATATTAACCCTCTATCAGATGTAGCATTGGTAAAGATCTTTTTGAAATTTGTTGGTTGCCATTTTGTTCTATTGACAGTGTCTTTTGCCTTACAGAAACTTTGTAATTTTATGAGGTCCCTTTTCTCAATTTGTAATCTTAGAGCATAAGCTATTGGTGTTCTGTTCAGGAAATTTTCTCCTGTGCCCATGTGCTCAAGGCTCTTCCTCAGTTTCTTTTCTATTAGTTTCAGAGTGTCTGGTTTTATGTGTGATGGCATCCGAGCCACCATGGTATTGGGCAAAGGCCTGGGGGATTAACAGAAAACACAGATTCAGGTCATTCTGGTGAGGAGAATGTCAAAGCTTTACTGAGGGACCAGCAATATATACTTGAGACCAGGTGAAAAACAACAGGAGAAAACAATCATAGCCATAGGTCATGCAGATGGGAAGTCCTTACCACACTAGGTAGGAAGACAAAAATCAAGGTAAGCTGCAGGATGTTTTGCTCTCAGTAAACCTGTGCAAACAGCTCAGTTGGGGATGTTGAGCTAAGCTCACCAATGCCCAACAATGTGGAAGTCTTTGATCCACTTGGACTTGAGCCTTAGTACAAGGAGATAAGAATCGATCAATTTGTATTTTTTCTGCATACTAGCTGAAGGTGAACCAGCACCATTTGTTGAAAAGGCTATCATTTTCCCACTGGATGATTTTAGCTCTGTTGTCAAAAATAAAATAAATATAGGTGTGTGGGTTCATTTCTTGGTCTTCAATTCTATTCCATTGATCTACCTGCCAGTCACTGTACAATTACCATGCAGTTTTTAACAATATTGCTCTGTAGTACTGCTTGAGGTTCGGGATACTGATTCCCCCAGAACTTCTTTTACTGTTGAGAAGAGTTTTAGCTATCCTGGGATTTTTGTTATTCTAGATGCATTTGAGAACTGCTCTTTCGAATTCTATGGAGAATTGTGTTGGAATTTTGATGGGGATTGCATTGAATCTGTATATTGCTTTTGGCAAGATGGCCATTTTTAGTATATTAACCCCGCCAATCCATGAACAAGGAAGATTTTTCCATCTTCTGAGGTCTTCTTTGATTTCTTTCTACAGAGACTTGAAGTTCCTGAAATACAGATTTTTCACTTGTTTGGATAAAGTCACACCAAACTACTATATGTTGTTTGTGGCTATTGTGAAGGGTGTCATCTCCCTAATTTCTTTGTCAGCTTGTTTATCCTTTGAATATAGGAAGGTTACTGATTTGTTTGAGTTAATTTTATATCCAGCCACTTTGCTGAAGTTTTTTATCAGCTGTAAGAGTTCTCTGGTGGAATTTTTTGGGTCGCTTAAGTATGCTACCATATCATCTGCAAATAGTGATAATTTGAATTCTTACTTTCCAATTTTTATCCCTTTGACTCAATTTTGTTGTTTAATTACTCTAGCTAGAACATCAAGTACTATATTGAATAAATATGGAGAGAGAGAGCAGCCTTGTCTAGTCTCTGATTTTTATGGGATTGCTTCAAGTTAATCTCCATTTAGTTTGATGTTGGCTACTGGTTTGCTGTATATTGTTTTTACTATGTTTAGGTATGGGCCTTGAATTCCTGTTCATTCCAAGACTTTTAGCAGGAAAGGATGCTGAATTTTTGTCAAATGATTTTTCAGCATCTAATGACAATTGTTTTTTTTCATTGAGTTTGTTTATGTAGTGGATTACATTGATGGAATTCATTATATTGAACCAACCCTGCATCCCTATGATTTAGCCTACATGGTCATGGTGTCTGTTCACAGCAGTAAAACCCTAACTAATACAGGGGGATACATTGCTGGAGCCAAGGACTTAAGGATATCACAAGAAAACCCACAATACAATTAATCTGAACTCATATGGACTCAAGAAACTAAACAAAAGGAACCCTCCTTGAGTCTGATCTAATCCCTCTGCATGTATGTTATTGTTGTATCAGAGGAAACACACACACACACACATATACAGATACGTATACATACATACATACATACATACATACATACATACATACATACATATATATTGTGGCTTGTTGGCTTTAGAGTGGAATCTAGGGCTTTCTCTGATATTTTTGCCTGCAATTGGGTCCCTTTTTCTCCTACTGGCTTGCCTTGATCCAGCCTTAATACAGGAAAAACTGGCTAGTTTTATTGTAACTTGACATGCTATGTACAGTTGATAAACATAGGAGACTTGCTTTCTTTCTGAAAGAAAATTCAGGAAAAGTGAATTTGAGTATGGGGAAGGAAAGGGCTTGAAAGAGAGGATGCTCTAACAGCCATGGTCTAGATGTAATATATGAGAAACTAAAACACAAAATCTTTAAAGAATGACTCAAATTTTTGTATTTCATAAAATAAAAATGCAGATTATTTCTGCTAATATTATTGAATAAAGTGTATTGGTAAGTAAACAGTTCTTTGGGAGTTTATAATATAATGGCATATTGGTAGACATTAGGACATAGAATGAGCCCAAGGTAGGCAGAAGGGCTTGCTTTACTTTGGAGAGTAAAATCAAGGGCATATATATGAACGAACTTACATCACTGGACTAAAGGGGACCTTCAGGATCTCTCTCTAGAAATGGGATCACTTTAAAGTCTGTGTTTGAAAACAGATTCAGAACTTGTTTTATAGATGTAAGAATGTGTTTTATCTTAGAACTAAGTCTCTAAGTCAAGGATAGTCTTGCCTAAGGGTATAGATAAAATTTTTTGCATGGAGGTGATGGAAATACATTTTAAAAGGAGGAACACAGACATTAGAAGAAAGAAAGATTGTTTTCTCAGAATTCCTCTATGTGAATATGATAATATAAATTTTGATTTCTTAGTACCTACTTTTAATAGAAGCTGTCCAAATGGGCAGTTTGTGATGAGAACATTATAACTTATTACTGTGTGAGAAATATAGCAAGGTATCATCCTTGGGAAATTGAGTTAGGAAGAAACCTGCTAATTAATGTCCATACTATTCTTATGGACTGGGACTCTTGACCAAATAAAACTGATATCAGAACTATGTAAAGGCATTTGTCATTTTCTGCTTTTTTGGGTATTGATATAATGTGAGTTCCAAAATTAATGTCTTGACTCTATGACTTCCCTGGCATCATGCACTGTACTGTATTTTAAACTATTATATATATATATATATATATATATATGAAATATATAGGATTATATGTATATGTATATGAGTTTAATCTTTGAGTTTCTGTTTTCATGTAGGTTTTACCTGCAAGGCAGAAAGTAACTAATAAAAACAATTAGTACTAGTAAGTATGGCTATTACTGTGATAAATTTGAGTGTAGTCTTAATCATTGTTCTATTGCTCTGAAGAAGCATCACAACTAAGGCCACTCTTATAAGAGAAGACATTTAATTACAGCCTTTCTTAAATTTTCAGAGAGTTAGTTAATTTATTATCATGGTTGGGAGTATTGTGATATGCCTTCCATTGGAGCCACATTGGGTAAAGACACACTGTCCAACACAGCCCACATATAGCTCAGCAACCTGACATCTGAGGACTCTATTACTATGACAAGCAGAACGTTGCAGCCCAAGTGTGTTTAAAAATCACTAAAGATGAGGAATCTGCCTTGAGGCTTAGAGTACAGGGAAGAGTAACCTGAAGACTTTCTTAATTTCCAGATTAAGTATTGAAGAAAAGAAATACAGACTAAGAATTAATTATTATTGTATAAGGAATTTTCTAAGTCTTCTTGTATGCAGGATTCAGAGATAAGAAAATTTTAAATTAGTAAAGTTTGGCACACATATATCCATACTGCTCTTAATCTGAGTACAAGTGTCCATCAAAACATTGAAAAAGAAATGTTCCATCACATATTATGCCATTGCCCAATTTGTAGATAGCCAAAGTTGATTTACGTTTGTTAGTAACAAAATACATTCCTAAATCTAGGTGGTATTGAAGATCTGAGTATTAGGTTCAGAGATAACCATTTTCACTGATTCTACATTCATATGCTTCCTAAACATTCATATATCCCATAATAGAATTTTCTGAGTACAGGTGTCTATCAATATTTTGGAAGAGAAATGATTAACCATATATTAAATCAATGTCTAACTCATAGATGAGCAAATTATGTTGAATTGTAACAAAATTAATTCATAAATTTATGCTGTATTCATGAGATCTGAGTATTAATTCAGAGAACAACCATTATTCACTACTTCTACCTTCATATACTTCTCAAATTATTTGCACAACTATGGCCACAGTAACACAAGACAATCTTCTAGAGTCTTTGGGATAATTTATGTGAGTCATCTTCAGTACTTTGCTAAGGACTGTTTTGAAATTTCAGATGCTGATGAATGATGTTGGCACAGATGAATGAGATTCAGAATTTTTTTGTAAATTCCTTCAGACATAATTTGCAGAGTGGGCAATCCAGAGATTCCCCCCAAATACCTCTAAACTGGTTCTTCCTGCAACTAATATATTTGAATACAGATGGCATCATGTTGTATCAACCTGTGAAAGAATCAGAGCAAGGATACATGAGCCAATCCCTAAACACTCTTCTCCTTGTGAAATAATGAAAATGGTGTTCAGGTTCTTAAATGGTGTACAGAAGAAATATATGTATGTTATAGTTACATGAGAAATCCCTTGCCCTTTAAAATAAATAAAAATAGTGAGGAAAGAGGAAGTAATCTACATAGTAAAAGAATAATTAAAATATGCTCAAATTCAATGTGTGAATTTATTTAAGGAACAGTTCTATAGAGTTTCACAGGAACTGAACTCTATCAACAAATATCATGTTCTTCATATTAGTTCAATTTAGGAGAATAAGTTCATATAAACTATTATAATTACACAGAGCCCATAATTTTGTAAATGGATTATCCTGTCTATTAATTTCTATTTCTATTTCCTTTCAAATGGAAATAATAACTTTCCAGAATTATTAACTGATCTGTGGAAGCCACAATACTTTCTCTTCTTTTCTGCTGACAACTATATCTGAGTGTCCCATGAATTTATTTATGGACACATATGTGGCTGCATCTGACCTCTTGACTCATTGTGATCCTCCTGCACATAGGTACTCTGCCCCAGATATAGCCTAATGACAGCAGGAAAGAGCTTGCTACCTTCTGTCCTTACCTTTTTAGAAATGGGAACTGTTAAAGCTAATCTAACTGCCACTAAGGAGAAACCTGGTTTTGAGAAGAACATTGATGCTAATATTGACATAATTTACTTTAAATTTCTGCTACATCTGTCATTATCCCCAGGTCAAGAAGAGCCCTTTGTCCTGGAAGCTGAGCTCTGTGATCAGTGAAGTTACAGGTATATATTATTACTTAAGAGAGATCTTTCAATTTCAGTGTCACCTGTGATAAATCTCACTGACATCATAGACAGCAGGGGACCCAATGGAGTCAAAAATCACCAATAGAGAGTTAAGGTAGGAGTGGAGGGGACTGTATCCTTTGTGCTTTCCTTTCTAAAGTGTATTAATTCATCTGGCCCCACATGATCAAAATGTAGTGTCTTCATACTCAAACACAATGAACATTCTTTGTTAAATAATTCATATATATATATATATATATATATATATATATATATATATATATATATATATATATATTCTTGTTCTTATCTCATTTTAAAAAATTGAATGAAAGTCATAGAATGTGTTCTGATAATAGAAAAGAGTATCTCCTTAACCCAATTTATCCCAGATATTTACTATGTCCCTACTAATCCAAATACTAGCCATTTTATTTCTGTAGAAAGCAAAAATAAAGAAAAGAAACTTAAAAAGGAATTAAAAACAAAACCAACCAAATAACAACAGCAAGAGCAACAACAATACACACACACACAAACCAATAAAACCACATCATTGTACTCATGATATATAGGAGAACCATAAGTAACACAAAAAGAAATGCAGAAAGTAATATGTGACAAAAATTTACAAAAATAACTTTGTTTCACTTTTTGTTTTCTTTTTTTCTTTTTCTTTTTTTTCTTTTTCTTTTTTTTATTTTCTAAGTTTTTTTTTATTTACATTCCAAATCTTTTCCCTTTCCTGTTTCCTCTCTCCCCGAAAGTCCCATAAGCCCCCTTCCCTCACTCTTTTTGTTTTCTATCAACTGCTAAGCATGTCTTCTGTGTTTCAGGGTTGTTAATATCCCTTACAAGACTACAGTGAAGATAACTAATTTTTCCTTTGAAAATGAATGCGAATTGCAGAAATTTCTTGGCTAAGGATGAGAACCTGTATCTGTGTAACTTTCTCAACATGGAGATTTTATTTGGGTTGACTTGGTTTAGGCCTTATTATTACAGCCACAGTTCCTGTGACCTCGGATCTCCATTTGTCCTATTTTGTTGGAATACACTCTTTCCTTGGAGTTATCCACCTTCCCTGTTTCTTATAAGTTGCTCATTTGTTAAACTCTTTCATAGAAATAAGGCCTAAGTATGGAGTTATTTTGATTACCAAGAGAAACCCACTGTCTCATACTTGTTTGGATACATAAAGGCACTCTTTGACAATCAACCCTAAGAAATTTCCTGTGCCTGGCACTGATATTTGCAATTAATGCCTCATGCATTGTGGGATAAACAGTGTCTACCCATTCAAGTAACTCACAAGCTAAAATAAAATAAAAAGCTAATTGATCTGTTCTCTATTCAGTTTTTTGCAAACATATATCTTTTTTCCCCATATTTTATTTTCTATATTTTTTATTTACATTCCAAATGATTTCCCCTTTCCTGTTTCCTCCCTCCCCAAAAGTCCCATAAGCCCCCTTCCCTTCCCCTGTTCCCCATTCAACCCCCTCTCACTTCTCTGTCCTGGTATTCCCCTATATCGAGTCTTTCCAGGACCAGGGGTCTCTCCTTCCATCTTCTTGGAAATCTATTGATATGTGAATTGTGTCTTGGGTATTCCGAGATTCTGAGTTAATATCCCCTTATCAGTGACTGCATACCATGTGTGTTCTTTTGTGATTGGGTTACCTCACTTAGGATGATATTTTCCAGCTCTGAGCATTTGCCTAAGAATTTCATGAATTCATTGTTTTTAATTCCAGAGTAGTATTCCATTGCGTAAATATACAACATGTTCTGAATCCATTCCTCCATTGAAGGACATCTAGGTTCTTTCCAGGTTCTAGCTATTATAAATAAAGCTTCTATGAACCTAGTGGAGCATGTGTCCTTATTGCATGCAGGGGAACCCTCTGGGTATATGCCCAGGAGTGGTATAACAGGCTCCTTTGGGAGTGTCATGCCCAGTTTTCTGAGGAACTTCCAGACTGCTTTCCAGAGTGGTTGTACCAGCTTGCAATCCCACCAGCACTGGAGTAGTTTTCCTCTTTACCCACGTCCTTGCGAACACCTGCTGTCTCCTGTGATTTTGATCTTAGCCATCCTGACTGGTGTCAGGTGGAATCTCAGAGTTGTTTTGATTTGCATTTCCCTAATGACTAAAGATGTTGAACATTTCTTTAGGTGCTTCTCAGCCATTAGATATTCTTCAGGTGAGAACTCTTTGTTTAGCTCTGTACCCCATTTTTTAATAGGGTTATTTGGCTCTCTGGAGTCGAACTTCTTGAGTTCTTTGTATATATTGGATATTAGCCCTCTGTCGGATGTAGGGTTGGTAAAGATCTTTTCCCAGTTTGTTGGTTGCCACTTGTCCTTTTGACAATGTCCTTTGCCTTACAGAAACTTTGTAATTTTATGAGGTCCCATTTGTCAATTCTTGATCTTAGAGCATAAGCTATTGGAGTTCTGTTCAGGAAATTCTCCCCTGTGCCCATATGTTCAAGGTTCTTTCCTAGTTTCCTTTCTATTAGTTTCAGTGTGTCTGGTTTTATGTGGAGGTCCTTGATACACTTGGAATTGAGCTTAGTGCAAAGAGATAAGAATGGATCGCAAACATATATCTTACATAGATTTAGGACATGACAAAAATTAGACGAATAATAGCTAAACTACAAGTCTTATCTAAATATCACCAGTTTTTCATATGCTTTTCTTCAATTTAATACTTTTTCTAAAAATACTTTATCAGCATATCCATAAACACACATCATAATCTGAACACAAAATCGCTCCATCTATATAAAGACATTTCCAAATATATAGTAGGCAACTGTGAACTGTTCATAATTTCTTAACTTTCAGTAATAAAATTGTATTGATTGATGTCACTTGTAGTTGCTTCACTAGGGAAAGGCTCACCAAGATGTTACACCTTCATTTCTTGAAAGATAAAAGTGGTTCATCCTGGTTGGAGGAGACTTACACCTAGTTAAGTCACTCCAGTTACTTTACTCAAACATTACAAAAGTTTAATTGGAACTGGGAAAGGTTTCAACTACCAAAGTTGTCTTGCACTTGCTGCTCATGAGAGCCAAAACGCATACAGATCCTAGGGCCTTTTCATGATGACTAGCCATATCAAAAGTAAGAACTCCATATTTTCCAAAATTATCTTAGGACCAAGGTCACTGTAGCTGCAAGCTCTCAATAGCACCAAGGTCAGACCTTCTAGAAAGACATTTTATCAGGGTTCAAACTGTCTTAAAAGAATTTTTCAGCCTCTACTGATTGACTTTAACACAGGAAAGGATTTATGGAAACCTTTTACTTAAAGACAGTCAGAAAGGTTTTTTTATATGTTTCACTTAAAGCCAGACATAAAGGCTTTATTATACATATCTATACAAAAGTATGATGCTTGTTTTTCTTGACTCAGTAATTCACTTTCCTTTATTCCTAGTATCCCTGCTTTGGTTGTAATGGAAGATACATTCTATGTCTTGTATAGTTTTTACTTACATAAAGAACCTAGATTTTTATCATATGTTTTGTGTAAGACTTAAAATTGGTGTGTGGCACACCAATCAAAAATTTCTCTATTTCCCAACACTATTTCATGTGTCAAATATTTTCCTCCTCTATCTATTATGTCTGTTTTCATTTTATCTCTATTTTCCTCTCTCATCTCCCTTAATGTCTTATACACTAATGACCCATTTCTAGCCTGTTAGCTTCTCCAAATTAAGTACACAAAACAAAATATTCAAATTTTCCAATACATGTTAGTGAGAACATGAATTATTTGACTTAAGGACATGGGTGACCTCATGCAGCATATTTTTTCCACTTGCATCCTCATACCTATAGAGATAATATTTCATGTTTTACTGCTGAGTTTTTTTTTCATATTTTAACATATTCCATGCTGTCATTATTTCTTTGTTCTTTGTTGGAAATCTAGGATGATTCATTTCTCTAGCTGCTGTGAAGAGACCATGAACATCACACTGTGAATGAACATGGATGGTAAGTGTCTCTATAATAAGATGTAGCAATATTTGAGTTCATGCTTTGGAGGGATATGATAGGGACTCAGCATAATTTTATTTATTATACTATTGTTTGGTGAATTTTCCAAAGTCACTACAATAGTTTATAGAGGATTACTCTTTAAGCACATCCATGTCCACATTTATTATTCATTTATATTCTTTTATTGTTTATTTTATTTATTTAGATTTCAAATGTTAACCCTGTTCTTAGTTTCCCCTCAGAAAATAAACTAATCTCCTTTCCCTTGCTTCTATGAGGGTGCTCCCCTACCCACTCAACCACTCCTACCTCACTATTCAGGCATTCCCATACCCTGGGGCATTGAGCCTTCAGAGGACCAATGGTCTCTTCTCCCATTGATGCCAAATAAAGCCATCCTCTGCTCTATATGCAACTGGAGCCATGGGTCCCTTCATGAGTACTCTTTGGTTGGTGGTTTAGTCCCTGGGAACTCAGGGGGATCTGGTTGGTTGATATTGTTGTTCTTTCTATGGGTTTGCAAACCCCTTTAGTTCCTTTAGTCCTTTCCCTAACTCCTCTATCAGGGTCTCAGTGCTCAATCCAATGGTTGGCTGAGTGCATCTTCATCTGTTTTTGTTAGGTTCTGGCAGTGCCTCTCAGGAGACAGCTATATCAGGTTCCTTTCAACAAGTACTTCTTGGCATCCTCAACAGTGTCTGAATTTTGTGTCGCTTATATTCTTGAGGATAATGATTATATTCTTCATCATGTGACTGAGGTCAAATTGGAAAATTCACCGTCTTTGAATTTGGCTTTCGACCTTTAGCTAAGGACTTCGTTTGCAGTAATCAGAGAAACCAACCTTCAACTGACCAGTAACTTTTCACTGCATACTAGGTTATCTAGTGCAGGTAAGTGCTATACAGCTTGAAAGAAGACCAAAAACATCAGTGATCTCATGCAGGACCAGGGCTTGCAGTCTACAGTATCAGTCTTCAGATAAGATGAATTCCATAGTGTCTGACTTTTACATAGTGACCAATTACTTCCTAATTTGATATGTGGCATGGTCCATATGATACACAGAAAAACAATTTTACATATATTTAGAATTTACATACAAGTGTATTTTGTGCCCTGAGCATATTTCTTCCTTAGTCTCTGCCCTTCCATTTCTTGCCCCTCATATTTTCCCACTATTCAACTAAACATGTTCACTGATACATCATAATGTATTTGCTTGCATAGTTGTGTGTAACTATGGAATATATGAGCTAATAATGAGAGTTTCATTAATTATCTATGTTATTAAGAGAGTCTTAAATGATATAGTAATTTCCAATTGCATCCAGATTCCTCAAAGCAGTGTAAATTTCTTTCTTTCTGATGAAAAAACCACTTTGTTGATATATATGAAACCCCTTCTTAACACATACATTATAGTTTATTTCCATAACTTAGTTCTTGAAGATAGTGGTGAAATAACCACTGATGTCTAACTATTACTGGAGTATTTATCATTTAGTCATTTGAGTGAGTTTTACAGTATATAATTTGTTTGAAAGGCAAAGATCAATAGCATATATCTAAAAGAAGGCTCTAAATTAGCATCAGTATAATAATCATCACAACCACCACTTGTAAATCGACCTGTTAACATTTTTCCAATGAGGAGAAACAAAATTAGGCCAGAAATCTCTGGAGTTTACTTCCTGGTGTTGAATACACAGCATCTGCACAGGGTGCAAGGAAGGGGTCTGGGGTACATATCAAGCTTTAAAACTTGGACCTCAGAATCCTGCTGCCCGATCCTTGCACCTTTTCTTTCCTTCTTATACAGTTGGACTTGATCCTTATCTAATAAGTACCCTGCTCATGAATATTCAAATTACTTGAGTCGATGGCAATAAATATAGGGCTGTCCATACACTGAGAACAGTATATGACCAGTGTCCTCTCCACAGTAACTGTAAACTCTGACTCTAAATATGGACTGGAGCTGGATCACTCTCTTCCTGCTGTCGATAACTGCAGGTACCAGGCACACCAGCTTAAAATCTAAGGAGAAGACAGGGCCTGAGGTGACAACGACATGTACTCTGCCTTTCTTTTCAAAGGTGCCCACTCCCAGGTCCAGTTGCAGCAATATGGAGCTGAACTGGCAAGACCTGTAGTCTCAGTGAAGATCTCCTGCAAGACTTCTGGTTACACCTTTACCAGCTACATTATAAACTGGGTAAAACAGAGGCCTGGACAGGGTATGGAATGGATTGGATATATTTATCCTGGAGATGGTAGTACTCACTACAATGAGAAATTCAAAGGCAAGGCCACCTTGACTGCTGAGAAATCCTCCAGCACAGGCTACATGCAACTCAGTAGTATGACATCTGAGGATGCTGCAGTCTATTACTGTGCAAGACACCATGGTGCAACCACATCCGGAGTGTGTCAGAAACACTGGAGGAGCAGCAAACAGCCCTGGAACTGAGGATACAGAGAAGATTAACTTGTAGTCTTGATCAAAAACAATCATTTTGTGCATCCATTTTTATGTATCCTCCTTACACTCTTTTAGTGCCCTTTTCAGCTATGTAAATTGTCATCTAAGAAGAAAGTGGTGTTGATTTAGGAGCAACCTACCATACTCCATACCTTATTAATCTCTTGACTTCATTCATTGGCATGCTTCTTCCTCAGCAAAACAATAAAAAAAAGGGAAAACCATGATGGTGTACCATAAAAATATCTCTGGATTCTTAGAGACTAGAACTATTTTTGAAAGCGCTATGGATAAAAATATAATACAAATTTTGCCAGGGACCAGCCTTGGCCCAAGGGCGGGGTCTGGAGAATGGTGGATACAAGACCAGCAAAAGCAAGGAATGTTCAGACACAGGACATTATTCACTTCAGGAAAGAAGGAAAATACAGGAAGCACAACTCATTATGGCTTTTCCTACTCAGAAATTTGTCTCTTTCAAGCTTTATTTATATATAAATTCATTTGTTCAGTCTTTTTAGACATTGATTACATGGCTTTTCAAATATGTTTTTTTCTAAACTCTTCTTTGATTACATAAGAATATTGAAAGGGGAACAAAGTAAGCAAACAGCAGTTTTATGAGAATTAAAAAGTAACATTATAATAAAATCAATTTTCTTTAAACTCAGTATCTTCTTCCTTAGGATTGGTGTCATAAAGTCTTGCAGTTACAGAAATGCTAGACAGGATGACTCTATTTGAATTTAATTTTGTTTCAATTTGGTATAAGATTAATAGTTCAAAATTATTTCCCTCTACCTACTATATCAAACTTGACTTTCATAGAAGTTCAATATTTAACCCTTATTTAATTCTTTCTTTCTTTCCTCCATATTTCATTTTCATTTGGCATAAGACCACTGTCCTTTTTCTTTGTTTCTTAGAATATTGTTCAGCCCCTTTGCTTAAGCAAGGACAGTCTATCCATAAAGTTCTAATCTGACAAGTTAGTTCCTTGTTTCTACAGTTGAACATTAAAAACCCAGCAATTCAATTATAGCCTGTCAGCTTCTAAAATTTCCTGAAGTTATTTTTCTTAAATAACTCTCTCAGATCCTTTTTCTCATGATTACTTACAATACTCATTAGTGACCTGAATGTTTTATTTAAGTAATTAGTTCTTGGGAAATACTCAATTTTCTGCATAACTGTTTTTCCTAGGGAACATTCATTAATTTCATTCTTATTTACAGTAGCTTTTTGTAATCCCAGCTCTAGCTTTTGGATAGCGTAGTTTAACAGCAAGAAGCATAAGTGTAGCCAAAGGTGTACAGTGCATTTTCATCATGGAGGGGGGAAAGTGTAAGTCCAGATTGTCCAAGCAATGGAATTTAGTCAAACAATGTCTTCAGGATGCTTGGCATCTCCAAAATTAAACATGTAAAATCGTAATCACCAACATCCGGGCAAACAAAATGTTCTTTTATACTCTTAAGCCATAAATGATTCCAGTATGTTGTTTATTCTGCCTGTGTGATCCTTAGTAACATTGGGGTATCTAGCTCCACCCTACAGGTTGAGAATTTATAATATACAGTAGAGTTTCCTGTAAAGCAGGAATGCTGAAGATAAGCCTGCTTTGTCTTGGCAATGTTGGAAGTTGACTTTCTAGTGTCCAGCTTATCCACAGTTTGGACAGTGTGTTGTCAGCATTCATAGAAGGGCTTTTTTTTTTTTTACTTTGTTTTTGGTTTTGTTGACTTTTGTGCTTTTTTTTGGTTGTTGTTGTTTGTCTGTTTTGGGGCTTTTTTTGTTATTTTGTTTTGCCCTACTGGCTAGCTTTGCCACATTTGAAACAAACTCCATGCAAAGATTCTTCTTTGAAATAGATTAGGATACTGCCAGAAGCTGATATATCTCTCCGTGTTGAAAAGCCTGTGTTACTAAAACATCTTAAATGACATATTCTGTTAGTTTCTGAAGAGTTTGAAGGCCATCTATTCGTCCAAACTATCAGGAAACAGAACAGACAAATGTTGCTCATTTCTAGTTAGCCTCTATCTGCTTAACGGTGAAAATACATACATGAGGCATAAATAAAGCTGATTTATGTAAGCTAAATTTACTAAACAGGTACCTGTCAAATGTACAAGTTTGATTATTATAGGTGAGTAGTTACTAATTTGCATTCTTATTATCTTAACCAGTTTGTAATAGTAGCTTTCAAAGATTAAACGTTACATTTTTATTGGTTATTTATTTACATTTCGAATATTATCTGCCTTGCCATTTTCCTTCCACAAACTTTCTATCCCCTACCCCATTCTCCTGCTTCCATGAGGGTACCCCCCACACTCACACCCCTCTTGCCTCAGACGCTTAGCATTCCCCTAAGCCACATCATTGAGCCTCCACAGCACCAAGGGTCTCCCCCACCATTGATGCCCGATAAGGCAATCTTATGCTACATATCCAGCTGGAGCAGTGGGTTCTTCCATGTGGGCTCTTTGATTAAAGGCTTAGTTCTGGGAGCTTTGAGGAGTCTGGTTGATTGATATTTTTGTTCTTCTTATGGGGTTGCAAACCCCTCTGGCTCCTTCAGTCCTTCCCTTATCTCCTCCATTGGGGTCCTCAGGCTCAGTCAGATGGTTGACTGTATGCATCTGCATCTGTATTGTTCAGGGGTCTGGCAGAGCCTCTCAGGGGACAGCTATACTAGGTTCCTGTAAACAAGCACTTCTTGGCATCCTGGATCCCTAGGTTGGTTAGTCACTGGATGGCCTTTCCTTCAGTCTATGCTTCACTCTTTTCCCCTGGATTTCCTTTTGACAGGAACAATTCCTGATTAGTATTTTGAGATGGGTGGGTGACCCCATCCCTCAAACGGGAGGGTGTGTGTGTGACATGCCTATCCACTGGATATGGTCTTTTTATGTTCTCTCTCCTCTTTGTTGGGTATTTCGGCAAATGTCATCTGTGTTGGGTCCTGGGAAACTTTTGAGTCCCTGGCATTTGGGACTTTATAGTGGCCACCACCAGTTCCCCTTCACCTACTGCTATCAACCTCCATTCTAATTCCTGACCCTCTGTCCTTCTCCTCTGTTTCTTCAAACACCTGATCCTACCTTCCTTTTCTCTCTGCTTCCTCTCTTCCTCCCAGATCCTTCCATTCCTCTACCTCCCATGATAATTTCCTTTCCCCTTCTGAGTAACACTGAAGCCTCCACACTTTGGTCTGCTTCTTGGGTTTCATAAGTTCTGTGAGTTTTATTGTAGGTATTTCAAGTTTTTTTGGTTATTATCCACTTATCAGTGAACACATAGCATGCCTGGATATTTTTTTTGTTTGTTTGCTTTGTTTTTGTGACTGAGTGACTTCACTCAGGATATTTTCTAGTTCCGTCCATTTGCCTAACAATTTCATGAAGTCATTGGTTTTAATAGCAGAGTACTAATCCACTGTGTAAATATACCATATATTCTGTATCTATTCTTCTGTTGAAGCTACATCTTGGTTGTTTCTAGCTTCTGACTATTATAAATAAGGTGGCTATGAAGATAGAGGAGCATATATTCTTGTTATATGTCAAAGTGTCTTTTACTTATATGTCCAGGAGTGATATAGATGTGTCCTCAGAATTATTTCCAATATTATTAGAAACAACCAGACAGGTTTTAATTGTGGTTGTGCCAGCTTGCAATCCTACCAGCAGTGGAGAAGAGTTTCTCTTTTTCTGTCACCTGTGTTTTTTATCTTAGCCATTCAGACTGGTGTAAGGTGGAACTTCAGGGTCATTTTGATTTGCATTTTCCTGATGACTAAGGATGTTGAAATTATTGTAAGTGCTTCTCAGCCATTTAAGATTCCTCAGTTGAAAATTCTTTGTTTCACTCTGTACCCCAAGTTAATTGGATTATTTGGTGCTCTGGAGTCAACCTTCTAGAGTTCCTTGTATATTTTAGATATTAGCTCTGTATTGGATGTAGTGCTAATAAAGATCTTTTCCTAATCCTATGGTTGCCATTTTGTCCTATTGACAGTGTCCTTTGCTTTACGGAAGCTCTGCAATTTTGTGAGCTCCCACTTGTCTATTGTTGGTCTTAGAGCATAAGCCATTTGTTAAGGTATTCAGGACCTTTTCCCCTGTACTCATGTATTCAAGGCTCGTCCTCGCTTTTTTGCACTGAATAGTTTTGGTTTTCTTTTTTTTCCAAGAACTTTATTTTCAGGCCATAGGGAAACCAACCTTGAATTGAACTACAAATTCTCTGTGTTCACCAGGAATCTTAGTGCAGGATGGTATTATGCAGGCTGCGAGGAGATAAAGTCTACAATATCATCCTTCAGGTTAGATGTATCCACTACTGTCTTGTAGTGACCAACTGCTATATAATTAGATTTGTATTTCACTATTTAGAAGATACTTCATGTCAAATAAACCTGGTCAAATACCCAAGGCTAGTAATGACACAGGCTCTAGTAGGCTGCGGTAGTATTGCTAAAGATCAATATGTCAAACTGCCTTATACTTACT
The DNA here is from genome assembly GCA_036184385.1 of Tokudaia muenninki. NCBI lineage: Eukaryota > Metazoa > Chordata > Mammalia > Rodentia > Muridae > Tokudaia > Tokudaia muenninki. The sequence continues at coordinate 19,847 of BTHS01000053.1, forward strand.
TATGTTTGTATAAGAAATTACTACTGCTCTCAGCCTTGATAAAGAAGCTTCTGTATGCAGTATGTAATGAATGATACAGAAATTTATGACTGCTCAAAGTTGTGAGAATGATTACATGGGACACACCCATAGATGAGTCAATAATATTAACTTTCCAATATATCCCTGGAGATAAATAGACATTTTATTGTGAGGTCAAATCTTGTAAGTTCAGAGTCCATTTTAGAGAACCAGACCTTAGTTTAAACTCAGGTGAACTAACAGGCTGATACAGAGCATTAGTTAGCAAGTTGCCCTCTAACAAAACCTGAACCTAACTCCAGTCTCTAGGTTAATCTCCAACAAGTCCAGCATTTCCAGATTACATGCTCAACAAGACCAGTGTCTCCAGGCTATTCCCCCAACAAGTCTGAGACTCTGGGCAACAAGCCCACCTCCTGCCTAACAACTACCAATTCAGAGGGGAGAAGAAATTAAGTTTATGATATGACCTCCCAGCACCAACCATGTTAAAGGTCACAGTAGCTTTCTAATTACATGATTACACATGTATCTGCCACTTGCTGCTTATTATATAACCTTCACTCAATAGATATTCCAGGCTCTCCCACTACCAAAACAATCCGCGGTGACATTACCAAAACAATCCGTGGTGCATTGGGGTACCCCAAGTTAGCTTGAATAGAATTAAGATCCTGCTGTGAATTACATCAGATTGGCTCCTATCTGTTTTTTTCAGGAACACTAGCATTTCCCTGGCACTACAATATGAGCATCCCATTAGCAGTTCTTAGATATTGCATGGTTACATACAATTATGTTTAGCAATATATAATATATAGATGAAATTATCTAGCATAATAAAGGGGGGAAAGTACCAAAATGAAAAATTTGAAATTATGGATTAAATATACAGTATAAAATATTCATTTATTTGAAAATTCTACACATATGTAAAAGTTTATTTTATTTTCCAGAATTAGTGTGCTTATTATCTGAAATGTTCATTCATGTATGAAGCATATCATTTTCACATTTAACCCATGATATCATTCTGGATTCCACTGGAAATTTCCAGTGAGATTCTCACTCAAATTCCTGACCACTTTTATTTCATTCATCAAAAATATAGGGAGTTCAATCAGTGCTGTGTATATGCTATATACATATAAGTGTCATTGACTAGTACATAAGAAACATATAGAAATCTTCCAAGGAAGGGGGGGTGGTATATTTTTCCTATCAATTATCAAATGCCAATAGAACCAACACTTGGTATTTGCCCTCAGGAGTCCTACACCAACATGCTGTAATATTTTAAAAATATGGTTACAGTTTTTTCAGTGATGAAAGCAGAGCACAGAAGGGTCAAAGTCAGTGTGTTAACCTGAAAAGAAAATCTATGGAATTCAACGCTCACATTCTTCCAGATATTTCTGTTGTGTTACACATATATGCCTTTCTTATTCAATCATCTGGAAGGCAGACATGTAGTTTTTAAAATTTTTATTGGGTATAATTCTTTATTTACATTTCCAAATGATTTCCTTCTTACTGGTTCCCCCTCCCCAACAGGCCTAGACATGTAGTTTATTTCCATAATTTAGTTATTATAGAGAAAACTGCAATAAAGTTAAGTTGATAAGCTATTATTTCTGTGGTATGTTCCCTTTAGGTCATTTTGTTAAGTTTTATTTTTGTAGCAATAAAGGAAATATTAATTTTATGTATAGGTATAGTAGCTGAAATCTTTCATACTTTATCAGAGTTTTGAATTTTCCAGTCATGACAATAGTCACAATCTCCTTCTGTAAATGCATTTGCTGAACTTGGCCCAAAGTTGAGCAAAAATCTCAGGCAAGAAATATATTGAAATCTTTAGCTCTGAAGTTACATTCACAGCTTCTGAACAGAACTCAGGGAAGGAGTATGGGATATTATTCCTCAGATAGAAATAGGGTTTGGACTCTAGAATCCTGCTTTCTTACACAGGTACCCTCCTACACACTTTCTTTTTTTTACTCTTTATTATTGGATATTTTCTTTATTTACATTTCAAATGTTATTCCCTTTCATAGTT
>BTHS01000054.1:0-23699 GCA_036184385.1 Tokudaia muenninki
AAGATCCCCAGTTGCTCAGGAGATCCCCATTTACTAAGAAGAACCGCAGTTACTCAGGATATCCCCAGTTACTCAGGAGATCCCCAGTTGCTCACAAGATCCCCAGTTACTCAGGAGATCCCCAGTCGCTCAGGAGATCCCCAGTTACTCTGGAGATCCCCAGTTAGTCAGGATGTCCCCACTTGTTCAGGAGATCCCCAGTTACTCAGGAGATCCCCAGTTGCTCAGGAGATCCCCAGTAACTCAGGAGATCCCCAGTTGCTCAGGAGATCACCAGTTGCTCAGGAGATCCCCAGTTATTCAGGAGATCCCCTGTTGCTCAGGAGATTCCCAGTTACTCAGGAGATCTCCAATTCCTCAGGATGTCCCCAGATACTCAGGAGGTCCCAAGTTGCTCAGTGGATCCCCAGTTACTCAGGAGGTGCCCAGGTGCTCAGGAGATCCCCAGTTACTCAGGAGATCCACAGTTACACAGGAGATCCTCAGTTGTTCAGGAGATCACCAATTACTCGGGAGATCCCAAATTACTCAGGAGATCCCCAGATACTGAGGAGATCCCCAGTTGCTCTCAAGATCCCTAGTTGCTCAGGAGATCCCCATTTACTAGGAAGAACCGCAGTTACTCAGGATATCCCCAGTTGCTCAGGAGGTCCCCAGTTGCTCAGGAGATTCACCGTTACTCAGGAGATCCCCAGTTGCTCAGGAGATCCCCAGTTACTCAAGAGCTCCCCAGTTGCTGAGGAGATCCGCAGTTAATCAGGAGATCTCCCATTGCACATGAGATCCACAGTTATTTAGGACGTCCCCAGATACTCAGCAGGTCCCCAGTTACACAAAACATCCCCAGTTCCTCAGGAGATCCCCAGTTACTCAGGAGATACCCAGTTGCTCAGGAGATCCCCAGTTACTCAGAAGATCCCCAGTAACTCAGGATATCCCTAGTTTTTCAGGAGATCCTCAGTTACTCAGGAGATACCTAGTTGCTCAAGAGATCTCCAGTTACTCAGGAGTTCCCCAGTTACTCAGGAGGTCCCCAGTTGCTCTGGACGTCCCCAGTTGCTCGGGAGATCTCCAGTTGATCAGGAGATCCCCAGTAACTCAGGCGATGCCCAGTTACCCAGGAGATCCCCAGTTCTCCAAGAGATTCCCCAGTTGCCCTGGAGATCCCCAGTTAATCAGTAGATTCCCAGTTACCCAGGAGATCCTGAACTACTCAGGAGATCCCCTGTTACTCAGGATATCCCCAGTTATTCAGGAGGTCCCTAGATACTCAGGAGGTCCCCAGTTACTCAGGAGATCCCCAGTTGCTCACAAGATCCCCAGTTACTCAGGAGATCCACAGTTGCTCAGGAGATCCCCAGTTACCCAAGAAATTCCTAGTTACTCAGGAGGTCCCCAGTTGTTTAGGATATCCCCAGTTACTCAGGAGATCCCCAGTTGCTCAGGAGATCCCCCGTGACTCAGGAGATCCCCAGTTACACAGGAGATCCCCAGTTTTCAGGAGATTCCCTGTTGCTCAGGAGATCCCCAGTTACTCAGGAGCTCCCCAATTGCTCAAGAGATCCGCAGTTACTCAAGAGATTACCCAGTTACTCAGGAGGTCCCCAGTTGCTCAGGAAATTCGCAGTTACTCAGGAGATCCCCAGTTGCTCAGGAGATCCCCAGTTACTCAGGACATCCCCAGTTGTTGAGGAGATCCGCAGTTATTCAGGAGATCCCCAGTTGCTCACGAGATCCCCAGTTATTCAGGAAGTCCCAAGATACTCAGAAGGTCCCAAGTTACTCAGGAGATCCCCAGTTACTCAGGAGAACCCCTGTTGCTCACGAGATCCCCAGTTATTCAGGAAGTCCCCAGATATTCAGCAGGTCCCCAGTTACTCAGGAGATCCCCAGTTATTCAGGAGATCCACAGTTACTCAGGAGATCCCCAGTTGCTCAGGAGATTCCCAGTTGCTCAGGAGATCCCCAGTTGCTCAGGACATCACCAGTTACTCAGGAGGTCCCCAGTTACTCCTGAGGTCCCCAGTTGCTCAGGAGATACCAAGTTACTCAGGAGATCCCCAGTTATTCAGTAGGTCCCCAGTTACTCAGTAGATCCCCAGTTATTCAGGAGGTCCCTAGATATTCAGGAGGTCCCCAGTTACTCAGGAGATCCCCAGTTGCTAAGGAGATTCCCCAGTTGCTCTGGAGATCCCCAGTTATTCAGGAAGTCCCCAGACACTCATGAGGTACCAAGTTACTCAGGGGATACAAAGTTACTCAGGATATCCCCAGTTACTTAGGAGATCCCCAGTTGCTCAGGCATTCCCCAGTTGCCCAGGAGATCCCCAGTTGCACAGGAGATCCCCAGTTTCTCTGGAGGTTCCCAGTTATTCAGGAGGTCCCCAGTTGCTCTGGAGGTACCCAGTTGCTCAGGAGATCCCCAGTTGATCAGGAGATCCCCAGTTACTCAGGAGATCCCCAGTTACCCAGGAGATCCCCAGTTCTCCAAGAGATTCCCCAGTTGCCCAGGAGATCCCCAGTTGTTCAGGAGATCCCCAGTTACTCGGGAGATCCCGAATTACTCAGGAGATCCCCAGATACTGAGGAGATCCCCAGTTGCTCACAAGATCCCCAGTTGCTCAGGAGATCCCCAGTTGCTCAGGAGATTCGCCGTTACTCTGGAGATCCCCAGTTGCTCAGGAGATCCCCAGTTACTCAAGAGCTCCCCAGTTGCTGAGGAGATCCACAGTTAATCAGGAGATCTCCCATTGCTCATGAGATCCACAGTTATTTAGGATGTCCCCAGATACTCAGCAGGTCCCCAGTTACTCAAGACATCCCCAGTTACTCAGAAGATCCCCAGTTACTCAGGAGATACCCAGTTGCTCAGGAGATCCCCAGTTACTCAGAAGATCCCCAGTAACTCAGGATATCCCTAGTTTTCCAGGAGATCCTCAGTTACTCAGGAGATACCCAGTTGCTCAGGAGATCTCCAGTTCCTCAGGAGATCCCTAGTTACTCAGGAGGTCCCCAGTTACTCAGGAGATCCCCAGTTTCTCAGGAGATCCGCAGTTCCTCCGGAGATCCGCAGTTCTTCCGGAGATCCCAAGTTGCTCAGGAGATCCTAAGTTATTCAAGAAGTCCCCAGATAATCAGGAGGTACCCAGTTACTCAGGCGATCCCCAGTTGCTCAGTATATCCCCAGTTACTAAGGAGATCCCCAGTTGTTCAGGAGATCCCCAGGTGCCCAAGAGATCCCCTGTAGCCCAGGAGATCCCCAGTTGCCCAGGAGATCCCCAGTTACTCAGGAGGTCCCCAGTTGCTCTGGAGGTCCCCAGTTGCTCAGGAGATCCCCAGTTGATCAGGAGATCCCCAGTTACTCAGGAGATGCCCAGTTACCTAGGAGATCCCCAGTTCTCCAAAAGATTCCATAGTTGCCGAGGATATCCCCAGTTAATCAGGAGATCCCCAGTTACCCAGGAGATCGTGAACTACTCAGGAGATCCCCTGTTACTCAGGATATCCCCAGTTATTCAGGAGATCCCGAGTTACTCAGGAGATCCCCAGATACTGAGGAGATCCCCAGTTGCTCACAAGATCCCCAGTTGCTCAGGAGATCCCCATTTACTAAGAAGAACCGCAGTTACTCAGGATATCCCCAGTTACTCAGGAGATCCCCAGTTGCTCACAAGATCCCTAGTTATTCAGGAGATCCCCAGTCGCTTAGGAGATCCCCAGTTACTCTGGAGATCCCCAGTTAGTCAGGATGTCCCCACTTGTTCAGGAGATCCCCAGTTACTCAGGAGATCCCCAGTTGCTCAGGAGATCCCCAGTAACTCAGGAGATCCCCAGTTGCTCAGGAGATCACCAGTTGCTCAGGAGATCCCCAGTTATTCAGGAGATCCCCTGTTGCTCAGGAGATTCCCAGTTACTCAGGAGATCTCCAATTCCTCAGGATGTCCCCAGATACTCAGGAGGTCCCAAGTTGCTCAGTGGATCCCCAGTTACTCAGGAGGTGCCCAGGTGCTCAGGAGATCCCCAGTTACTCAGGAGATCCACAGTTACACAGGAGATCCTCAGTTGTTCAGGAGATCACCAATTACTCGGGAGATCCCAAATTACTCAGGAGATCCCCAGATACTGAGGAGATCCCCAGTTGCTCTCAAGATCCCTAGTTGCTCAGGAGATCCCCATTTACTAGGAAGAACCGCAGTTACTCAGGATATCCCCAGTTGCTCAGGAGGTCCCCAGTTGCTCAGGAGATTCACCGTTACTCAGGAGATCCCCAGTTGCTCAGGAGATCCCCAGTTACTCAAGAGCTCCCCAGTTGCTGAGGAGATCCGCAGTTAATCAGGAGATCTCCCATTGCACATGAGATCCACAGTTATTTAGGACGTCCCCAGATACTCAGCAGGTCCCCAGTTACACAAAACATCCCCAGTTCCTCAGGAGATCCCCAGTTACTCAGGAGATACCCAGTTGCTCAGGAGATCCCCAGTTACTCAGAAGATCCCCAGTAACTCAGGATATCCCTAGTTTTTCAGGAGATCCTCAGTTACTCAGGAGATACCTAGTTGCTCAAGAGATCTCCAGTTACTCAGGAGTTCCCCAGTTACTCAGGAGGTCCCCAGTTGCTCTGGACGTCCCCAGTTGCTCGGGAGATCTCCAGTTGATCAGGAGATCCCCAGTAACTCAGGCGATGCCCAGTTACCCAGGAGATCCCCAGTTCTCCAAGAGATTCCCCAGTTGCCCTGGAGATCCCCAGTTAATCAGTAGATTCCCAGTTACCCAGGAGATCCTGAACTACTCAGGAGATCCCCTGTTACTCAGGATATCCCCAATTATTCAGGAGGTCCCTAGATAATCAGGAGGTCCCCAGTTACTCAGGAGATCCCCAGTTGCTCACAAGATCCCCAATTACTCAGGAGATCCACAGTTGCTCAGGAGATCCCCAGTTACCCAGGAGATTCCTAGTTACTCAGGAGGTCCCCAGTTGTTTAGGATATCCCCAGTTACTCAGGAGATCCCCAGTTGCTCAGGAGATCCCCCGTGACTCAGGAGATCCCCAGTTACACAGGAGATCCCCAGTTTTCAGGAGATTCCCTGTTGCTCAGGAGATCCCCAGTTACTCAGGAGCTCCCCAATTGCTCAAGAGATCCGCAGTTACTCAAGAGATTACCCAGTTACTCAGCAGGTCCCCAGTTGCTCAGGAAATTCGCAGTTACTCAGGAGATCCCCAGTTGCTCAGGAGATCCCCAGTTACTCAGGACATCCCCAGTTGTTGAGGAGATCCGCAGTTATTCAGGAGATCCCCAGTTGCTCACGAGATCCCCAGTTATTCAGGAAGTCCCAAGATACTCAGAAGGTCCCAAGTTACTCAGGAGATCCCCAGTTACTCAGGAGAACCCCTGTTGCTCACGAGATCCCCAGTTATTCAGGAAGTCCCCAGATATTCAGCAGGTCCCCAGTTACTCAGGAGATCCCCAGTTATTCAGGAGATCCACAGTTACTCAGGAGATCCCCAGTTGCTCAGGAGATTCCCAGTTGCTCAGGAGATCCCCAGTTGCTCAGGACATCACCAGTTACTCAGGAGGTCCCCAGTTACTCCTGAGGTCCCCAGTTGCTCAGGAGATACCAAGTTACTCAGGAGATCCCCAGTTATTCAGTAGGTCCCCAGTTACTCAGTAGATCCCCAGTTATTCAGGAGGTCCCTAGATACTCAGGAGGTCCCCAGTTACTCAGGAGATCCCCAGTTGCTCAGGAGATCCCCAGTTGCTCAGGAGATCCCCAGTTATTCAGGAAGTCCCCAGACACTCATGAGGTACCAAGTTACTCAGGGGATACAAAGTTACTCAGGATATCCCCAGTTACTTAGGAGATCCCCAGTTGCTCAGGCATTCCCCAGTTGCCCAGGAGATCCCCAGTTGCACAGGAGATCCCCAGTTTCTCTGGAGGTTCCCAGTTATTCAGGAGGTCCCCAGTTGCTCTGGAGGTACCCAGTTGCTCAGGAGATCCCCAGTTGATCAGGAGATCCCCAGTTACTCAGGAGATCCCCAGTTACCCAGGAGATCCCCAGTTCTCCAAGAGATTCCCCAGTTGCCCAGGAGATCCCCAGTTGTTCAGGAGATCCCCAGTTACTCGGGAGATCCCGAGTTACTCAGGAGATCCCCAGATACTGAGGAGATCCCCAGTTGCTCACAAGATCCCCAGTTGCTCAGGAGATCCCCATTTACTAAGAAGAACCGCAGTTACTCAGGATATCCCCAGTTGCTCAGGAGGTCCCCAGTTGCTCAGGAGATTCGCCGTTACTCAGGAGATCCCCAGTTGCTCAGGAGATCCCCAGTTACTCAAGAGCTCCCCAGTTGCTGAGGAGATCCGCAGTTAATCAGGAGATCTCCCATCGCTCATGAGATCCACAGTTATTTAGGAAGTCCCCAGATACTCAGCAGGTCCCCAGTTACTCAAGACATCCCCAGTTACTCAGGAGATCCCCAGTTACTCAGGAGATACCCAGTTGCTCAGGAGATCCCCAGTTACTCAGAAGATCCCCAGTAACTCAGAAGATCCCCAGTAACTCAGGATATCCCTAGTTTTCCAGGAGATCCTCAGTTACTCAGGAGATACCCAGTTGCTCAGGAGATCTCCAGTTCCTCAGGAGATCCCTAGTTACTCAGGAGGTCCCCAGTTACTCAGGAGTTCCCTAGTTTCTCTGGAGATCCGCAGTTCCTCCGGAGATCCGCAGTTCTTCTGGAGATCCCAAGTTGCTCAGGAGATCACCAGTTGCTCAGGAGATCCCCAATTATTCAGGAGATCCCCTGTTGCTCAGGAGATTCCCAGTTACTCAGGAGATCTCCAATTCCTCAGGATGTCCCCAGATACTCAGGAGGTCCACAGTTGCTCAGGAGATCCCCAGTTACTCAGGAGGTGCCCAGTTGCTCAGGAGATCCCCAGTTACTCAGGAGATCCGCAGTTACACAGGAGATCCTCAGTTGTTCAGGAGATCCCCAGTTACCCAGGAGATCCCCAGTTCTCCAAGAGATTCCCCAGTTGCCCAGGAGATCCCCAGTTAATCAGGAGATCCCCAGTTACCCAGGAGATCCTGAACTACTCAGGAGATCCCCAGTTACTCAGGAGATCCCCAGTTACTCAGGATATCCCAAGTTATTCAGGAGGTCCCTAGATACTCAGGAGGTCCCCAATTACTCAGGAGATCCCCCGTTACTCACTAGATCCCCAGTTGTCCATGAGATCCCCACTTGCTGTGGAGATCTCCAGTTGCTCAGGAGATCCCCAGTTACTCAGAAGATACCCAGTTTCTCAGGAGATCCCCAGATGCCCAGGAGATCCCCAGTTGCCCAGGAGATCCCCAGTTAATCATGAGATACCACGTTACCCAGGAGATCCCCAAATACTCAGGAGATCCTCAGTTACTCAGGAGATCCCCAGTTGCTCATGAGATCCCCCGTTACTCAGCAGATCCCCAGTTTCTCAGGAGATCCCCCGTTACTCAGAAGATCCCCAGTTACTCAGGAGTTTCCCAGTTGCTCAGGAGATTTCCCAGTTGCTCTGGAGATCCCCAGTTACTCAGGAGATCCCCAATTGCCCTGGAGCTCCCCAGTTTCTCAGGAAATCCCCACTTGCTCAGGAGATCCCCAGCTTCTCCGGAGATCCCCAGTTACTCAGGAGATCCCCAGTTGCTCAAGACATCCCCAGTTGCTCAGGAGATCCACAGTTACTCAGGAGATCCCCAATTGCCCAGGAGATACCCAGTTGCCCAGGAGATCCCCTGTTAATCAGGAGATATCCAGTTACCCAGGAGATCCCCAACTACTCAGGAGATCCCAAGTTACACAGGAGATCACCAGTTACTCAGGAGATCCCCAGTTGCTCAGGAGATCCCCAGCAACTCAGGAGATCCCCAGTTACTCAGGAGGTCCCCAATTGCTCAGGATATCCCCAGTTACTACAGAGGTCCCCAGTTGCTCAGGAGATCCCAAGTTGATCAGGAGATCCCCAGTTACTCAGGAGATCCCAAGTTACCCAGGAGATCCCCAGTTCTCCAAGAGATTCCCCAGTTGCCCAGGAGATCCCCAGTTGTTCAGGAGATCCCCAGTTACTCGGGAGATCCCGAGTTACTCAGGAGATCCCCAGATACTGAGGAGATCCCCAGTTGCTCACAAGATCCCCAGTTGCTCAGGAGATCCCCAGTTGCTCAGGAGATTCGCCGTTACTCTGGAGATCCCCAGTTGCTCAGGAGATTCGCCGTTACTCTGGAGATCCCCAGTTACTCAAGAGCTCCCCAGTTGCTGAGGAGATCCACAGTTAATCAGGAGATCTCCCATTGCTCATGAGATCCACAGTTATTTAGGATGTCCCCAGATACTCAGCAGGTCCCCAGTTACTCAAGACATCCCCAGTTACTCAGGACATCCCCAGTTACTCAGGAGATCCCCAGTTGCTCAGGAGATCCCCAGTTACTCAGAACATCCCCAGTAACTCAGGATATCCCTAGTTTTCCAGGAGATCCTCAGTTACTCAGGAGATACCCAGTTGCTCAGGAGATCTCCAGTTACTCAGGAGATCCCTAGTTACTCAGGAGGTCCCCATTTCCTCAGGAGATCCCCAGTTTCTCAGGAGATCCGCAGTCCTCCGGAGATCCGCAGTTCTTCTGGAGATCCCAAGTTGCTCAGGAGATCCTAAGTTATTCAAGAAGTCCCCAGATAATCAGGAGGTACCCAGTTACTCAGGCGATCCCCAGTTGCTCAGTATATCCCCAGATACTGAGGAGATCCCCAGTTGCTCAGGAGATCCCCAGGTGCCCAGGAGATCCCCAGTAGCCCAGGAGATCCCCAGTTGCCCAGGAGATCCCCAGTTACTCAGGAGGTCCCCAGTTGCTCTGGAGGTCCCCAGTTGCTCAGGAGATCCCCAGTTGATCAGGAGATCCCCAGTTACTCAGGAGATGCCCAGTTACCTAGGAGATCCCCAGTTCTCCAAAAGATTCCATAGTTGCCGAGGATATCCCCAGTTAATCAGGAGATCCCCAGTTACCCAGGAGATCGTGAACTACTCAGGAGATCCCCTGTTACTCAGGATATCCCCAGTTATTCAGGAGATCCCGAGTTACTCAGGAGATCCCCAGATACTGAGGAGATCCCCAGTTGCTCACAAGATCCCCAGTTGCTCAGGAGATCCCCATTTACTAAGAAGAACCGCAGTTACTCAGGATATCCCCAGTTACTCAGGAGATCCCCAGTTGCTCACAAGATCCCTAGTTATTCAGGAGATCCCCAGTCGCTTAGGAGATCCCCAGTTACTCTGGAGATCCCCAGTTAGTCAGGATGTCCCCACTTGTTCAGGAGATCCCCAGTTACTCAGGAGATCCCCAGTTGCTCAGGAGATCCCCAGTAACTCAGGAGATCCCCAGTTGCTCAGGAGATCACCAGTTGCTCAGGAGATCCCCAGTTATTCAGGAGATCCCCTGTTGCTCAGGAGATTCCCAGTTACTCAGGAGATCTCCAATTCCTCAGGATGTCCCCAGATACTCAGGAGGTCCCAAGTTGCTCAGTGGATCCCCAGTTACTCAGGAGGTGCCCAGGTGCTCAGGAGATCCCCAGTTACTCAGGAGATCCACAGTTACACAGGAGATCCTCAGTTGTTCAGGAGATCACCAATTACTCGGGAGATCCCAAATTACTCAGGAGATCCCCAGATACTGAGGAGATCCCCAGTTGCTCTCAAGATCCCTAGTTGCTCAGGAGATCCCCATTTACTAGGAAGAACCGCAGTTACTCAGGATATCCCCAGTTGCTCAGGAGGTCCCCAGTTGCTCAGGAGATTCACCGTTACTCAGGAGATCCCCAGTTGCTCAGGAGATCCCCAGTTACTCAAGAGCTCCCCAGTTGCTGAGGAGATCCGCAGTTAATCAGGAGATCTCCCATTGCACATGAGATCCACAGTTATTTAGGACGTCCCCAGATACTCAGCAGGTCCCCAGTTACACAAAACATCCCCAGTTCCTCAGGAGATCCCCAGTTACTCAGGAGATACCCAGTTGCTCAGGAGATCCCCAGTTACTCAGAAGATCCCCAGTAACTCAGGATATCCCTAGTTTTTCAGGAGATCCTCAGTTACTCAGGAGATACCTAGTTGCTCAAGAGATCTCCAGTTACTCAGGAGTTCCCCAGTTACTCAGGAGGTCCCCAGTTGCTCTGGACGTCCCCAGTTGCTCGGGAGATCTCCAGTTGATCAGGAGATCCCCAGTAACTCAGGCGATGCCCAGTTACCCAGGAGATCCCCAGTTCTCCAAGAGATTCCCCAGTTGCCCTGGAGATCCCCAGTTAATCAGTAGATTCCCAGTTACCCAGGAGATCCTGAACTACTCAGGAGATCCCCTGTTACTCAGGATATCCCCAATTATTCAGGAGGTCCCTAGATAATCAGGAGGTCCCCAGTTACTCAGGAGATCCCCAGTTGCTCACAAGATCCCCAATTACTCAGGAGATCCACAGTTGCTCAGGAGATCCCCAGTTACCCAGGAGATTCCTAGTTACTCAGGAGGTCCCCAGTTGTTTAGGATATCCCCAGTTACTCAGGAGATCCCCAGTTGCTCAGGAGATCCCCCGTGACTCAGGAGATCCCCAGTTACACAGGAGATCCCCAGTTTTCAGGAGATTCCCTGTTGCTCAGGAGATCCCCAGTTACTCAGGAGCTCCCCAATTGCTCAAGAGATCCGCAGTTACTCAAGAGATTACCCAGTTACTCAGCAGGTCCCCAGTTGCTCAGGAAATTCGCAGTTACTCAGGAGATCCCCAGTTGCTCAGGAGATCTCCAGTTACTCAGGACATCCCCAGTTGTTGAGGAGATCCGCAGTTATTCAGGAGATCCCCAGTTGCTCACGAGATCCCCAGTTATTCAGGAAGTCCCAAGATACTCAGAAGGTCCCAAGTTACTCAGGAGATCCCCAGTTACTCAGGAGAACCCCTGTTGCTCACGAGATCCCCAGTTATTCAGGAAGTCCCCAGATATTCAGCAGGTCCCCAGTTACTCAGGAGATCCCCAGTTATTCAGGAGATCCACAGTTACTCAGGAGATCCCCAGTTGCTCAGGAGATTCCCAGTTGCTCAGGAGATCCCCAGTTGCTCAGGACATCACCAGTTACTCAGGAGGTCCCCAGTTACTCCTGAGGTCCCCAGTTGCTCAGGAGATACCAAGTTACTCAGGAGATCCCCAGTTATTCAGTAGGTCCCCAGTTACTCAGTAGATCCCCAGTTATTCAGGAGGTCCCTAGATACTCAGGAGGTCCCCAGTTACTCAGGAGATCCCCAGTTGCTCAGGAGATCCCCAGTTGCTCTGGAGATCCCCAGTTATTCAGGAAGTCCCCAGACACTCATGAGGTACCAAGTTACTCAGGGGATACAAAGTTACTCAGGATATCCCCAGTTACTTAGGAGATCCCCAGTTGCTCAGGCATTCCCCAGTTGCCCAGGAGATCCCCAGTTGCACAGGAGATCCCCAGTTTCTCTGGAGGTTCCCAGTTATTCAGGAGGTCCCCAGTTGCTCTGGAGGTACCCAGTTGCTCAGGAGATCCCCAGTTGATCAGGAGATCCCCAGTTACTCAGGAGATCCCCAGTTACCCAGGAGATCCCCAGTTCTCCAAGAGATTCCCCAGTTGCCCAGGAGATCCCCAGTTGTTCAGGAGATCCCCAGTTACTCGGGAGATCCCGAGTTACTCAGGAGATCCCCAGATACTGAGGAGATCCCCAGTTGCTCACAAGATCCCCAGTTGCTCAGGAGATCCCCATTTACTAAGAAGAACCGCAGTTACTCAGGATATCCCCAGTTGCTCAGGAGGTCCCCAGTTGCTCAGGAGATTCGCCGTTACTCAGGAGATCCCCAGTTGCTCAGGAGATCCCCAGTTACTCAAGAGCTCCCCAGTTGCTGAGGAGATCCGCAGTTAATCAGGAGATCTCCCATCGCTCATGAGATCCACAGTTATTTAGGAAGTCCCCAGATACTCAGCAGGTCCCCAGTTACTCAAGACATCCCCAGTTACTCAGGAGATCCCCAGTTACTCAGGAGATACCCAGTTGCTCAGGAGATCCCCAGTTACTCAGGAGATCCCCAGTTACTCAGGAGATCCCCAGTAACTCAGGATATCCCTAGTTTTCCAGGAGATCCTCAGTTACTCAGGAGATACCCAGTTGCTCAGGAGATCTCCAGTTCCTCAGGAGATCCCTAGTTACTCAGGAGGTCCCCAGTTACTCAGGAGTTCCCTAGTTTCTCTGGAGATCCGCAGTTCCTCCGGAGATCCGCAGTTCTTCTGGAGATCCCAAGTTGCTCAGGAGATCACCAGTTGCTCAGGAGATCCCCAATTATTCAGGAGATCCCCTGTTGCTCAGGAGATTCCCAGTTACTCAGGAGATCTCCAATTCCTCAGGATGTCCCCAGATACTCAGGAGGTCCACAGTTGCTCAGGAGATCCCCAGTTACTCAGGAGGTGCCCAGTTGCTCAGGAGATCCCCAGTTACTCAGGAGATCCGCAGTTACACAGGAGATCCTCAGTTGTTCAGGAGATCCCCAGTTACCCAGGAGATCCCCAGTTCTCCAAGAGATTCCCCAGTTGCCCAGGAGATCCCCAGTTAATCAGGAGATCCCCAGTTACCCAGGAGATCCTGAACTACTCAGGAGATCCCCAGTTACTCAGGAGATCCCCAGTTACTCAGGATATCCCAAGTTATTCAGGAGGTCCCTAGATACTCAGGAGGTCCCCAATTACTCAGGAGATCCCCCGTTACTCACTAGATCCCCAGTTGTCCATGAGATCCCCACTTGCTGTGGAGATCTCCAGTTGCTCAGGAGATCCCCAGTTACTCAGAAGATACCCAGTTTCTCAGGAGATCCCCAGATGCCCAGGAGATCCCCAGTTGCCCAGGAGATCCCCAGTTAATCATGAGATACCACGTTACCCAGGAGATCCCCAAATACTCAGGAGATCCTCAGTTACTCAGGAGATCCCCAGTTGCTCATGAGATCCCCCGTTACTCAGCAGATCCCCAGTTTCTCAGGAGATCCCCCGTTACTCAGAAGATCCCCAGTTACTCAGGAGTTTCCCAGTTGCTCAGGAGATTTCCCAGTTGCTCTGGAGATCCCCAGTTACTCAGGAGATCCCCAATTGCCCTGGAGCTCCCCAGTTTCTCAGGAAATCCCCACTTGCTCAGGAGATCCCCAGCTTCTCCGGAGATCCCCAGTTACTCAGGAGATCCCCAGTTGCTCAAGACATCCCCAGTTGCTCAGGAGATCCACAGTTACTCAGGAGATCCCCAATTGCCCAGGAGATACCCAGTTGCCCAGGAGATCCCCTGTTAATCAGGAGATATCCAGTTACCCAGGAGATCCCCAACTACTCAGGAGATCCCAAGTTACACAGGAGATCACCAGTTACTCAGGAGATCCCCAGTTGCTCAGGAGATCCCCAGCAACTCAGGAGATCCCCAGTTACTCAGGAGGTCCCCAATTGCTCAGGATATCCCCAGTTACTACAGAGGTCCCCAGTTGCTCAGGAGATCCCAAGTTGATCAGGAGATCCCCAGTTACTCAGGAGATCCCAAGTTACCCAGGAGATCCCCAGTTCTCCAAGAGATTCCCCAGTTGCCCAGGAGATCCCCAGTTGTTCAGGAGATCCCCAGTTACTCGGGAGATCCCGAGTTACTCAGGAGATCCCCAGATACTGAGGAGATCCCCAGTTGCTCACAAGATCCCCAGTTGCTCAGGAGATCCCCAGTTGCTCAGGAGATTCGCCGTTACTCTGGAGATCCCCAGTTGCTCAGGAGATTCGCCGTTACTCAGGAGATCCCCAGTTACTCAAGAGCTCCCCAGTTGCTGAGGAGATCCGCAGTTAATCAGGAGATCTCCCATTGCTCATGAGATCCACAGTTATTTAGGAAGTCCCCAGATACTCAGCAGGTCCCCAGTTACTCAAGACATCCCCAGTTACTCAGGAGATCCCCAGTTACTCAGGAGATCCCCAGTTGCTCAGGAGATCCCCAGTTACTCAGAAGATCCCCAGTAACTCAGGATATCCCTAGTTTTCCAGGAGATCCTCAGTTACTCAGGAGATACCCAGTTCTCAGGAGATCTCCAGTTACTCAGGAGATCCCTAGTTACTCAGGAGGTCCCCAGTTACTCAGGAGATCCCCAGTTTCTCAGGAGATCCGCAGTTCCTCCGGAGATCTGCAGTTCTTCCGGAGATCCCAAGTTGCTCAGGAGATCCTAAGTTATTCAAGAAGTCCCCAGATAATCAGGAGGTACCCAGTTACTCAGGCGATCCCCAGTTGCTCAGTATATCCCCAGATACTGAGGAGATCCCCAGTTGCTCAGGAGATCCCCAGGTGCCCAGGAGATCCCCAGTAGCCCAGGAGATCCCCAGTTGCTCAGGAGATCCCCAGATACTCAGGAGGTCCCCAGTTGCTCTGGAGGTCCCCAGTTGCTCAGGAGATCCCCAGTTGATCAGGAGATCCCCAGTTACTCAGGAGATGCCCAGTTACCCAGAAGATCCCCAGATCTCCAAGAGATTCCCCAGTTGCCCAGGAGATCCCCAGTTAATCAGGAGATCCCCAGTTACCCAGGAGATCCTGAACTACTCAGGAGATCCCCTGTTACTCACGATATCCCCAGTTATTCAGGAGGTCCCTAGATACTCAGGAGATCCCCAGATACTGAGGAGATCCCCAGTTGCTCACAAGATCCCCAGTTGCTCAGGAGATCCCCATTTACTAAGAAGAACCGCAGTTACTCAGGATATCCCCAGTTACTCAGGAGATCCCCAGTTGCTCACAAGATCCCCAGTTACTCAGGAGATCCCCAGTCGCTCAGGAGATCCCCAGTTACTCTGGAGATCCCCAGTTAGTCAGGATGTCCCCACTTGTTCAGGAGATCCCCAGTTACTCAGGAGATCCCCAGTTGCTCAGGAGATCCCCAGTAACTCAGGAGATCCCCAGTTGCTCAGGAGATCACCAGTTGCTCAGGAGATCCCCAGTTATTCAGGAGATCCCCTGTTGCTCAGGAGATCCCCAGTTACTCAGGAGATCTCCAATTCCTCAGGATGTCCCCAGATACTCAGGAGGTCCCAAGTTGCTCAGTGGATCCCCAGTTACTCAGGAGGTGCCCAGTTGCTCAGGAGATCCCCAGTTACTCAGGAGATCCGCAGTTACACAGGAGATCCCCAGTTGTTCAGGAGATCCCCAGTTACTCGGGAGATCCCGAGTTACTCAGGAGATCCCCAGATACTGAGGAGATCCCCAGTTGCTCACAAGATCCCCAGTTGCTCAGGAGATCCCCATTTACTAAGAAGAACCGCAGTTACTCAGGATATCCCCAGTTGCTCAGGAGGTCCCCAGTTGCTCAGGAGATTCGCCGTTACTCAGGAGATCCCCAGTTGCTCAGGAGATCCCCAGTTACTCAAGAGCTCCCCAGTTGCTGAGGAGATCCGCAGTTAATCAGGAGATCTCGCATTGCTCATGAGAACCACAGTTATTTAGGAAGTCCCCAGATACTCAGCAGGTCCCCAGTTACTCAAGACATCCCCAGTTACTCAGGAGATCCCCAGTTACTCAGGAGATACCCAGTTGCTCAGGAGATCCCCAGTTACTCAGAAGATCCCCAGTAACTCAGGATATCCCTAGTTTTTCAGGAGATCCTCAGTTACTCAGGAGATACCCAGTTGCTCAGGAGATCTCCAGTTACTCAGGAGATCCCTAGTTACTCAGGAGGTCCCCAGTTGCTCTGGAGGTCCCCAGTTGCTCAGGAGATCCCCAGTTGATCAGGAGATCCCCAGTAACTCAGGCGATGCCCAGTTACCCAGGAGATCCCCAGTTCTCCAAGAGATTCCCCAGTTGCCCAGGAGATCCCCAGTTAATCAAGAAATCCACAATTACCCAGGAGATACTGAACTACTCAGGAGATTCCCTGTTACTCAATAGATCCCCAATTATTCAGGAGGTCCCTAGATACTCAGGAGGTCCCCAGTTACTCAGGAGATCCCCAGTTGCTCACAACATCCCCAGTTACTCAGGAGATCCACAGTTGCTCAGGAGATCCCCAGTTGCCCAGGAGATCCCCAGTTACCCAGGAGGTCCCCAGTTGTTTAGGAGATTCCCAGTTACTCAGGAGATTGCCAGTTGCTCAGGAGATCCCCCGTGACTCAGGAGATCCCCAGTTACACAGGAGATCCCCAGTTTTCAGGAGATTCCCAGTTGCTCAAGAGATCCCCAGTTACTCAGGAGCTCACCAATTGCTCAAGAGGTCCGAAGTTACTCAAGAGATTACCCAATTACTCAGGAGGTCCCCAGTTGCTCAGGAAATTCGCAGTTACTCAGGAGATCCCCAGTTGCTCAGGAGATCCCCAGTTACTCAGGACATCCCCAGTTGTTGAGGAGATCCGCAGTTATTCAGGAGATCCCCAGTTGCTCACGAGATCCCCAGTTATTCAGGAAGTCCCAAGATACTCAGAAGGTCCCAAGTTACTCAGGAGATCCCCAGTTACTCAGGAGAACCCCTGTTGCTCACGAGATCCCCAGTTATTCAGGAAGTCCCCAGATATTCAGCAGGTCCCCAGTTACTCAGGAGATCCCCAGTTATTCAGGAGATCCACAGTTACTCAGGAGATCCCCAGTTGCTCAGGAGATTCCCAGTTGCTCAGGAGATCCCCAGTTGCTCAGGACATCACCAGTTACTCAGGAGGTCCCCAGTTACTCCTGAGGTCCCCAGTTGCTCAGGAGATACCAAGTTACTCAGGAGATCCCCAGTTATTCAGTAGGTCCCCAGTTACTCAGTAGATCCCCAGTTATTCAGGAGGTCCCCAGTTACTCAGGAGATCCCCAGTTGCTCAGGAGATCCCCAGTTTCTAAGGAGATTCCGCAGTTGCTCAGGAGATTCCCCAGTTATTCAGGAAGTCCCCAGACACTCAGGAGGTACCAAGTTACTCAGGGGATACAAAATTACTCAGGATATCCCCAGTTACTTAGGAGATCCCCAGTTGCTCAGGCATTCCCCAGTTGCCCAGGAGATCCCCAGTTGCCCAGGAGATCCCCAGTTTCTCTGGAGGTTCCCAGTTATTCAGGAGGTCCCCAGTTGCTCTGGAGGTACCTAGTTGCTCAGGAGATCCCCAGTTGATCAGGAGATCCCCAGTTACTCAGGAGATCCCCAGTTACCCAGGAGATCCCCAGTTCTCCAAGAGATTCCCCAGTTGCCCAGGAGATCCCCAGTTGTTCAGGAGATCCCCAGTTACTCGGGAGATCCCGAGTTACTCAGGAGATCCCCAGATACTGAGGAGATCCCCAGTTGCTCACAAGATCCCCAGTTGCTCAGGAGATCCCCATTTACTAAGAAGAACCGCAGTTACTCAGGATATCCCCAGTTGCTCAGGAGGTCCCCAGTTGCTCAGGAGATTCGCCGTTACTCAGGAGATCCCCAGTTGCTCAGGAGATCCCCAGTTACTCAAGAGCTCCCCAGTTGCTGAGGAGATCCGCAGTTAATCAGGAGATCTCCCATCGCTCATGAGATCCACAGTTATTTAGGAAGTCCCCAGATACTCAGCAGGTCCCCAGTTACTCAAGACATCCCCAGTTACTCAGGAGATCCCCAGTTACTCAGGAGATACCCAGTTGCTCAGGAGATCCCCAGTTACTCAGAAGATCCCCAGTAACTCAGAAGATCCCCAGTAACTCAGGATATCCCTAGTTTTCCAGGAGATCCTCAGTTACTCAGGAGATACCCAGTTGCTCAGGAGATCTCCAGTTCCTCAGGAGATCCCTAGTTACTCAGGAGGTCCCCAGTTACTCAGGAGTTCCCTAGTTTCTCTGGAGATCCGCAGTTCCTCCGGAGATCCGCAGTTCTTCTGGAGATCCCAAGTTGCTCAGGAGATCACCAGTTGCTCAGGAGATCCCCAATTATTCAGGAGATCCCCTGTTGCTCAGGAGATTCCCAGTTACTCAGGAGATCTCCAATTCCTCAGGATGTCCCCAGATACTCAGGAGGTCCACAGTTGCTCAGGAGATCCCCAGTTACTCAGGAGGTGCCCAGTTGCTCAGGAGATCCCCAGTTACTCAGGAGATCCGCAGTTACACAGGAGATCCTCAGTTGTTCAGGAGATCCCCAGTTACCCAGGAGATCCCCAGTTCTCCAAGAGATTCCCCAGTTGCCCAGGAGATCCCCAGTTAATCAGGAGATCCCCAGTTACCCAGGAGATCCTGAACTACTCAGGAGATCCCCAGTTACTCAGGAGATCCCCAGTTACTCAGGATATCCCAAGTTATTCAGGAGGTCCCTAGATACTCAGGAGGTCCCCAATTACTCAGGAGATCCCCCGTTACTCACTAGATCCCCAGTTGTCCATGAGATCCCCACTTGCTGTGGAGATCTCCAGTTGCTCAGGAGATCCCCAGTTACTCAGAAGATACCCAGTTTCTCAGGAGATCCCCAGATGCCCAGGAGATCCCCAGTTGCCCAGGAGATCCCCAGTTAATCATGAGATACCACGTTACCCAGGAGATCCCCAAATACTCAGGAGATCCTCAGTTACTCAGGAGATCCCCAGTTGCTCATGAGATCCCCCGTTACTCAGCAGATCCCCAGTTTCTCAGGAGATCCCCCGTTACTCAGAAGATCCCCAGTTACTCAGGAGTTTCCCAGTTGCTCAGGAGATTTCCCAGTTGCTCTGGAGATCCCCAGTTACTCAGGAGATCCCCAATTGCCCTGGAGCTCCCCAGTTTCTCAGGAAATCCCCACTTGCTCAGGAGATCCCCAGCTTCTCCGGAGATCCCCAGTTACTCAGGAGATCCCCAGTTGCTCAAGACATCCCCAGTTGCTCAGGAGATCCACAGTTACTCAGGAGATCCCCAATTGCCCAGGAGATACCCAGTTGCCCAGGAGATCCCCTGTTAATCAGGAGATATCCAGTTACCCAGGAGATCCCCAACTACTCAGGAGATCCCAAGTTACACAGGAGATCACCAGTTACTCAGGAGATCCCCAGTTGCTCAGGAGATCCCCAACAACTCAGGAGATCCCCAGTTACTCAGGAGGTCCCCAATTGCTCAGGATATCCCCAGTTACTACAGAGGTCCCCAGTTGCTCAGGAGATCCCAAGTTGATCAGGAGATCCCCAGTTACTCAGGAGATCCCCAGTTACCCAGGAGATCCCCAGTTCTCCAAGAGATTCCCCAGTTGCCCAGGAGATCCCCAGTTGATCAGGAGATCCCCAGTTACTCGGGAGATCCCGAGTTACTCAGGAGATCCCCAGATACTGAGGAGATCCCCAGTTGCTCACAAGATCCCCAGTTGCTCAGGAGATCCCCAGTTGCTCAGGAGATTCGCCGTTACTCTGGAGATCCCCAGTTGCTCAGGAGATCCCCAGTTACTCAAGAGCTCCCCAGTTGCTGAGGAGATCCACAGTTAATCAGGAGTTATCCCATTGCTCATGAGATCCACAGTTATTTGGGATATCCCCAGATACTCAGCAGGTCCCCAGTTACTCAAGACATCCCCAGTTACTCAGGAGATCCCCAGTTACTCAGGAGATACCCAGTTGCTCAGGAGATCCCCAGTTACTCAGAAGATCCCCAGTAACTCAGGATATCCCTAGTTTTCCAGGAGATCCTCAGTTACTCAGGAGATACCCAGTTGCTCAGGAGATCTCCAGTTACTCAGGAGATCCCTAGTTACTCAGGAGGTCCCCAGTTACTCAGGAGATCCCCAGTTTCTCAGGAGATCCGCAGTCCTCCGGAGATCCGCAGTTCTTCTGGAGATCCCAAGTTGCTCAGGAGATCCTAAGTTATTCAAGAAGTCCCCAGATTATCAGGAGGTACCCAGTTACTCAGGCGATCCCCAGTTGCTCAGTATATCCCCAGTTACTAAGGAGATCCCCAGTTGTTCAGGAGATCCCCAGGTGCCCAAGAGATCCCCAGTAGCCCAGGAGATCCCCAGTTGCTCAGGAGATCCCCAGTTACTCAGGAGGTCCCCAGTTGCTCTGGAGGTCCCCAGTTGCTCAGGAGATCCCCAGTTGATCAGGAGATCCCCAGTTACTCAGGAGATGCCCAGTTACCCAGGAGATCCCCAGTTCTCCAAAAGATTCCATAGTTGCCCAGGATATCCCCAGTTAATCAGGAGATCCCCAGTTACCCAGGAGATCCTGAACTACTCAGGAGATCCCCTGTTACTCAGGATATCCCCAGTTATTCAGGAGATCCCGAGTTACTCAGGAGATCCCCAGATACTGAGGAGATCCTCAGTTGCTCACAAGATCCCCAGTTGCTCAGGAGATCCCCATTTACTAAGAATAACCGCAGTTACTCAGGATATCCCCAGTTACTCAGGAGATCCCCAGTTGCTCACAAGATCCCTAGTTACTCAGGAGATCCCCAGTCGCTCAGGAGATCCCCAGTTACTCTGGAGATCCCCAGTTAGTCAGGATGTCCCCACTTGTTCAGGAGATCCCCAGTTACTCAGGAGATCCCCAGTAACTCAGGAGATCCCCAGTTGCTCAGGAGATCACCAGTTGCTCAGGAGATCCCCAGTTATTCAGGAGATCCCCTGTTGCTCAGGAGATTCCCAGTTACTCAGGAGATCTCCAATTCCTCAGGATGTCCCCAGATACTCAGGAGGTCCCAAGTTGCTCAGTGGATCCCCAGTTACTCAGGATGTGCCCAGGTGCTCAGGAGATCCCCAGTTACTCAGGAGATCCGCAGTTACACAGGAGATCCTCAGTTGTTCAGGAGATCCCCAGTTACTCGGGAGATCCCAAGTTACTCAGGAGATCCCCAGATACTGAGGAGATCCCCAGATACTGAGGAGATCCCCAGTTGCTCACAAGATCCCTAGATATTCAGGAAGTCCCCAGATAATCAGGAGGTACCCAGTTACTCAGGCGATCCCCAGTTGCTCAATATATCCCCAGTTACTAAGGAGATCCCCAGTTGCTCAGGAGATCCCCAGGTGCCCAGGAGATCCCCAGTTGCCCAGGAGATCCCCAGTTGCTCAGGAGATCCCCAGTTACTCAGGAGGTCCCCAGTTGCTCTGGAGGTCCCCAGTTGCTCAGGAGATCCCCAGTTAATCAGGAGATCCCCAGTTACCCAGGAGATGCCCAGTTACCCAGGAGATCCCCAGTTCTCCAAGAGATTCCCCAGTTGCCCAAGAGATCCCCAGTTAATCAGGAGATCCCCAGTTACCCAGGAGATCCTAAACTACTCAGGAGATCCCTTGTTACTCACGATATCCCCAGTTATTCAGGAGGTCCCTAGATATTCAGGATGTCCCCAGTTACTCAGGAGATCCCCAGTTGCTCACAAGATCCCCAGTTACTCAGGAGATCCACAGTTGCTCAGGAGATCCCCAGTTACCCAGAAGATCCCCAGTTAGTCAGGATGTCACCAGTTGTTCAGGAGGTCCCCAGTTACTCAGGAGATCCCCAGTTGCTCAGGAGATCCACCGTGACTCAGGAGATCCCCAGTTACACACTAGATCCCCAGTTTTTCAGGAGATTCCCTGTTGATCAGGAGATCCCCAGTTACTCAGGAGCTCCCCAGTTGCTCACGAGATCCGCCTTTACTCAAGAGATTACCCAGTTACTCAGGAGGTCCCCAGTTGCTCAGGAAATCCGCAGTTACTCAGGAGATCCCCAGTTGCTCAGGAGATTCCCAGATACTGAGGACCTCC
Organism: Tokudaia muenninki; assembly: GCA_036184385.1. Taxonomy (NCBI): domain Eukaryota; kingdom Metazoa; phylum Chordata; class Mammalia; order Rodentia; family Muridae; genus Tokudaia; species Tokudaia muenninki. The sequence goes on from BTHS01000054.1 coordinate 21,691, forward strand.
GCAGTTATTCAGGAGATCCCCAGTTGCTCACGAGATCCCCAGTTATTCAGGAAGTCTCAAGATACTCAGAAGGTCCTCAGTTACTCAGGAGATCCCCAGTTACTCAGGAGAACCCCTGTTGCTCACGAGATCCCCAGTTATTCAGGAAATCCCCAGATATTCAGCAGGTCCCCAGTTACTCAGGAGATCACCAGTTATTCAGGAGATCCACATTTACTCAGGAGATCCCCAGTTGCTCAGGAGATTCTAGTTGCTCAGGAGATCCCCAGTTGCTCAGGAGATCCCCAGTTGCTCAGGAGATCCCATGTTACTCAGGAGATCCCCAGTTGCTCAGGAGATCCCAAGTTACTCAGGAGATCCGCAGATACTCAATAGGTCCCCAGTTACTCAGTAGATCCCCAGTTATTCAGGAGGTCCCTAGATACTCAGGAGGTCCCCAGTTACTCAGGAGATCCCCAGTTGCTCAGGAGATCCCCAGTTACTCAGGAGATCCCCAGTTGCTCAGGAGATCCCCAGTTATTCAGGAGACCCGCAGTTCCTCCAGAGATCCGCAGTTCCTCCGGAGATCCGCAGTTCCTCTGGAGATCCACAGTTCCTCCAGAGATCCCAAGTTGCTCAGGAGATCCTAAGTTATTCAAGAAGTCCTCAGATAATCAGGAGGTACCCAGTTACTCAGGCGATCCCCAGTTGCTCAGGATATCCCCAGTTACTAAGGAGTTCCCCAGTTGCTCAGGAGATCCCCAGGTGCCCAGGAGATCCCCAGTATCCCAGGAGATCCACAGTTGCTCAGGAGATCCCCAGTTACTCAGGAGGTCCCCAGTTGCTCTGGAGGTCCCCAGTTGCTCAGGAGATCCCCAGTTGATCAGGAGATCCCCAGTTACTCAGGAGATGCCCAGTTACCCAGGAGATCCCCAGTTCTCCAAGAGATTCCCCAGTTGCCCAGGAGATCCCCAGTTAATCAGGAGATCCCCAGTTACCCAGGAGATCCTGAACTACTCAGGAGATCCCCTGTTACTCAGGATATCCCCAGGTATTCAGGAGGTCTCTAGATACTCAGGAGGTCCCCAGTTACTCAGGAGATCCCCAGTTGCTCAAAAGATCCCCAGTTATTCAGGAGATCCACAGTTGCTCAGGAGATCCCCAGTTACCCAAGAGATCCCCAGTTACTCAGGAGGTACCCATGTGTTTAGGATATGCCCAGTTACTCAGGAGATCCCCAGTTGCTCAGGAGATCCCCCGTGACTCAGGAGATCCCCAGTTACACAGGAGATCCCCAGTTTTCAGGAGATTCCCTGTTGCTCCGGAGATCCCCAGTTACTCAGGATCTCCCCAATTGCTCAAGAGATCCGCAGTTACTCAAGAGATTACCCAGTTACTCAGGAGGTTCCCAATTGCTCAGGAAATTCGCAGTTACTCAGGAGATCCCCAGTTGCTCAGGAGATCCCCAGTTACTCAGGACCTCCCCAGTTGTTGAGGAGATCCGCAGTTATTCAGGAGATCCCCAGTTGCTCACGAGATCCCCTGTTATTCAGGAAGTCCCAAGATACTCAGAAGGTCCCCAGTTACTCAGGAGATCCCCAGTTACTCAGAAGAAACCCTGTTGCTCACGAGATCCCCAGTTATTCAGGAAGTCCCCAGATATTCAGCAGGTCCCCAGTTACTCAAGAGATCCCCAGTTATTCAGGAGATCCACAGTTACTCAGGAGATCCCCAGTTGCTCAGGAGATTCCCAGTTGCTCAGGAGATCCCCAGGTGCTCAGGAGATCACCAGTTACTCAGGAGGTCCCCAGTTACTCATGAGGTCGCCAGTTGCTCAGGAGATCCCAAGTTACTCAGGAGATCCCCAGTTGCTAAGGAGATTCCCCAGTTGCTCAGGAGATCCCCAGTTATTCAGGAAGTCCCCAGACACTCAGGAGGTACCAAGTTACTCAGGAGATCCCAAGTTACTCAGGAGATCCCCAGTTATTCAGTAGGTCCCCAGTTACTCAGTAGATCCCCAGTTATTCAGG
>BTHS01000055.1:10000-24329 GCA_036184385.1 Tokudaia muenninki
CCCCCCCCCCCCCCCCCCCCCCCCCCCCCCCCCCCCCCCCCCCCCCCCCCCCCCCCCCCCCCCCCCCCCCCCCCCCCCCCCCCCCCCCCCCCCCCCCCCCCCCCCCCCCCCCCCCCCCCCCCCCCCCCCCCCCCCCCCCCCCCCCCCCCCCCCCCCCCCCCCCCCCCCCCCCCCCCCCCCCCCCCCCCCCCCCCCCCCCCCCCCCCCCCCCCCCCCCCCCCCCCCCCCCCCCCCCCCCCCCCCCCCCCCCCCCCCCCCCCCCCCCCCCCCCCCCCCCCCCCCCCCCCCCCCCCCCCCCCCCCCCCCCCCCCCCCCCCCCCCCCCCCCCCCCCCCCCCCCCCCCCCCCCCCCCCCCCCCCCCCCCCCCCCCCCCCCCCCCCCCCCCCCCCCCCCCCCCCCCCCCCCCCCCCCCCCCCCCCCCCCCCCCCCCCCCCCCCCCCCCCCCCCCCCCCCCCCCCCCCCCCCCCCCCCCCCCCCCCCCCCCCCCCCCCCCCCCCCCCCCCCCCCCCCCCCCCCCCCCCCCCCCCCCCCCCCCCCCCCCCCCCCCCCCCCCCCCCCCCCCCCCCCCCCCCCCCCCCCCCCCCCCCCCCCCCCCCCCCCCCCCCCCCCCCCCCCCCCCCCCCCCCCCCCCCCCCCCCCCCCCCCCCCCCCCCCCCCCCCCCCCCCCCCCCCCCCCCCCCCCCCCCCCCCCCCCCCCCCCCCCCCCCCCCCCCCCCCCCCCCCCCCCCCCCCCCCCCCCCCCCCCCCCCCCCCCCCCCCCCCCCCCCCCCCCCCCCCCCCCCCCCCCCCCCCCCCCCCCCCCCCCCCCCCCCCCCCCCCCCCCCCCCCCCCCCCCCCCCCCCCCCCCCCCCCCCCCCCCCCCCCCCCCCCCCCCCCCCCCCCCCCCCCCCCCCCCCCCCCCCCCCCCCCCCCCCCCCCCCCCCCCCCCCCCCCCCCCCCCCCCCCCCCCCCCCCCCCCCCCCCCCCCCCCCCCCCCCCCCCCCCCCCCCCCCCCCCCCCCCCCCCCCCCCCCCCCCCCCCCCCCCCCCCCCCCCCCCCCCCCCCCCCCCCCCCCCCCCCCCCCCCCCCCCCCCCCCCCCCCCCCCCCCCCCCCCCCCCCCCCCCCCCCCCCCCCCCCCCCCCCCCCCCCCCCCCCCCCCCCCCCCCCCCCCCCCCCCCCCCCCCCCCCCCCCCCCCCCCCCCCCCCCCCCCCCCCCCCCCCCCCCCCCCCCCCCCCCCCCCCCCCCCCCCCCCCCCCCCCCCCCCCCCCCCCCCCCCCCCCCCCCCCCCCCCCCCCCCCCCCCCCCCCCCCCCCCCCCCCCCCCCCCCCCCCCCCCCCCCCCCCCCCCCCCCCCCCCCCCCCCCCCCCCCCCCCCCCCCCCCCCCCCCCCCCCCCCCCCCCCCCCCCCCCCCCCCCCCCCCCCCCCCCCCCCCCCCCCCCCCCCCCCCCCCCCCCCCCCCCCCCCCCCCCCCCCCCCCCCCCCCCCCCCCCCCCCCCCCCCCCCCCCCCCCCCCCCCCCCCCCCCCCCCCCCCCCCCCCCCCCCCCCCCCCCCCCCCCCCCCCCCCCCCCCCCCCCCCCCCCCCCCCCCCCCCCCCCCCCCCCCCCCCCCCCCCCCCCCCCCCCCCCCCCCCCCCCCCCCCCCCCCCCCCCCCCCCCCCCCCCCCCCCCCCCCCCCCCCCCCCCCCCCCCCCCCCCCCCCCCCCCCCCCCCCCCCCCCCCCCCCCCCCCCCCCCCCCCCCCCCCCCCCCCCCCCCCCCCCCCCCCCCCCCCCCCCCCCCCCCCCCCCCCCCCCCCCCCCCCCCCCCCCCCCCCCCCCCCCCCCCCCCCCCCCCCCCCCCCCCCCCCCCCCCCCCCCCCCCCCCCCCCCCCCCCCCCCCCCCCCCCCCCCCCCCCCCCCCCCCCCCCCCCCCCCCCCCCCCCCCCCCCCCCCCCCCCCCCCCCCCCCCCCCCCCCCCCCCCCCCCCCCCCCCCCCCCCCCCCCCCCCCCCCCCCCCCCCCCCCCCCCCCCCCCCCCCCCCCCCCCCCCCCCCCCCCCCCCCCCCCCCCCCCCCCCCCCCCCCCCCCCCCCCCCCCCCCCCCCCCCCCCCCCCCCCCCCCCCCCCCCCCCCCCCCCCCCCCCCCCCCCCCCCCCCCCCCCCCCCCCCCCCCCCCCCCCCCCCCCCCCCCCCCCCCCCCCCCCCCCCCCCCCCCCCCCCCCCCCCCCCCCCCCCCCCCCCCCCCCCCCCCCCCCCCCCCCCCCCCCCCCCCCCCCCCCCCCCCCCCCCCCCCCCCCCCCCCCCCCCCCCCCCCCCCCCCCCCCCCCCCCCCCCCCCCCCCCCCCCCCCCCCCCCCCCCCCCCCCCCCCCCCCCCCCCCCCCCCCCCCCCCCCCCCCCCCCCCCCCCCCCCCCCCCCCCCCCCCCCCCCCCCCCCCCCCCCCCCCCCCCCCCCCCCCCCCCCCCCCCCCCCCCCCCCCCCCCCCCCCCCCCCCCCCCCCCCCCCCCCCCCCCCCCCCCCCCCCCCCCCCCCCCCCCCCCCCCCCCCCCCCCCCCCCCCCCCCCCCCCCCCCCCCCCCCCCCCCCCCCCCCCCCCCCCCCCCCCCCCCCCCCCCCCCCCCCCCCCCCCCCCCCCCCCCCCCCCCCCCCCCCCCCCCCCCCCCCCCCCCCCCCCCCCCCCCCCCCCCCCCCCCCCCCCCCCCCCCCCCCCCCCCCCCCCCCCCCCCCCCCCCCCCCCCCCCCCCCCCCCCCCCCCCCCCCCCCCCCCCCCCCCCCCCCCCCCCCCCCCCCCCCCCCCCCCCCCCCCCCCCCCCCCCCCCCCCCCCCCCCCCCCCCCCCCCCCCCCCCCCCCCCCCCCCCCCCCCCCCCCCCCCCCCCCCCCCCCCCCCCCCCCCCCCCCCCCCCCCCCCCCCCCCCCCCCCCCCCCCCCCCCCCCCCCCCCCCCCCCCCCCCCCCCCCCCCCCCCCCCCCCCCCCCCCCCCCCCCCCCCCCCCCCCCCCCCCCCCCCCCCCCCCCCCCCCCCCCCCCCCCCCCCCCCCCCCCCCCCCCCCCCCCCCCCCCCCCCCCCCCCCCCCCCCCCCCCCCCCCCCCCCCCCCCCCCCCCCCCCCCCCCCCCCCCCCCCCCCCCCCCCCCCCCCCCCCCCCCCCCCCCCCCCCCCCCCCCCCCCCCCCCCCCCCCCCCCCCCCCCCCCCCCCCCCCCCCCCCCCCCCCCCCCCCCCCCCCCCCCCCCCCCCCCCCCCCCCCCCCCCCCCCCCCCCCCCCCCCCCCCCCCCCCCCCCCCCCCCCCCCCCCCCCCCCCCCCCCCCCCCCCCCCCCCCCCCCCCCCCCCCCCCCCCCCCCCCCCCCCCCCCCCCCCCCCCCCCCCCCCCCCCCCCCCCCCCCCCCCCCCCCCCCCCCCCCCCCCCCCCCCCCCCCCCCCCCCCCCCCCCCCCCCCCCCCCCCCCCCCCCCCCCCCCCCCCCCCCCCCCCCCCCCCCCCCCCCCCCCCCCCCCCCCCCCCCCCCCCCCCCCCCCCCCCCCCCCCCCCCCCCCCCCCCCCCCCCCCCCCCCCCCCCCCCCCCCCCCCCCCCCCCCCCCCCCCCCCCCCCCCCCCCCCCCCCCCCCCCCCCCCCCCCCCCCCCCCCCCCCCCCCCCCCCCCCCCCCCCCCCCCCCCCCCCCCCCCCCCCCCCCCCCCCCCCCCCCCCCCCCCCCCCCCCCCCCCCCCCCCCCCCCCCCCCCCCCCCCCCCCCCCCCCCCCCCCCCCCCCCCCCCCCCCCCCCCCCCCCCCCCCCCCCCCCCCCCCCCCCCCCCCCCCCCCCCCCCCCCCCCCCCCCCCCCCCCCCCCCCCCCCCCCCCCCCCCCCCCCCCCCCCCCCCCCCCCCCCCCCCCCCCCCCCCCCCCCCCCCCCCCCCCCCCCCCCCCCCCCCCCCCCCCCCCCCCCCCCCCCCCCCCCCCCCCCCCCCCCCCCCCCCCCCCCCCCCCCCCCCCCCCCCCCCCCCCCCCCCCCCCCCCCCCCCCCCCCCCCCCCCCCCCCCCCCCCCCCCCCCCCCCCCCCCCCCCCCCCCCCCCCCCCCCCCCCCCCCCCCCCCCCCCCCCCCCCCCCCCCCCCCCCCCCCCCCCCCCCCCCCCCCCCCCCCCCCCCCCCCCCCCCCCCCCCCCCCCCCCCCCCCCCCCCCCCCCCCCCCCCCCCCCCCCCCCCCCCCCCCCCCCCCCCCCCCCCCCCCCCCCCCCCCCCCCCCCCCCCCCCCCCCCCCCCCCCCCCCCCCCCCCCCCCCCCCCCCCCCCCCCCCCCCCCCCCCCCCCCCCCCCCCCCCCCCCCCCCCCCCCCCCCCCCCCCCCCCCCCCCCCCCCCCCCCCCCCCCCCCCCCCCCCCCCCCCCCCCCCCCCCCCCCCCCCCCCCCCCCCCCCCCCCCCCCCCCCCCCCCCCCCCCCCCCCCCCCCCCCCCCCCCCCCCCCCCCCCCCCCCCCCCCCCCCCCCCCCCCCCCCCCCCCCCCCCCCCCCCCCCCCCCCCCCCCCCCCCCCCCCCCCCCCCCCCCCCCCCCCCCCCCCCCCCCCCCCCCCCCCCCCCCCCCCCCCCCCCCCCCCCCCCCCCCCCCCCCCCCCCCCCCCCCCCCCCCCCCCCCCCCCCCCCCCCCCCCCCCCCCCCCCCCCCCCCCCCCCCCCCCCCCCCCCCCCCCCCCCCCCCCCCCCCCCCCCCCCCCCCCCCCCCCCCCCCCCCCCCCCCCCCCCCCCCCCCCCCCCCCCCCCCCCCCCCCCCCCCCCCCCCCCCCCCCCCCCCCCCCCCCCCCCCCCCCCCCCCCCCCCCCCCCCCCCCCCCCCCCCCCCCCCCCCCCCCCCCCCCCCCCCCCCCCCCCCCCCCCCCCCCCCCCCCCCCCCCCCCCCCCCCCCCCCCCCCCCCCCCCCCCCCCCCCCCCCCCCCCCCCCCCCCCCCCCCCCCCCCCCCCCCCCCCCCCCCCCCCCCCCCCCCCCCCCCCCCCCCCCCCCCCCCCCCCCCCCCCCCCCCCCCCCCCCCCCCCCCCCCCCCCCCCCCCCCCCCCCCCCCCCCCCCCCCCCCCCCCCCCCCCCCCCCCCCCCCCCCCCCCCCCCCCCCCCCCCCCCCCCCCCCCCCCCCCCCCCCCCCCCCCCCCCCCCCCCCCCCCCCCCCCCCCCCCCCCCCCCCCCCCCCCCCCCCCCCCCCCCCCCCCCCCCCCCCCCCCCCCCCCCCCCCCCCCCCCCCCCCCCCCCCCCCCCCCCCCCCCCCCCCCCCCCCCCCCCCCCCCCCCCCCCCCCCCCCCCCCCCCCCCCCCCCCCCCCCCCCCCCCCCCCCCCCCCCCCCCCCCCCCCCCCCCCCCCCCCCCCCCCCCCCCCCCCCCCCCCCCCCCCCCCCCCCCCCCCCCCCCCCCCCCCCCCCCCCCCCCCCCCCCCCCCCCCCCCCCCCCCCCCCCCCCCCCCCCCCCCCCCCCCCCCCCCCCCCCCCCCCCCCCCCCCCCCCCCCCCCCCCCCCCCCCCCCCCCCCCCCCCCCCCCCCCCCCCCCCCCCCCCCCCCCCCCCCCCCCCCCCCCCCCCCCCCCCCCCCCCCCCCCCCCCCCCCCCCCCCCCCCCCCCCCCCCCCCCCCCCCCCCCCCCCCCCCCCCCCCCCCCCCCCCCCCCCCCCCCCCCCCCCCCCCCCCCCCCCCCCCCCCCCCCCCCCCCCCCCCCCCCCCCCCCCCCCCCCCCCCCCCCCCCCCCCCCCCCCCCCCCCCCCCCCCCCCCCCCCCCCCCCCCCCCCCCCCCCCCCCCCCCCCCCCCCCCCCCCCCCCCCCCCCCCCCCCCCCCCCCCCCCCCCCCCCCCCCCCCCCCCCCCCCCCCCCCCCCCCCCCCCCCCCCCCCCCCCCCCCCCCCCCCCCCCCCCCCCCCCCCCCCCCCCCCCCCCCCCCCCCCCCCCCCCCCCCCCCCCCCCCCCCCCCCCCCCCCCCCCCCCCCCCCCCCCCCCCCCCCCCCCCCCCCCCCCCCCCCCCCCCCCCCCCCCCCCCCCCCCCCCCCCCCCCCCCCCCCCCCCCCCCCCCCCCCCCCCCCCCCCCCCCCCCCCCCCCCCCCCCCCCCCCCCCCCCCCCCCCCCCCCCCCCCCCCCCCCCCCCCCCCCCCCCCCCCCCCCCCCCCCCCCCCCCCCCCCCCCCCCCCCCCCCCCCCCCCCCCCCCCCCCCCCCCCCCCCCCCCCCCCCCCCCCCCCCCCCCCCCCCCCCCCCCCCCCCCCCCCCCCCCCCCCCCCCCCCCCCCCCCCCCCCCCCCCCCCCCCCCCCCCCCCCCCCCCCCCCCCCCCCCCCCCCCCCCCCCCCCCCCCCCCCCCCCCCCCCCCCCCCCCCCCCCCCCCCCCCCCCCCCCCCCCCCCCCCCCCCCCCCCCCCCCCCCCCCCCCCCCCCCCCCCCCCCCCCCCCCCCCCCCCCCCCCCCCCCCCCCCCCCCCCCCCCCCCCCCCCCCCCCCCCCCCCCCCCCCCCCCCCCCCCCCCCCCCCCCCCCCCCCCCCCCCCCCCCCCCCCCCCCCCCCCCCCCCCCCCCCCCCCCCCCCCCCCCCCCCCCCCCCCCCCCCCCCCCCCCCCCCCCCCCCCCCCCCCCCCCCCCCCCCCCCCCCCCCCCCCCCCCCCCCCCCCCCCCCCCCCCCCCCCCCCCCCCCCCCCCCCCCCCCCCCCCCCCCCCCCCCCCCCCCCCCCCCCCCCCCCCCCCCCCCCCCCCCCCCCCCCCCCCCCCCCCCCCCCCCCCCCCCCCCCCCCCCCCCCCCCCCCCCCCCCCCCCCCCCCCCCCCCCCCCCCCCCCCCCCCCCCCCCCCCCCCCCCCCCCCCCCCCCCCCCCCCCCCCCCCCCCCCCCCCCCCCCCCCCCCCCCCCCCCCCCCCCCCCCCCCCCCCCCCCCCCCCCCCCCCCCCCCCCCCCCCCCCCCCCCCCCCCCCCCCCCCCCCCCCCCCCCCCCCCCCCCCCCCCCCCCCCCCCCCCCCCCCCCCCCCCCCCCCCCCCCCCCCCCCCCCCCCCCCCCCCCCCCCCCCCCCCCCCCCCCCCCCCCCCCCCCCCCCCCCCCCCCCCCCCCCCCCCCCCCCCCCCCCCCCCCCCCCCCCCCCCCCCCCCCCCCCCCCCCCCCCCCCCCCCCCCCCCCCCCCCCCCCCCCCCCCCCCCCCCCCCCCCCCCCCCCCCCCCCCCCCCCCCCCCCCCCCCCCCCCCCCCCCCCCCCCCCCCCCCCCCCCCCCCCCCCCCCCCCCCCCCCCCCCCCCCCCCCCCCCCCCCCCCCCCCCCCCCCCCCCCCCCCCCCCCCCCCCCCCCCCCCCCCCCCCCCCCCCCCCCCCCCCCCCCCCCCCCCCCCCCCCCCCCCCCCCCCCCCCCCCCCCCCCCCCCCCCCCCCCCCCCCCCCCCCCCCCCCCCCCCCCCCCCCCCCCCCCCCCCCCCCCCCCCCCCCCCCCCCCCCCCCCCCCCCCCCCCCCCCCCCCCCCCCCCCCCCCCCCCCCCCCCCCCCCCCCCCCCCCCCCCCCCCCCCCCCCCCCCCCCCCCCCCCCCCCCCCCCCCCCCCCCCCCCCCCCCCCCCCCCCCCCCCCCCCCCCCCCCCCCCCCCCCCCCCCCCCCCCCCCCCCCCCCCCCCCCCCCCCCCCCCCCCCCCCCCCCCCCCCCCCCCCCCCCCCCCCCCCCCCCCCCCCCCCCCCCCCCCCCCCCCCCCCCCCCCCCCCCCCCCCCCCCCCCCCCCCCCCCCCCCCCCCCCCCCCCCCCCCCCCCCCCCCCCCCCCCCCCCCCCCCCCCCCCCCCCCCCCCCCCCCCCCCCCCCCCCCCCCCCCCCCCCCCCCCCCCCCCCCCCCCCCCCCCCCCCCCCCCCCCCCCCCCCCCCCCCCCCCCCCCCCCCCCCCCCCCCCCCCCCCCCCCCCCCCCCCCCCCCCCCCCCCCCCCCCCCCCCCCCCCCCCCCCCCCCCCCCCCCCCCCCCCCCCCCCCCCCCCCCCCCCCCCCCCCCCCCCCCCCCCCCCCCCCCCCCCCCCCCCCCCCCCCCCCCCCCCCCCCCCCCCCCCCCCCCCCCCCCCCCCCCCCCCCCCCCCCCCCCCCCCCCCCCCCCCCCCCCCCCCCCCCCCCCCCCCCCCCCCCCCCCCCCCCCCCCCCCCCCCCCCCCCCCCCCCCCCCCCCCCCCCCCCCCCCCCCCCCCCCCCCCCCCCCCCCCCCCCCCCCCCCCCCCCCCCCCCCCCCCCCCCCCCCCCCCCCCCCCCCCCCCCCCCCCCCCCCCCCCCCCCCCCCCCCCCCCCCCCCCCCCCCCCCCCCCCCCCCCCCCCCCCCCCCCCCCCCCCCCCCCCCCCCCCCCCCCCCCCCCCCCCCCCCCCCCCCCCCCCCCCCCCCCCCCCCCCCCCCCCCCCCCCCCCCCCCCCCCCCCCCCCCCCCCCCCCCCCCCCCCCCCCCCCCCCCCCCCCCCCCCCCCCCCCCCCCCCCCCCCCCCCCCCCCCCCCCCCCCCCCCCCCCCCCCCCCCCCCCCCCCCCCCCCCCCCCCCCCCCCCCCCCCCCCCCCCCCCCCCCCCCCCCCCCCCCCCCCCCCCCCCCCCCCCCCCCCCCCCCCCCCCCCCCCCCCCCCCCCCCCCCCCCCCCCCCCCCCCCCCCCCCCCCCCCCCCCCCCCCCCCCCCCCCCCCCCCCCCCCCCCCCCCCCCCCCCCCCCCCCCCCCCCCCCCCCCCCCCCCCCCCCCCCCCCCCCCCCCCCCCCCCCCCCCCCCCCCCCCCCCCCCCCCCCCCCCCCCCCCCCCCCCCCCCCCCCCCCCCCCCCCCCCCCCCCCCCCCCCCCCCCCCCCCCCCCCCCCCCCCCCCCCCCCCCCCCCCCCCCCCCCCCCCCCCCCCCCCCCCCCCCCCCCCCCCCCCCCCCCCCCCCCCCCCCCCCCCCCCCCCCCCCCCCCCCCCCCCCCCCCCCCCCCCCCCCCCCCCCCCCCCCCCCCCCCCCCCCCCCCCCCCCCCCCCCCCCCCCCCCCCCCCCCCCCCCCCCCCCCCCCCCCCCCCCCCCCCCCCCCCCCCCCCCCCCCCCCCCCCCCCCCCCCCCCCCCCCCCCCCCCCCCCCCCCCCCCCCCCCCCCCCCCCCCCCCCCCCCCCCCCCCCCCCCCCCCCCCCCCCCCCCCCCCCCCCCCCCCCCCCCCCCCCCCCCCCCCCCCCCCCCCCCCCCCCCCCCCCCCCCCCCCCCCCCCCCCCCCCCCCCCCCCCCCCCCCCCCCCCCCCCCCCCCCCCCCCCCCCCCCCCCCCCCCCCCCCCCCCCCCCCCCCCCCCCCCCCCCCCCCCCCCCCCCCCCCCCCCCCCCCCCCCCCCCCCCCCCCCCCCCCCCCCCCCCCCCCCCCCCCCCCCCCCCCCCCCCCCCCCCCCCCCCCCCCCCCCCCCCCCCCCCCCCCCCCCCCCCCCCCCCCCCCCCCCCCCCCCCCCCCCCCCCCCCCCCCCCCCCCCCCCCCCCCCCCCCCCCCCCCCCCCCCCCCCCCCCCCCCCCCCCCCCCCCCCCCCCCCCCCCCCCCCCCCCCCCCCCCCCCCCCCCCCCCCCCCCCCCCCCCCCCCCCCCCCCCCCCCCCCCCCCCCCCCCCCCCCCCCCCCCCCCCCCCCCCCCCCCCCCCCCCCCCCCCCCCCCCCCCCCCCCCCCCCCCCCCCCCCCCCCCCCCCCCCCCCCCCCCCCCCCCCCCCCCCCCCCCCCCCCCCCCCCCCCCCCCCCCCCCCCCCCCCCCCCCCCCCCCCCCCCCCCCCCCCCCCCCCCCCCCCCCCCCCCCCCCCCCCCCCCCCCCCCCCCCCCCCCCCCCCCCCCCCCCCCCCCCCCCCCCCCCCCCCCCCCCCCCCCCCCCCCCCCCCCCCCCCCCCCCCCCCCCCCCCCCCCCCCCCCCCCCCCCCCCCCCCCCCCCCCCCCCCCCCCCCCCCCCCCCCCCCCCCCCCCCCCCCCCCCCCCCCCCCCCCCCCCCCCCCCCCCCCCCCCCCCCCCCCCCCCCCCCCCCCCCCCCCCCCCCCCCCCCCCCCCCCCCCCCCCCCCCCCCCCCCCCCCCCCCCCCCCCCCCCCCCCCCCCCCCCCCCCCCCCCCCCCCCCCCCCCCCCCCCCCCCCCCCCCCCCCCCCCCCCCCCCCCCCCCCCCCCCCCCCCCCCCCCCCCCCCCCCCCCCCCCCCCCCCCCCCCCCCCCCCCCCCCCCCCCCCCCCCCCCCCCCCCCCCCCCCCCCCCCCCCCCCCCCCCCCCCCCCCCCCCCCCCCCCCCCCCCCCCCCCCCCCCCCCCCCCCCCCCCCCCCCCCCCCCCCCCCCCCCCCCCCCCCCCCCCCCCCCCCCCCCCCCCCCCCCCCCCCCCCCCCCCCCCCCCCCCCCCCCCCCCCCCCCCCCCCCCCCCCCCCCCCCCCCCCCCCCCCCCCCCCCCCCCCCCCCCCCCCCCCCCCCCCCCCCCCCCCCCCCCCCCCCCCCCCCCCCCCCCCCCCCCCCCCCCCCCCCCCCCCCCCCCCCCCCCCCCCCCCCCCCCCCCCCCCCCCCCCCCCCCCCCCCCCCCCCCCCCCCCCCCCCCCCCCCCCCCCCCCCCCCCCCCCCCCCCCCCCCCCCCCCCCCCCCCCCCCCCCCCCCCCCCCCCCCCCCCCCCCCCCCCCCCCCCCCCCCCCCCCCCCCCCCCCCCCCCCCCCCCCCCCCCCCCCCCCCCCCCCCCCCCCCCCCCCCCCCCCCCCCCCCCCCCCCCCCCCCCCCCCCCCCCCCCCCCCCCCCCCCCCCCCCCCCCCCCCCCCCCCCCCCCCCCCCCCCCCCCCCCCCCCCCCCCCCCCCCCCCCCCCCCCCCCCCCCCCCCCCCCCCCCCCCCCCCCCCCCCCCCCCCCCCCCCCCCCCCCCCCCCCCCCCCCCCCCCCCCCCCCCCCCCCCCCCCCCCCCCCCCCCCCCCCCCCCCCCCCCCCCCCCCCCCCCCCCCCCCCCCCCCCCCCCCCCCCCCCCCCCCCCCCCCCCCCCCCCCCCCCCCCCCCCCCCCCCCCCCCCCCCCCCCCCCCCCCCCCCCCCCCCCCCCCCCCCCCCCCCCCCCCCCCCCCCCCCCCCCCCCCCCCCCCCCCCCCCCCCCCCCCCCCCCCCCCCCCCCCCCCCCCCCCCCCCCCCCCCCCCCCCCCCCCCCCCCCCCCCCCCCCCCCCCCCCCCCCCCCCCCCCCCCCCCCCCCCCCCCCCCCCCCCCCCCCCCCCCCCCCCCCCCCCCCCCCCCCCCCCCCCCCCCCCCCCCCCCCCCCCCCCCCCCCCCCCCCCCCCCCCCCCCCCCCCCCCCCCCCCCCCCCCCCCCCCCCCCCCCCCCCCCCCCCCCCCCCCCCCCCCCCCCCCCCCCCCCCCCCCCCCCCCCCCCCCCCCCCCCCCCCCCCCCCCCCCCCCCCCCCCCCCCCCCCCCCCCCCCCCCCCCCCCCCCCCCCCCCCCCCCCCCCCCCCCCCCCCCCCCCCCCCCCCCCCCCCCCCCCCCCCCCCCCCCCCCCCCCCCCCCCCCCCCCCCCCCCCCCCCCCCCCCCCCCCCCCCCCCCCCCCCCCCCCCCCCCCCCCCCCCCCCCCCCCCCCCCCCCCCCCCCCCCCCCCCCCCCCCCCCCCCCCCCCCCCCCCCCCCCCCCCCCCCCCCCCCCCCCCCCCCCCCCCCCCCCCCCCCCCCCCCCCCCCCCCCCCCCCCCCCCCCCCCCCCCCCCCCCCCCCCCCCCCCCCCCCCCCCCCCCCCCCCCCCCCCCCCCCCCCCCCCCCCCCCCCCCCCCCCCCCCCCCCCCCCCCCCCCCCCCCCCCCCCCCCCCCCCCCCCCCCCCCCCCCCCCCCCCCCCCCCCCCCCCCCCCCCCCCCCCCCCCCCCCCCCCCCCCCCCCCCCCCCCCCCCCCCCCCCCCCCCCCCCCCCCCCCCCCCCCCCCCCCCCCCCCCCCCCCCCCCCCCCCCCCCCCCCCCCCCCCCCCCCCCCCCCCCCCCCCCCCCCCCCCCCCCCCCCCCCCCCCCCCCCCCCCCCCCCCCCCCCCCCCCCCCCCCCCCCCCCCCCCCCCCCCCCCCCCCCCCCCCCCCCCCCCCCCCCCCCCCCCCCCCCCCCCCCCCCCCCCCCCCCCCCCCCCCCCCCCCCCCCCCCCCCCCCCCCCCCCCCCCCCCCCCCCCCCCCCCCCCCCCCCCCCCCCCCCCCCCCCCCCCCCCCCCCCCCCCCCCCCCCCCCCCCCCCCCCCCCCCCCCCCCCCCCCCCCCCCCCCCCCCCCCCCCCCCCCCCCCCCCCCCCCCCCCCCCCCCCCCCCCCCCCCCCCCCCCCCCCCCCCCCCCCCCCCCCCCCCCCCCCCCCCCCCCCCCCCCCCCCCCCCCCCCCCCCCCCCCCCCCCCCCCCCCCCCCCCCCCCCCCCCCCCCCCCCCCCCCCCCCCCCCCCCCCCCCCCCCCCCCCCCCCCCCCCCCCCCCCCCCCCCCCCCCCCCCCCCCCCCCCCCCCCCCCCCCCCCCCCCCCCCCCCCCCCCCCCCCCCCCCCCCCCCCCCCCCCCCCCCCCCCCCCCCCCCCCCCCCCCCCCCCCCCCCCCCCCCCCCCCCCCCCCCCCCCCCCCCCCCCCCCCCCCCCCCCCCCCCCCCCCCCCCCCCCCCCCCCCCCCCCCCCCCCCCCCCCCCCCCCCCCCCCCCCCCCCCCCCCCCCCCCCCCCCCCCCCCCCCCCCCCCCCCCCCCCCCCCCCCCCCCCCCCCCCCCCCCCCCCCCCCCCCCCCCCCCCCCCCCCCCCCCCCCCCCCCCCCCCCCCCCCCCCCCCCCCCCCCCCCCCCCCCCCCCCCCCCCCCCCCCCCCCCCCCCCCCCCCCCCCCCCCCCCCCCCCCCCCCCCCCCCCCCCCCCCCCCCCCCCCCCCCCCCCCCCCCCCCCCCCCCCCCCCCCCCCCCCCCCCCCCCCCCCCCCCCCCCCCCCCCCCCCCCCCCCCCCCCCCCCCCCCCCCCCCCCCCCCCCCCCCCCCCCCCCCCCCCCCCCCCCCCCCCCCCCCCCCCCCCCCCCCCCCCCCCCCCCCCCCCCCCCCCCCCCCCCCCCCCCCCCCCCCCCCCCCCCCCCCCCCCCCCCCCCCCCCCCCCCCCCCCCCCCCCCCCCCCCCCCCCCCCCCCCCCCCCCCCCCCCCCCCCCCCCCCCCCCCCCCCCCCCCCCCCCCCCCCCCCCCCCCCCCCCCCCCCCCCCCCCCCCCCCCCCCCCCCCCCCCCCCCCCCCCCCCCCCCCCCCCCCCCCCCCCCCCCCCCCCCCCCCCCCCCCCCCCCCCCCCCCCCCCCCCCCCCCCCCCCCCCCCCCCCCCCCCCCCCCCCCCCCCCCCCCCCCCCCCCCCCCCCCCCCCCCCCCCCCCCCCCCCCCCCCCCCCCCCCCCCCCCCCCCCCCCCCCCCCCCCCCCCCCCCCCCCCCCCCCCCCCCCCCCCCCCCCCCCCCCCCCCCCCCCCCCCCCCCCCCCCCCCCCCCCCCCCCCCCCCCCCCCCCCCCCCCCCCCCCCCCCCCCCCCCCCCCCCCCCCCCCCCCCCCCCCCCCCCCCCCCCCCCCCCCCCCCCCCCCCCCCCCCCCCCCCCCCCCCCCCCCCCCCCCCCCCCCCCCCCCCCCCCCCCCCCCCCCCCCCCCCCCCCCCCCCCCCCCCCCCCCCCCCCCCCCCCCCCCCCCCCCCCCCCCCCCCCCCCCCCCCCCCCCCCCCCCCCCCCCCCCCCCCCCCCCCCCCCCCCCCCCCCCCCCCCCCCCCCCCCCCCCCCCCCCCCCCCCCCCCCCCCCCCCCCCCCCCCCCCCCCCCCCCCCCCCCCCCCCCCCCCCCCCCCCCCCCCCCCCCCCCCCCCCCCCCCCCCCCCCCCCCCCCCCCCCCCCCCCCCCCCCCCCCCCCCCCCCCCCCCCCCCCCCCCCCCCCCCCCCCCCCCCCCCCCCCCCCCCCCCCCCCCCCCCCCCCCCCCCCCCACCCGGCCCCCCCCCCCCCCCCCCCCCCCCCCCCCCCCCCCCCCCCCCCCCCCCCGCCCCACGCGCGCCCCCCCCCCCCCCCCCCCCCCCCCCCCCCCCCCCCCCCCCCCCCCCCCCCCCCCCCCCCCGCCCGCCCCCCCCAGCCCGCCCCCCCCCCCCCCCGCTCCCGCCCCCCCCCCCCCCCCCCCCCCGCCCCCCCCCCCCCCCCCCCCCCCCCCCCCCCCCCCCCCCCCCCCCCCCCCCCCCCCCCCCCCCCCCCACCCCCCCCCCCCCCCCCCCCCCCCCCCCCCCCCCCCCCCCCCCCCCCCCCCCCCCCCCCCCCCCCCCCCCCCCCCCCCCCCCCCCCCCCCACCCCCCCCCCCCCCCCCCCCCCCCCCCCCCCCCCCCCCCCCCCCCCCCCCCCCCCCCCCCCCCCCCCCCCCCCCCCCCCCCCCCCCCCCCCCCCCCCCCCCCCCCCCCCCCCCCCCCCCCCCCCCCCCCCCCCCCCCCCCCCCCCCCCCCCCCCCCCCCCCCCCCCCCCCCCCCCCCCCCCCCCCCCCCCCCCCCCCCCCCCCCCCCCCCCCCCCCCCCCCCCCCCCCCCCCCCCCCC
>BTHS01000056.1:0-25202 GCA_036184385.1 Tokudaia muenninki
CCAAATTATTATATCTAGCCAGGCACATCTAGTTGGTGCACAGGCTGGCAGCAGACATACAGTTTCAAAGTAAAAGACAATTAGAATCCAAACAAACTTATAACAGGAATATAACTGTCTTAGTCAGGGTTTATATTCCCGCACAAAATATGATGAAGAAGCAAGTTGGGGAGGAAAGGATTTATTCAGCTTACATTTCCACATTGCTGTTCATCACCAAAGGAAGTCAAGACAGGAACTCACACAGGGCAGGAACTTGGAGGCAGGAGCTGATGCAGAGGCCATGGAGGGATGTTCCTTACTGGCTTGCTTCCCCTGGCTTGCTCAGCTTGCTTTCTTACAAAACCCAGGACTATCAGCCCAGTGATGGCACCACCCACAGTGGGCTGGACCCTCCCCTCTTGATCACTAATTGAGAAAAGGCCTTACAGTTGGATCTCATGGAGGCATTTCCTCAAGGGAGGCTCCTTTCTCTGTGATAACTCCAGCTTGTGTCAAGTTGAAACACAAAACCAGCCAGGACAATAACCTTTGTATTTTATCACCTTCAAATTCAGTGTGCACACAATGTATTGTAAGTTGTTTTTTATACCGTTATCTGTCTTCGTCCTACAGTATGCTTCTGCCCTATACAACTTTTCTTTCATTTGGCAAGAACTGACCGGAACTGACAATTAGCACTTTTCCATCAACTCGTACTGTTTCTTTTATATAACCCCTCACCTAAGGCGAAGATGAATCTATTCAATTTATATTTCCTCAAAGAGCACAACAAATTTTACTTACTAACTCATCCTAAGAGTGAAGTCTCTACTGTTCATCTTTAGGCCCTATCTCCTCTAAGTAATTTCTAAACTTTCCCTCTCTTGCCATGTATTGGCATGCTGAAGTCATCAGAAGAAATGGTTGACATTTCCAAACCCCTTCCTTTTTCCTCGTCTATTCTCATCAATTTTGAGGCCATCCAATAAGGGGTCTTCTTTAAAGGTGTTAGCCAGTCATATCTTTACTTAACCTTCTGAATAAACAGATTATGGCTCCATCCCCAAAGGATCAATGCAGTTGTCCTGGTTATCATTCCCACTAGTCCTTGTCAAAGGGGAGAAAAACTTCAAGGGACCTTGTCTTAAGGAGGTCACTCAGAGAACATCCATGCACCTTTCCCCGGAGTGACAATATGGCACCTACCAGACCTCTGGTGACATATATTGTCCAACTAGGTCACACCTACTAATTCTTTCAAATAGTACCACTGCCTCAGCATTTAAGTATATGAGCCTATGGAGGCCATTCTTATTCAAACCACTGCATTCCATGCCCTGAACACCATAGACTTGTAGCCATATCATAATGCAGAAATGCTTTCAGTCCAATTTCAAAAGTTCCCAAGGTCTATAACAGTCTCAACACCACTTTTGTCTGAAGTTCAAAGTCTCTTCTGACATTACGTACCATCCCTTATCTGTAACCCCTTTAAAATCAAAATATAAAAACAGATCTGTAGGCATTAACTTTTTATAGCCTATTTTAATAAACGTTCAACCTCTCCTCCTGCCCACCACCCACCAGAGGTAGTGGAAGAGAAAAGTTAGTAGGATGTGGGGGAAGTGGATCTGTTCAGCAATAGTTCTTTGGGAGGGAGCTAGATCTTCTTTGTCAGCATTCAGTCCTGTAGCAAACACCAAATATGACTCAGCAGGTGCAGACCAGTCCTCTAGGCAGGCAGACACCATACATGAACCAGCAGCTACAGTTCATCCCTGAAGAAACTGCAAGGTTCTCCAACCAGCCCCAGGCGAGGTAGTGGAAGTGGCATGCTGCTGTAGGAACCTCACGAGCAGTTCTTTGGCGAGTTTCTCTCAATGGTAGCATTACAACAAGCGAAGCTTAACAACATGATGTGAGGCGAGCCAATACATGTGTGTCATTAGTGAAGAAAAGCAAGTCTGAGCAAACCAAACCAGGATCAATGCTCCCTCTCCCTGTCTGTGGGGTCATATTTATACTCCTTCATCGTGCATCCTTTCCCGTGTCTGCTCCAGCAAAACATCCTTTCACCTGTGTCTGCTTCAGGGAACCAGTCTTTCACATGTCTGCTTTAACAAGACATCCTTTCACCTGTGTCTGCTTCAGGGAACCAGTCTTTCACATGTCTGCTTTAGCAAGACATCCTTTCACCTGTGTCTGCTTCAGGGAACCAGTCTTTCACATGTCTACTTTAACAAGACATCCTTCACCTGTGTCTGCTTCAGGGAACCAGTCTTTCACATGTCTGCTTTAACAAGACATCCTTTCACCTGTGTCTGCTTCAGGGAACCAGTCTTTCACATGTCTGCTTTAGCAAGACATCCTTTCACCTGTGTCTGCTTCAGGGAACCAGTCTTTCACATGTCTACTTTAACAAGACATCCTTCACCTGTGTCTGCTTCAGGGAACCAGTCTTTCACATGTCTGCTTTAGCAAGACATCCTTTTACCTATGTGCCTTAGCAAAACATCATTTGATATAACTGACTTTCCAAAGAAATGAGAAGTTTCCTCTTCACAGATCTGTTAGAATAATTTTTATAAATGTGTCAAAATTTTCCTTTTATACTGGCTAGTTCCTAAATAATTGAGACTGGATATTATATCTATTTAACAATCTTTAGGGGCACAACAACTGAGCAATATTACCCAATTTTAATCCTCTAAAGTAATCTGGCTTCCTCCTGGCCAAAATCTCCATAATACTTGCATTTTAGTACTCATCTGGCTCTCTCTGCTCCAGGTGTTTTCTCACGATATCTTCTGGATTCTTTCCTCATAGCTAATCCCCACTTCTCCCACCCCCTCTCTTACCTCCTCCCCTGGCTGCGAGGATGTCCAACCCTGTACTCTCCACTACTCAGTTATTGACTGACCAGCTAGCTTTATTGGAGAATAATCTTTACCTAACATTAAGATAGGCAATTCTTCAAACAAGGACTGCAACCTTAGTACGGCAGGGGGACACAGAAAAATACAAGGATAATCTTTATATAATGTTCAATAACACTATTACACCGATCACATACTTCCAACACACAGTGGTACAGAATATATTTATTTTACCATTCCAAAACAGAGGAAAGGGAGCACAGGGAAGAACTACTGGACCAAAGCAAGACCTAAAACCAGAAGGGCAAACTCCAAAGTGCATCTTCACGTCTGATGTCAGAATGCTTGCTCCTCAGATCTCCAACTCCTTTCAGTTTTGTTGTCTGCGGCAAACTTTTCTCTCTTGAGCTACTTCCAAACCTAGGCTGCAGCTCTCCTTGGCAGGTTTCCCGTGGCTCTGGCATGTCCAACATTTTGTGGTCTCTCTGGCAATCTAGGCTCCATCTTCATAGCTTCATGCAAAGGCTTCTCTGGGCCTCTGGACCATGAAATCCTTCACACACATTTCCTTAGTCATGAAGAAGAAACTCCACAACCCCTTTCTTATGTCCTTGACTCTAAAGCCAGAACCATGTGACCAAATCTACCAAGTTCTATTGCTTACTGGGGCTGGAACATGGCCCCCTTGTTCAATATCAGCAACACCAGCTTTCTGTTTTCAATAGTTTCTTTCACTGCTTAAACTTTTCTTCAACTCCATTTTTACAAATTGGAAAATTAGATGGATGGGGTCTTGCATGGAGGTTACTGATCCCTTTATTCCATTTAGGATCAGGCTTTTCTTACATCTGTTTATCTCCTTGAGCACAGGACTCAGCTCTATTACACTACCTGGTGCCCCTTTTCTCCTCAAACTGTACATTTTGTATTTTTACTTAATCAGCTTGCTCCTGTTCATTATAGATCTGCATAAAGCCAGGTCCACTAAATGCATGCACCTTTCTTCAAAAAATGTCCCACGGTTCTTCTATCTCCAATCTCCTGTGTATTGTATTTTATTTTACTTCATTGAAGATAGGTTAGAGAGACTGGAACGACTCTTTAGTGGTTAATAACACTATCTCCTCTTCTAGAGGACTCAGGTTTAGTTCCCAGCACCGACATGGAAGCTCACAATTTCCATAACTACAGATCCATGGGAAGCATAAGGCTACATACATGGTTGGGTATAAGGTAACACCTGGCACTGACTTGCACTAGTGAGAGGTTGTTGATATAACAGGTATAGGAAATAACTTTTGATCTATCAATTCTGTGCCAAGCTAAAACAGAATCAAATTCAAATAGAGTCATCCTGCCTAGCATTTCTATAATTGCAAGGCTTTATGACACCAATCTTAAGGAAGAAGATATTGAGCTAAAAGAAAATTGATTTTATTATAATGTTAATTTCTTAGCTCTCATAAAATTGCTGTTTGCTTGCTTTGTTCCTCTTTCAGTATCATTATGCAATCGAAGAAGACTTGGAAAGCTGTGCAATCAATGAGGAAAGGTTCTGGGGAAATGATTTTGTGTATAAATAAAGCCTGTGAGAGACACAAGTTGTCAGAGTAGGCTAAGTCATAGATGCGTTTCCTCTCCGTCCTGTCTCTCATGAAGCGAAACTGGAGTCCCACTTCTCATTCTTCCCATCCTGCTCCTGGCCTTGCCCTCAGCCAGGGCTGGTCCCCAGCAATATTTCACATTTAAAATGTTATACAGTTAGTTATAGGGCAGTGGCTTTCAACTTTCTTAATGCTTCAAGCCTTTAATACTGTTCCTTGTGCTGTGGTAACACCCAACTGTAAAATTAGTTTGCTGTGACTTCATAGCTGCAACTTTGCTACTGTTATAAACTGTAATGTGAATATCTGATATGTAGGATATATGGTATGCTACCTCTCTGGAAGGGTCATTTGAACTATAAAGGGGTCAGGATCCACAGGTTGAGAACCTATGTTATAGAGCCTAATATGTGTGTCCATGGTCTTGTAACACAGATTACATTGACTCAAACTCCATGTTTTCATATAATAATCTAATAAAATTTTCCCATCTACACTAACAGAATGAAGAATATTATAAAGCAGGGCGTTTAAAACACGCTATAGGTGTATTTCATCTCTGTTACACACTTTAGATAGGATCTCATAACAATTACCAACAGTGACCGCACTGAGTTCAGCACTCCCTGTCCATTTACAAATTAGCCGAAGAAAACGGAGAGGGAATGCTGAACTCAGTGTGGTCACTGTTGGTAATTAATTCCTACGAGCCATATAACACGTAGGGCTATCATAGTCTCTATTACAAAACTCTTGTTTCCTAAAATCTCTAAGTGTTAATATTCTGGGTACCCACCTGCTTGTGGGACAGATTAATAACTCCACTCCAAGTTGGGTAGGGGGCTATGCAAGCTGTCTATCTTGATGCCAGGAAGAAGGAGTAGTGTCTACTGAGTGTTGTGAAGAGAGCTCAGGCAGTCTCTGAAAGCAGGACCTGGTGAGCACAGGGTCACTGCCCTAAAGGCAGAGGAGCAGGCAGCGGTAGCTGGAGGGCTGGGACCTCCCCCGGGCTGGGTGGGGAGACAGATGGGTAGGTTGTTGGAGGACAGGCCCTAGCGCTACTGAAATGCAAATCTCTGCAGATCTGGAAAAGGTCTGGCTCTGGGTTGGAAGTCTAAGCCAGGAACGACTGTGCAGCATCCCTCAGCACACTCTAAGCCTAAGGGATGTGCTAAAGTCACTCAAGACTCACTGGCCAATGAGAGGCTTCAGGCAGAAGAGGAGGCGGGTTCTTCCGGGTGCCTTGAGGCAGTTTCTGCTTAGCAGCTGAGCAGGCTTCAATAGCTCAGTGTGTTGTGCTGTGAACCCTGCTGCCTGGTGCTGTGAGGTGTGCTCGGACAAGCTCTGAAGTTGCGACATGGTGAGAACAGGGTCACTGCTGACAACGGGGAGGAGCAGGAGGCTGAGCAGCGGGAGCTGGTGTGGTGGGTCTTTCCCGGGGCTGGGGCTTGTGGGGTGGGGGAACCTGTAGCCCGATGCAGCCACCTGTGAGGTCCCTTGTCCTAGACGCTCGCTGGACCCAGCAGTAGCCTCTGAATAACTTCATCATGGGGGGCTGCATCGGCACAGAACATTTGTAACAGTGGCTTGTGTGTAGAAATATCCTTAGCAGGATGCCGAACTCGGAGACCCCTAGTTTCCATTTAACATTAAGGTGTACGATCCATTTGGAGTTAATTTTGTGGAGTTTTTAAAAGGCATCTCATGTGTTGGGTAGCAATCCACTATCAAGCTGTGATGTAAAAGAGTATAATTGATGATGTAAGGGATCCTATTAATGCTTAGGAGATAGTAAGTCACACCAAGTAGAATTTAGCTGAGGAAGGACTGCATGGTGAAACACCCCACAGATAAGTAGTTTGCTAACCAGGGCTGTTAGCGATTAGAATGCTAGGATACACATGTTTATTTACCAGCATTGTCCAGAAATATGGGTCATAACAAAGGAAACAACCCTGATTTACAACCAGCCGCCAGGCCCAGCCCCATATCAAAGAGAAGGCCTCTAACAAGCTGCTGGATGAGGCGTTACAGGGTCGCAATAACATTAAGGCCTGATGAGCCCTAAAGGTTCAGTTATCTTCTTGAGAACAGCATAGTTCCGTCACATGGGCAAGATGACACCTGCTGACAGCTATTTGAAAAGGTAAAAAAAGAAAACAAATAAAACCAGGCTTTCTTTCCCTGAGGTTCCCATGTACAGAGAATGATGTAGCTTCTGAATTCCAGAAACTATTTGTCAGAGCCAGTAACAGTCTGGGGCCTAGGCCTTGGGAGATTTTCCTAAGGCCCTCAGGTATAGAGATAAAACAGAGCTCTTTCTCTAAAACCAGGAGTGTGCTTAGGAGAGCTGGTAATAGTCTGGGGCCAGTGTCTAAGGGAGGGGTTGCATCAGATTCTGAGAACACAACTCTTCCCAGTGCATGGGGCTGTGGTTATCAGTCCCAAGGCCACTATAGGCTTGGTCAGGAATGATCTTGAGACACCCCGAGCTCCCCTTGTGCAGCACTGTTTGGGCTTCTCCTGAGTGTGTCCCATTGTATGGTGTTTCTGCTAACTTCATAGTGTCTTCATCTTTCTGCTGCCTTCATAGATGTCTCACCATTTCCTTCCATTTCCCCCATCTAAGAAGTATACAAGATGGTATTCTTCTTGAGAAGCTTACTTAGCACAAGACATAGCTTGTGTAAGACCTCCCCACCCCAGCTTTTATACTTTCTACCTCCTCCTTTTCCTGTGCTTTTCATCATCTGGGACCTTCCACTTAGGGCCCTGTCACTGAAGAATGACTGGCTGTTTTAGGGAACTTGTGTACTTAAGAAATAATCCTGGGGATATCTTTGCTGTGTAACTCTCTGATACGTCTAAGTGGCTAGACTTGCAGTCTCCAGTCCATGTTTAAATCATGCAAAGTATAACCTGGGTCCTGAACCTAAAAGAGACTTAAGGGGGAGAGCATATGTGGAATGGAAAATCCGTCCTAGGCCGGCTCCTCCTTTAGCATTAACAACTGTAGCTTGTCTTTGCTTTTTCTTTACTTTTCTTCTTTTTCCCACCCTTCCCCCCTTCACCCCCTAACACCAGATAGGAGAGAAACAAGGATGAGGAGAAAAACATCCTTGAATCTGATTTCTTTCCTTGTGTTTAAGCTACTAACAAACATCAACCAACCTCCCTAAAAGACCAACAACCCTGACCCTGCCTCTCAGGGTACCTCTAAAAAGATCCCGGAATTCCAAATGTCACATGACCACAGAAATCTATAGCTGGTAAAACCATGCTTCTGCTAGAGCATGAAGCAATCATGGTGGTTTCAGACAGTCGGAAGCAACCTCACAACCCTACACCTGGGATTAAAATGAAGGCACATTCTTGTAATATTTCTGTGTTTCTAAGGAAACCAAAATTCTCAAAAAAATGTCACTACAAACCAGCATTTGGATGCAAGCTGTTACCAAAGAGATTTTTTTTAAAAAAATTAATCTTTTAATTGTGTGTGGAGTGATTTCTCCCTGGGGAGGTATATTAATTGTAGAACAGCTGCATCTTCAGCCTTTAAGAAAAATGTTTCTGAGAAAAGCTGTGTTGACTCAGGTCACTTTGATTCCAGTCTCTTGCTCCCCAGGGCAATGACCTTGCTTTCGTCTTGATTAAACATCCTAAACCCTTAATTTAAAGGGATACATCATAACAGAGTTTAAAATTGGTCGTTTGAGTCATGTCATTAACTCTCCAAGGCAGCAACAGGAAAAAAAGAATTTTCATGTGGAGCATGGCTTCTGCCTTCAGATCAGAACAGGAGGAACAGTTTACTGTGTACACTGCAGGGTGAAACAGGCCCGGCAATAGCTAGATCACAGACTAAAGTTTAAGGGAGTCAGCTATAGGGGTCACCTTTGTGAGGAAGGGCCTGATTCAGGCAGGATGGTGATTTTTGTAATTTCATGGCATGTATTAATTCATGGGTATTAGTGAAAACAGACCAGATTGGTGAGTGTACAATTAGAGGAGGTTGTGTTCAGTCAGTGAATATTGAATTTCCAGTTAGGGGACTAGCTTATGGAAATATGTACAATCTTTGTTGACATAGTTACATTCACCTCAGAGGGTTGAGACACAGGCCTTTGGCTGTAGCTGTGTGTGTCAGGTTACAGGTCACAGCAGCTAACATTGCACATGGGGTCAAACGTCGTACTAATGCCATTTCATCTACCAGGGAATAGCCTGATTGTTTTTACAGTTAGTAGAGCTATACGTTTCTTTGTCAGTTGTATTTACCTTTTTAAGAAGTCAATTGCTAGTATTGCTTTTTAAATTTCATTTTCTTACTGCATCACTGTTCCAATCTCTTAGTTGTTTCTATTCTCCAATGTCTCTGGGACATTAAGAATTGTATTCCTTTTTCTCAAGTACTTTGATTATTTGTTTCTGTTTAGGGCAATATCTTCTATAGCTCAGGCTTGCCTCAGGTTATATAGTTAAGACTTAAGACTTGCTTTGAACACCTAATCCTGTCTCTGCTGTCCACTGCCTGGAAGACAGTCCTGCAACTCCTCAGTGCTGGGCCCTAACTGGTCAGTGAGAAGGAAGAAAGACTAGAGAATGGGTGTCTTCCCTATCTCCCTGACTTTTCAGTGGAATTAGAAATAAAGTAAGAATTGAGTACACTGGTCATCTTTGAAGCTAGTGTGCTCAGCGTGGAACGGATGGGAGGAAAGGAAGGAAGGAGAGAGCTTCCTGCTTTGAAAGTAGTTGGCATTAGCAGTTGGCAGTCAGGTAATCAATTTTAGACAATCGATAAAAGTCCAAAATGGCCATTTCACAGAGCAGGACAATCAAGAATCTAAATAAGGATTCCAGAAACCAAATTACTGTAGTTACACTAATTCAACCGAAACAAAAGATCTTGACAAACTGTGATGGCTGTACCTTACAGGAATGGCTGTTTTTCCTGTTTGAATGTGCACAGCCAGAGAGAAAAGGTGTGAGTAGGTACTCGGTGTGCTCTAGTACACGTGTCTAATCCCTGGAGAATATTGGACCATAAAGCCTGATTCAACGTTTTAAGAAACGTTTTGAGATTCTAATTAAATCATTTCAACCTTCTCTTTTCTCTGAATGTTTAACAAATCAGAGTGGACCTGTCATGTTCTCCCCAGCATCCCCCAGTCCCTACCTGTCACAGGGTATGGCTGCTATACCTGTCTCTAGTTTAGGGATTGCACTGCCCTTCTCCCAGCTGCCCTTAGGGAATCCAACCATTTGGTTAGCTGATCTTTTTCATCTATCATTTACCCTCCTGGCCTCTTAGTCTGGCTCTCTCCCTGTCTCTTCTACCCTCTCCCTGACATGGCTCAGGGTCATGTCCACTGTGGACTCTCCCAGATGTCCTGCCCCGGCTATGCACTCCCTTTTATCTGTAATAAACTTTCTACTCCACTGTACCTAGGAGCAGCCAGGTCCTTTCCTTTTTTTTTTTTCTTTTTTCATTCACCTCCCAGTTACTGTTCCTTGATTTCAAATTCGTAGGCACCTCTCACTTCAGTTGTTGTTACTGTTTGAGTTGGCTGGAGTTTGGGTGCAGCACTTCCCCAGCTGTGAAGCAAAGGGATGGCTGCACTGGATGTTGGGTGTGTGATGGAATGTGCACACAAGGGACCCTGTGACTTGGAAGATGAGCAGGTGCCCTGGGAGAGTGGAAGATTCTACTAAAGATTCTGTCTGCCTCTAGGGTGGGATTCTGTCTGCCCGTAGGGTGGGGTGGAAGGGCAGAGCTGGGAAGGCCTGTGCTGTCTCAGTCTTTTCATCTCTACTCCTCCAGTTGGGGAGCTGCTACTGTATTTTGGGAAGGCTAGCAATCAGGAGCTGCACGAGTGGGAGGAGCTTGCAGGTTCTTTCCCTCGTCTCCTCTGATGCAGTTCATCAGAGGGCTGAGAGGGGACCAGAGCCATCCCATGGTGAGTGTGGCAGCCACCAGGAAGAGCAGGCTGTGTAAGCTCTCAGGGTCTGATCTGATTGGACTGTGAACAAGACTGGTTCCTTTGGGTCATGTGGTGACTTGGGCAGAGGGCCTTGGCCTCTGAGCCTGCCTGAGTGTGGATTCCCTGGGGGGAGGAGGCGCTGCAGCTCTGGCCATAGGAAGCTGTACTACTTATAATATCACTGCCCAGTGTGCACACACAAGCACTACTTTTGGTGTGGAGTGGAAAGTCAGATTTCAAAACCAAAGGTCTGGTTTCTAGAAGCTCTGAACCTTGCATTGCACATTCAGTCTTGTGTGATAAGTTTTACAAATCGTTTTGAAACTGGTAGAAAGGAGGTGATGGGGATCATCCTTCAGCAATATTTTATTAAAATCCTTTAGCCTTTCCACTACAGCAGCCACAATGAATGGAGTGATTCAGGGACATTCAATTCCAGGGTACAAAAGGAGTTTCTGAGCTGCAGAGGTTTCTCTGGTGTGCATGGCGGTGTGCAGGTGTGTAAGGCAGATTGCACATCACGTGCCATAATCCACGTGTCAGGAAACAGACATTAACCTATTCCTCAGCATTGTTTTGTGTGTGGACTCAGTGTGGCTGGGATTGGGTGAGATCACAGGGAGGCATGGTGTGCACAGACAGAGCCCACCTCTCTGATCACCTACTTCAGAGAGAGCTTTAGAGCAGGGGGGAGCGGCAGCCCTGGCAGGGGGGTTCTTCTTTTCTTGTCAGGTCTTCTTGATGGAAGCCATTGGAGAGGGAAGAACGTCAGCGGAGGGTAAGACTTTGTCTTACGAAATTAGGGAGTAAGACTTTATCTCACAAGATATTTAGGGCTGCTGTATAATAAAAAGTTTACTTGTCTAAGTCTATGTTACCTTGCTTACTGTAGCTGACCTGCCTTCTGTGTTCCTCTGAGGCCAGAGGACTGCACTTTTCTGGCGCTTAGCCCCTCTTCCTCAAACTGCAAAGGATAAAGTAAATAGCCTTTGTACTTTCTCAGTAGGAGCCGTGAGGCTCTAACTTTCAACCTGCTAGTCAGAAGTCACAGGAAGAGAAAAGGGACACTTAGAAAAGTGATGAGAGCCTTTATTACTAAGTTGTAAAAAGTTTCCTATGAAAACTACCTAAGGGAAAAAGTGGAAAGATCCTAAGTGGAGAAAGGGAAAATGCCTCGAGCCTCCCCGCCCCCCCAGAGGGTGGTGGCTTACGCAGAGTAGGACTCTGATGATGGCTTTATGAGGGTCTCGGGGCTTTCTAGCTCTCCAACTGTACTGGAATGCTGATAGCTTCTAAATGTCCTTGAAACTTTGTTGCTCTTTCTGAGGGTGAAAGACTGCTGGCTTAGGTGATTAACACCTGCAGCCTAACAGGGGAGGATTAAGCAATGTGGCCTTTGTTCTTTCTCAGCAGGAACTGCTGGGCTCTAACTTTCAGCCTGCTAGTTGGAAGTCTCGGGAATAAAATGGGATACTTAGAGAAGTGGTTATTGAGTTTATTACTAAGTTTGTAAAAACTTTCCTATGAAAGCTATCTAAGAGGAAAAGCGAAAAGATCCTAAGTGGGGAAAAGGCAAAAATTTCTTCTTCTCTTTGTCTTCAGTACTTATATATCTTTCAGAATACATGATCACATGTTACAAAGTTCATCACAAGTTCACACACACAAAAAAATCAAGTCATAAATTGAAATAGAAGTTTACAACAGAGAATGTTTACATGCATATCCATTAGGAGTAATTATCTGGCTAAACATCCATCATCTGATTCAGCGACTCCGGTTCACTGCAGGTTCAAAACCATAACTAAGATATAGTGACATTTTGTATAGATAAATCCAGTCCATACTTATCTTCTATTCTAGCACCTATAATAAATCATCAGTTCCCTTTTTATGACCTTTGGTTAATTGTTTTACAACCTCTTGGAATGTGCTCTGAGTAGGAGGAAAGTCTGGTTGCCATCTAAGAGCCATTAACTGGGGACACTTGGGAGAC
This sequence comes from Tokudaia muenninki, assembly GCA_036184385.1. Classification (NCBI taxonomy): domain Eukaryota; kingdom Metazoa; phylum Chordata; class Mammalia; order Rodentia; family Muridae; genus Tokudaia; species Tokudaia muenninki. The sequence continues at coordinate 12,440 of BTHS01000056.1, forward strand.
TGGCAGAGTTCTCATGGCAGTTTTGACGATCAGAAAACGACCTAATAGCAGTTCCACTATGAAAGAGCTTAATAATCACAGATACAATTTTAGGAATTCTTATAGGACCATCATTAAAACTTAAGTCATCTATTTGTCTACATAGCATCACTACAAGACAGTACATCTTCGTGGATCTGCAGAGATCTGCTTCAAAGGGGTCTAAGTAGTAAGGTGCTACTACTTAGCGATTGTTATATATGTTAAATAATAACAGGAAAAGCATATTAATAGCAGGACTCTTTCCTAAAATGAGTCCCTCACAGCCTTGCTTGATGAGGGTTCACCTGTCGCAGGTTATATAATAATCTGAAGCAGGCCATGATCAGGATGCTCGTATATTAGCTTGTCCTGTTATGGCTCCTGACATCTCTTCCCTTCGAATAATATAAATGAAGCGTATATATCTCCCTTTGAGCAGTCCTGATAGCAGACCCTAAGCGATTGAAGTTGACTAGAAGACAAAACAGAAGCAGAATAACTAATCCTATAATAATTCCCAAATGTATAAGAAATTCCATAAAGGATAATTTTTAACAAAATGTATGATCGAATTTGAACAATACTCAGCCACTTCTGCAGCTGAAGAACTCTTCAGTCTGGAGTGACTGACGGCACTGATCTGGGAATGTAAAGTCTCCATATCAATAGCAAGGTGTGAATTGTTCCACACGCCATGAAGATGTGCTTGTATCCATTCCCAGGACATTTCTGACCCATTGTAGGGCAGAGGGGTAACACAAATCCATTTAAAATTGGCATGACATGAGGTAGTTTAACATGTTCTAATGTTTTGAACCTGAGTTCCTATGTAAGGAATAGCTTCCTCCAAATAATATTCTGTCAAACCTCTATCAATTTTATCCTAAGTAATCAGTGCTAACAAGGAATAAACATGGTAGCAGTGCATACCCGTTGGACTAAGAAGGGCAGCAGAAGCGCAACTGAGTCTGAGATAGCAATTAAGGTTGTAATGCTTAAGATTACTTCAGCTATAAAACCTCTTAGGTCATGAGAGAGAATTAACAGTCTCAACCAAGGCAAACCAAGCAAAAGCATTTACATCATAAATGAGATGTGATTGGTGACAAAACAAGGTAGCTAGTATACAATGAGAAAAAACAGTATGGCACATGGTGAAGTATGACAATTGGTCAAAATAGCCTTCTGGTAGGAAATGATACATACAGATTTATATTTAACCATTTTATATCCCCTGTATCTCCTGGGTATAGAATTAAAAGTCCAATCAGCTGCAATCAGGAACTGTGTCTTCAGTATCTTCTTTTGCTGGGGGTCTCTGGCACGGTGGAGAGTCTGCAGATGATGTTGACTCTGATGTAGGCTTAAAGGAAGTGGCAGGTGTGGAAGTCTCTGTCCATGGAGAAGGCCTGGCACAATCTGCTGGTTTGGCATTTATAGGGTCCTGTAAATATATAAACAGAGCTTCTCCTTCTCTTAAAGGTTTCCAAACATTATAAGGTACTATAAGGAGATGAATAATTATAATTTTATTTTGTAATTTAGATGCCTATATCTTTTAAGGTCTGATGAACTATTTCCACAATAGTATGTCCCTGTGAACTCTAGGGGATGTCGGTGGGATAAGAGAAACTAAGAGTCAAACAGCAATTCCTTGTCATATCCAAGATTATAAAATAATGAAACAGATACTGTATCATATCTTTGAAAGTTTTCCTAAGTTAGAAAAAGGCATAAATAGTAATGAGAATTAAGTATACACAAAGGAATAAAGGCTAACTTTCCAAAAGACAGGACATATATAACCTTTGTTTTAAATCACAAGGACCCAGGCTCACCAGGGCTTAATTCCCAAACTGAGCCAACAGCTTTGCAGGTATACAGGAGCAGACTCACTGAGTGCAGTGGTGATTTGTAATGTAAGATTTTGCTAAGGTTACCATCATAGGAAAGGCAACAAATTTTTGTAAATCAAACTAATCCTTGCCTTCATTTATAGGACAAGGAAGCATAGAATAAACTTGAACATGTCCAATAGAGAAATTTCAAATTCAATTTCTGAATTGAAGCAAGACTTGTAATTCTGAAAGTTGGGGCAAAAATTGTAAAATAACTGTAAAACAGTTACAGTTTTTAGAAAGAGTCTGACCTTAGTATTTAAAAGATAATGACTGTTGTCCGCTAGCTCCGTTTGTTATGCATAGGTTTCTTGTGTGAGAAGAGTTTCTTTAAGAGCTTAAAAGTTAAGATAACCTGTTTGAGGAGAAGTCATGAGTAAATATTTTTGTTGGAGGTTCAGTCCTGTGCTGCCTGGGGTTGCCCGATGCAGCTGTTGGATAGTCCTTCTTTGACAAATGGATAGGTCACCTGAGGCTGTTGAATTACTTCTATTATTTGAGGGGGCCTGAGGTAGGTCCCTCACACAGTTTTCCTAGTTTGATAAGATTCCTGCATTATTAGGGATTACAGTAGCACCAGATAAGGCAGTACCGTTTTTATCAAAGTTTAATTTGGCACTCTTTTCGCCAGTGGCACCCTTTCAGACAAGGAGGATACTCAGTTGGATTCTGGTTTGAGTGGGGCCTGGAGCATTCAAATTTATGGCACCTCCTGCCTTTACCAGGACATTGATTGCTGAATAGTCCAGGCTTCTTACCTGAATAACTTTTGCGAGCCCAGCCTGATTTATTAAATGTTTTCTCTCCTTGATTATTAAGATTTTAGATAGTGTTCTGGCCTTGTGAGGTTGTTGTAATAGGTACACCTTGAAAATAATGGAGTAACAACCTCCAACACATGCTTTAAATAAATTTCCAGATTTTTTTAGTTGTCTTTAGAGGAGAATGAAAAGTGGGTACAGCATTCTCAAAGGCCAGTTGTTTTAAAACAATATTTTTGCCTCAGAGCTAAGAACTAGTTTTTTTCGATAGCTTCTTATCAGCTGAGCAACAGATTCCTCCAAATGTTTGTCTGGTTTCTGTGTTATATTAGTATGCCTTTTAGAATGTGTATCTCTATTAGGCAAGCATCTCCATGCTTCTAGGGCTGCAGCTGACATGTTTACTAGAGCTTCCTGTGCCATTTTTTGTTGAGTCGTTTCTTCAAGCCATTCCCCTGAACCCATAAACATTTCGTATGTTAACTCTTTCATTTCCCTCTTATTTTCAGACGTCTTAGACAAATTCTTTTTGAATCAAGTTCTTATAGATATCCATCCACAATAAAAATTCATCTTTAGTTAGATAGGCTCTGACTATTTTAAACCAATCATGAGGAGTCATAAGCAATTTAAATGCCAAAGTTTCCCGTAAGTGATCCTTATCCTCTTTGTTAGTCTCCATACTCACTGGGAAACAGCCTGCAGTTTACCCTGTTGCAGAGTTTGAGGTACACCAGCAGCAGATCCGATAGGCCTCTTTGGTTTCTTTTTAAGTTTTTCCGGAGGTCTTGTAGAATGACTTATATTTAAATGCCGCATGGTTAGGCCACTTATGTTGATGATATTTTGTCAATTTCTTTTCAGAGTCAGATTCCTCTTCTAAGGTTGATTTTTCCTCTTTGATTCACCATTAACCTCTTCTGAGCTACTTTTCTCAGACTTTTCTGTCAAGGAATAAACATTGTTCTTAGATCCTGAGTGAGACTCTAGTAACGGAGTCCCCTCACAAGGAGGTGAATCTAATGTCTCCTGAGCACATATGGCTTTTTTGTTATCCACTAATGCCATCCTAAGCACATCCCAAATAGCAAACGCTGTAAGGGGCATGCCTAATCCTCCATTCTCTGTAAACCAGTTTTTAATATCTAACCCTACTTTCTCCCATGTAGTCAGATCTAAAGTTCTTGGAAACCAAGAACTGACAGTTTGTATAAACTGAAGAAAGTCTGGCTAGTGCTAACCTCAGTGCCTTTTTCTTTAAGAGCATGCTTAATAACAATCTGTTAAGAACTCGCTGTCTGTAGATTCACTTTGTCCCACCCTGAAAGATGCCCATGAAATGCACACAACCCAGAGCTGATGGCTCCTGTCCCTGAGATGGGTGCTGATAACTCCCAACAGTTCAGCTAGACGCTGTTAACACCCAATATCAGCCTCTGCTGAAGGCAGCAGATGATTTAAAGCCTGAGCTGATGGCTCCTGGTGTAACCCAGTATCAGCCTCTGCTGAAGGCAGAAGGCAATTCCATTTCTCACCCTTCATAACCGCACACTCCCTGTCCAAGGGGTTTGCAAGACCCAGTTGAGAGTCCTATCTGTGTCCACTTACCTTCTTCAAAGTCCCTTTTCCAAGGCACCTATTAGAGTGCCGTGAGCCTCCGGGCCTGGAAAGGGTAGTGGCGTAGGTACAGAGTAGGACTCTGGTGATCACCTGCTAATTATTAGCTTGTCCCATCATGGCTCCTGACACTTTAGAGCTTTAATTTCTCTTGGAAAGAGAGATTAATAGTAGCTGGAGGGCTGCGAGGTAGCTTAGGGGTCACACACCTTTAAACCAACCCAAGCAATGAAGGTAAAGTTAGTTTTAGAAGGAAGCACCTGTGTTTGAAAGTGATAGCTAATGAATCAGAGAAAGACGTGAGAGAATAGGATCTGCCCAACTCTCTAGAGAAGACAGAGGAAAGAGAACAACCTAGGAGGAGGCAGTGCAGAGGGTGAGAGGAGGAGGAGGCAGTTTTACAGAGACAGGTTAAAGAGAGAACAAGCCAGACACAGGTGAAGTGAGAGCAAACCAGAGAATGAGGAGGAGCCAGAAAACTAGAACAGAATACCAGAGTTAGTCTGAGGCCAGTCGGAGCAATTCAGCCAAAAGTGAAAGAAGTCAGTTTGAATCATGTAACGTGAGAGGGGTTTAGAGCCAGAACAGCTGAGCTGACCAGCCAGCCAGAGGTCAGAAAGAAAAAGAAAGGGCGAGTTTATTCAGCAGTTAAGTCTCAGGGGCTGAAAACTTTCTAGACCTAGATAAGGTTGCACAGAGGCTAGAAGTTTCCAGGACTAGGCCTAGGTTAGCAGATGGAGAAGTACACCTCCTAGATGACAGTTATATCAGCAAATAAAAGATACTTTTACACTCCTGTGTGATGGTCACCCTCCACACAAACAGAACGAGAACTGTATCTGTCACAACCATGCTGTCCCTGTCGCTACTATTTTGCTTTTCTTGGTTCATTATCGCTTTCCTCCTCCTTTGCATTGTCATCTAAGCAATAGTGAATTATGTTATAATTGAAGAGAGAGTCTTCTCTCATACAGTATCTCCTGACCACTGTCTCCCCCTCCCTCCACTCCTTCCAGCTACTCCCCAGCTTTCCCATCGTCCTCGTCCCCTAGATCCACCCCCGCTCTGTCTCCTCTTCAGAAAGCAGCAGACCTCCAAAAGAGGACAGTCAAACAGGACGAAACAAGATAGTAAAGACAAGGTGAAAGCCTTCATGCTGAGGCTGGACAAGCAAGCCAATAGGAAGAGAAGAGTCTCAGGATCAAGCAAAAGACTCAGAGCTGCTCCCACTGTTGGGAGTCCCACATAGACACCAAGCTGACAGCCATAGCCTCAGCAGAGGACTTGGCACAGACCCATGCTGGCCCCATGCTTGCCATTAAGTCTCTGTAGGGTTCCTGGAAATCCAGGGCAGTGTGAGTCATGGGTCTCCTTCATGTCCTGGGCCTCAGGTTAAACCAAACTTGGCTGGCCACTCAAGTCTGTTACCCTCACGCCCCAGCACATCTTGCAGGAAGAACCAATTGTAGGTAGAGGGTTTTTGTAGCTGGGTTGGTGTCCAGGTTTCTCTTCTGTAGCCTGTAGAGTACCTTCATCCTACAAGAGACTAGAACATAGGGTGAAGCTTGACCTCTACACTCGGAGTAGCTGGGTGGAGTTGTCCTCTGCGATGGGGCCCTGCTGTCAGTTATCTGAGAGCCAAGTTTTTTCTTAGCATCAGCATGGGTAGTTTAAAGATCTCCAAGGGACCTCCTTGGCCAACCAGTTCAACTGAATGTAACTCATTCTCAACATTGAAGCCTTGCCTAGCTATAATGGGTAGCTGTCCTGCAGCCACAGGCGAACTGGGTTTACCTGAAAGGGGGACTGGAGATAAGGCAGGAGGACGAGAGAAGGATGAAGCCAAGACAAAGGTTCTGATCAAGGCTCAAAGTTTAATAATAAGCTTTGCGTTTATAAAGGAAAAAAACCACAAACCCCATCCCTTCTTCAGCTGGAGTATGTTGTATCAGCAAGGTTGGCGCAGGCATCCAAAACATCAAAGTTCCCATGAGAACCTGCAACTGCAGCCAAGACCGATGTCTCTGTCCAGTTGATAAGACCTGTCATGGCGAATGTTCAAGGTCTGCTTAGCCTGCTCAAGGCTGGAAAAACTGCTCAGCCTTTTCAAGGCTGGGAAAGGCTTACTCAAAGCTAAGAAGACTACAACAAGGGATGGTCAGTTCAGTCTCCATATCCTCCATTCCTAGGAGCCCTCATTAGGGTCACCCTCATAGATTCCAGGAAGTTGCCATTACACTGGATTTCTACACTAATCCCCCAATGCCCCCTAATTCCAGCCATTTCTCCCTGCAGTGTACTCTCTCTCTCCCTCACCTACAACCCCATCTGATCCCTTCCACTCCTGTTCCCATCAAACTGTAGTCTACTCATAGAAACTATTGTATTTACCCTTTAGAGGGAGATCCAGTGCATTTCCCTTATAGCAGTCCTGTTTACCTAATCTCTGTAGTTTTGCGGAGTGTAGCTTGATTGTTATTTACCTAATAGATAATATCACGTATAAGTGAATGCATACCATATCTGTCATTCAGGGTCTGGGTTATGTTACTTAGGGTGATTTTTTTTTTCTAGTTGCATTCACTTGCCTATATATTCATGATGTCATTTTTTTTTTAAGGAAAACAGTTGAGTGTTATGTGCATGTGCCAAATTTTGTTTATCTATTCCTCAATTGAGGGATATCTGTGTTGTTTACAGTTGCTGGCTAGTAAGATAAATATAATATGAACATAGTTGAGCAAGTGTCATTGTGGTATGATGGAGCTCCTTTTGGATAGATGCCAAAGAGTGGTATAGCTGGGACTTGAGGTCTAAGTTTCTGAGAACCACAATTCTGAGGAATTACTGATTCCATGGTGGCTATAGTAGTTTGCCCTCCCATAAGTACTGGAGGATTGTTCCCCTTTCTTATATCCTTGCCAGGATGAGCTGTCACATGTATTATTGATCTTAGCCATCCTGATACGTGTAAGATGGATTCTCAAAGTAGTTTTATTGGCATTTCCCTAAGGACTAAGATGGTGAAGATTTCTTCAAGTCTTGGCCATTTGAGATTTCTTCTGTGCAGAATTCTATGTTTAGATCTATACCCCATTTTTTAGTTGGATTTTCAGCTTTGGAACATCTAGTTCCCTGAGGTCTTTATATTTTTTGCATATTAGGCCTCTATACCATGTGGATTTAGTAAAAATATAAAAATAAAAAATAAATCTTTTCCCATTCCTTAAGCTGCCTTTTGTCTAGTTGACTGGCTTTTGCTACTTCTGATCCATTTCTGGCAAAGAGGAGAAACACAGTGCACAGGATGAGTTCTGGCCTATAATTTCTTTGATTTACTATTATTATTATTATTATATTATTATTATTATTATTATTATTATCTTGTCGTTGTTTAAAAGCCTTGTATGTCTGTCTTTCTGTCTCCTAACAATGGTGCCATCTATGGTGTGTGATTTTATTCATTATAATCTAATTATATTATTGTTTCCATGGGAAATGACAGACCTTTCACCTGTTTTTTGTCTTCTGAACATTAACTATATCAAGTTATAGTAAAACTTGAGTTTTTCATCGTTTGGGGACTTTCTGTGGAGAAACAGTTTTAGTTTCCTCTTCCTGATCCTGAAGGCTTGCCTCTCCTCATTTCTGTGCCTTCCAGTTCTTGCAGACTTCAGTGTTTGGATTTTTGCTACTGAAGTGATTGATATGGTTAACACATTGAATTTGGATTTTAAAAAACAACTTTCTCATATATTATTGTCTGTGTGTCCTAAGTAGCTTCAGTTGTCAGCAGTTTTAGAGCCTACAGTCATCTGAGGGAGCCTCACTTGAGGGCATGCATGCCCTCAGCAAAATGGCTGGATGCGGTGTCAGTGAGAGATTGTGTGGAGTGATGGTTGATGTGGGAGGGCTCTTCCTCTGAGGGTGGCATGATCCTTAAGCAAGTGGGCCTGGGCTACATAAGAGAGCTAGCTGAGCATGAGGCAGTCGCCAAGCAAGAGGGCAAGCCAGGAAACCAGGTTTGTCCGTGGTTTTGTGCCGTTGTTTTGAAGCTTCTGTCTCAGTCCTGAGCTCCCAGAATGATGGACTGTGATCTGACAGGACCAAACAAGTGAACCTGTTCATTACCTGAGCTAAGGCTTTTGGGTAGAGGATTCAATCACAGCAGCCCCAGAACAGCAAGGTACTGGAAAGAGAAAAAAAGGTGCACAACAAGTGATTTTGCTTTTGGATAGATCTTGGAAATGTTCTCTTTTGCAGGAATGTGGGAAGTATCAGGACTTGAAAATGGCAAACAGCATAGAGAGCTGTACTCAGAGCTTAATCAGTTGTTCTTGTAGCATCTGGAAGATCTGAGTTTTGCCAGTAATGCAGACAGAAGTTCAGGTCATAGGATGTCAGTATAAAATATGCTAAAAGCAAAATTTAGCCAGAGGTATTTTGGTTTTTCTGTCCCAAAATCTTTCTTATTCTGCCCATAATCTGAAAATTAAAGAAGGCAGAATTAAAAAATAATGGGCTGAATTCTTAGAATGAAATACTGAATCTCTTGCATGAGTCTGACCAGTGACTCATTCAGGGTTCCACTGAAGAGAAAAAAAGAAGAAGCAACAAGTAGGGCAGACATACATGCAAAGTCTGTGGTTTGCAGAGAAAAACAGTGTTGGGTTCTTTCAGATGCAGCCAAATGCTGAGACAGAGGCCTGAATTTCAGAGATTATCACCATTAAAGAGAAGGTCCCTTGCTCAGGATTGGGAAGCCTAAGAAGGTTGTCTTAAGGGAAAACACCCCTCCTGCTAGGCCTTCAATGAATGGAAGGGGGAGTAGGCCAAAGTGACTCCTAGTCCCTGGAAGGATCTTCATACAAAAACCTGCTATAACTGTGGTCCAAGGGTGGCAGGGTCCATACCAATTTAAAATCCAACTTGACAGGATACCCAAGTACTGGAAACAAGAAAGATGCAAAATTTAAGGTCATGGATCTTCCTGTATGGTTTCTGTTCAGCACTGTTCCAGCCATCTCTGTCTTGCCAGAGTCAGAGCCCCAGTGAGGGAGGATAACTGTGAGAGTGCGTTGCGTGAACCTGTGAGGATGAAACCTGAGTTGCATTTGAGGCCCACAAGATGTTGAGATACCTAAGCTATGAGACACCTATGAGAATCGTGTACATAGTGAGGGAAGATTGGACTGAAGCAAGAAGCAAAATCCTGCAGCTCTGTCTCAGACACAGGGGGCCTCAGTTTTCAAAAGAACTTAGATGGTCCATTCCCTGGAACTTCTCGGACATCCTCTCGGTTTAGTTTCTTCCACTCCCTATATCTACTCAAAAGGGTGGTAAATACCTAGTGTTATGTATTTAATAATAACAACAGGAAAAGAATATTAATAACAGGAACCTTTCCTCAAATGTAGGTCTCCTCCGCCTTACCTAAAGAGAGTAAATCCATGGTAGAACCATCTCAGGAAGATCACCTGATAGTTTTTAGGCTTCTTCTAGATGGATGACTCTTGGCAAGAACTCTATCCTTAAATCACATAAGATGCAGTCGAAGCAGTCGTTGCTTTTCAAACTCTGGCTCCACCATGCTGGGATTAAATGTGGGTCAACATGCTTGGCTTTTTGTTTGTTTTGTTTTTATATTATTGGCTGATGGACATGAGATGTAGATTTCAGTACATGTTCAAGTATATGCTGTTGTATTGACCTTCATCCATGTGAATTTTGAAATCTGGAAGAATATCCTATTTCTCAGGATGACATGTGTTCATGACATTAATACTGCCTGAATTTTCTGAGTCATTAAGTTGCAGGCACACAACATTCTTTCTACCTGTTGTGTTTGTTTGATTTTTTTTTAATTAATATGAGTATTTTGCCTGTATGCATGAATATACGCCTCATATGTGCCTGGTCCTCATAGTAGTCAGAAGATGGCCTCAGACTTCCTGAACTTGGAGTTATGAATAGTTGTGAGTCCCCTTGTAAGTACTGGCAATTGAGCCCAATTATTTGTAAGACCAGCAAGAGCTCTTCACTGCTGAGCCATCTCTCCTGCCCTATGTTGCTGATTTAGGTTCTACATTGCTAATATTTTCATCTATCCATTTGTAATTGTTTAAACATGTATCCCCTTTTTGTAAGATCCTATTAATGTTCCAATTTTAACTGGACACGTCAAGATTATGGAAGATGAATACAGAACTGGAATGAATGTATAATTCTTTGATGGAATTTAAGTAAAAACATCTGAGTTCTTCTTCTCTTTCTTGTTTGATTTTTACAGGGGAGACAGGGTCTTAAAATGTACCTCTGGCTGTCCTGGATAGACCAGGCTGGCTGGCATCCAATTCAATGAGATACACCCACCTCTGCCTCCTGAATGCTAGGATTAAAGGCGAGCATATCTCTCTCTCTCTCTCTCTCTCTCTCTCTCTCTCTCTCTCTCTCTCTCTCTCTCTCTCTCTCTCTCTCTCTCTGTTAATTGGCATTTCTCTTTCAAGACTATATATCTTATTCAAAGGGTGAAGCAATGATGGAACCTCATTATTCAGTTTACTTCTAAGATGACTTGGTGATTACATTAGCACCTCTGGGTCAAGAAATAAATGGAACAGACGTATACGAATATATAATATCAATGCAGTATACATTTACAGTGTTGTCTGTATCATGGTTTCTGCTATACACATTTGTGGGATATTTTAGAGTGCAGTAACCTATGATGATGTGCTTGTCGACTTCACTCAAGAAGAATGGACTTTGCTGGATCCTTCACAGAAGAGTCTCTACAAAGATGTGATGCTGGAGACCTGCAGGAACCTCACTGCTATAGGTAAGACACTGAATTTTCTTTCACTTTTTCAAATGAGGGAACAAGTGTTTCTATGTTATTGATGCTCTTCTATAATTTCAATTAGAGAACGACGAAGAATGAGATGAATAAATCAGGTTCACTGAAGATAGTAAGTTAAATTTTCCCTAATTTCCAATAATAATTCATACCTTTTCTGGTACTATATTTTAGGCTACAATTGGGAAGGCCATAATATTGAAGAACATTGTCAAAGTTCTAGAAGACATTCAAGGTAATTTTCATGTGCAAGTTGGTATGAGTATGCCTCAGAAGAATTTTTAATGTGTCCTGTACACTTTAAGGAAAAACAACAGTGTACAAAAACCACTCAAGTATATCTTTGATTATTAAATTCACAAAAATCCATGAACCTCAGTGTCAGGTGTCTGATTTCTGTTTGCAACGCATTCCTCTGAGAATAAATACAAGAAAACAATGCTTCATCAGATATTACCATTTACTAGCCACATTGCAGCTACTCTGTAGACCTGGTAATCTATTTAGACTTATACCACTCCCATGTTGCAAAAGATATATACATTGAATAGGTACATATGTCCAAAACCTTCTAATAAGCAAATGTTCCATAGTAAAGCTGGTATTGCTCATATACCTGTAGTAGCATTGCTAAGGTTAGTGAGAGGGGAAGTTAATGAGAAACAAGAATGTTGTTGAGGAGAAACCTTAATCCCTATACCACATGTCTTTGATGAACAAAAAGGCAAACTATGTGAATGCAATGTGGAAATCTTTCATTTCTAATTATTTTTTAATAGGTATATCATGTATCACAATGGATACAAGCCATGTGAGCATTGGGATATTGAAAGAAGTAATGTATCGCTCTCCTAGAAATTAGAAGATATTCCCCATTCGAGTAGACTTTCTCAGTGTGATACAAGTTTATAATTAGTTAGTTTTCCAACTTCATTGGGAATATATCCACAAACTCACACTGCAGAAAATCCCTATGAGTGCTAGGGATGTGGAAACTTTTCTCTGTTTGACCAGTTTCCATTGAAAATTCTATATGTAAATGCAGTATATTTTGCATTATAGGAAAATAAGAAATTTATGAATGCACTCAGTGTGGCAAAGCTCTGAGTTATTCTGTTTCTCTTCAACTATATGAAAACCACAGATGTGAGCAGTGTAATAAATGCCCTTATCATTACAGGTATCTTCAAAGAAGCAAAGCAACCCATAATGAAGGGGAAACCATGATTGTAAACTAAGTGATAAAAGCTTAAGATCTGATTTCTCTTTACAACTAGACTGAATTGTAAAATTAATTCCTACAGATAACAAGATTGATCAGTATAATGAATGTGGTAAGGCTTTGACATGTTCCAATTATCTTTGCAGGCATGAAAGAAGTCATACTGGAGAGAAAACCTATAAAGGTATTCAGTATGGTGAATCCTTTGTACATCATGGTAGTCTCCAAATACATAAAAGAACACACACTAGAGAGAAGCTCTACAAATGTAATCGATGTGATAAGACCTTTTCACAACATAGTTATCTCAGAGCCCATAAAAGAACACATACTGGAGAAAAGCTCTTTGAATGTAATCAATGTGGTAAAGCCTATTCTCGACAAAGTT
>BTHS01000057.1:0-26488 GCA_036184385.1 Tokudaia muenninki
CCAGGAGATCCCCAGTTTTTCAGGAGGTCCCCAGTTTTTCAGGAGATCCCTAATCAGGAGATACCCAGTTAACCAGGATATCCCCAACTACTCAGGATATTCCCAGTTACCCAGGAGATCACCAGTTACTCAGGAGATCCCCAGTTGCTCATGAGATCCCCAGTTGCTCAGGAGATCCACAGTTACTCAGGAGGTCACCAGTTTCTCAGGAGAACCCGTTACTCAAGAGATCCCCAGTTACTCAGGAGATCCCCCGTTACTCAGGAGATCCCCAGTTGCTCAGGAGATCCCCAGTCACTCAGGAGATCTCCAGTTGCTCATGAGATCCCCAGTTGCCCAGGAGATCCCCAGTTGCCCAGGAGATCCCGAGTTGCTCAGGAGATCCCCAGTTACTCAGGAGGTTCCCAGTTGATCTGGAGGTCCCCAGTTGCTCAGGAGATCCCCAGTTGTTCAGGAGATCCCCAGTTACTCAGGAGCTCCCCAGTTGCTCAGGAGATCCCCAGTTTCTCAAGAGATTCCGCAGTTACTCAGGAGATCCCCAGTTACTCAGGAGCTCCCCAGTTGTTGAGGAGATCCACAGTTACTCAGGAGATCACCAGTTGCTCACAAGATCCCCAGTTATTCAGGAAGTCCCCAGATATGCAGAAGGTTCCCAGTTACTCAGGAGATCCCCAGTTACTCAGGAGATCCCCAGTTGCTCATGAGATCCCCAGTTGCCCAGGAGATCCCCAGTTGCTAAGGCGATCCCCAGTTACTCAGGAGGTTCCCAGTTCCTCAGGAGATCCCCAGTTACTCAGGAGATCCCCAGTTTCCCAGGAGATCCCCAGTTCCACAGGAGATTCCCCAGTTGCTCTGAAGATCCCCAGTTAATCAGGATATCCCCAGTAAACCCAGGAGATCCCGAACTACTCAGGAGATCCCCTGTTACTCAGGAGGTACCCAGTTGTTCAGGAGATCCTCAGATACTCAGGAGATCCCCAGTTTCTTAGGAGATCCTCAGTTACTCAGTAGATCCCCAGTTACCCAGGAGATCCCTAGTTTCTCAGGAGATCCCCAGTTTCCCAGGAGATCCCCAGTTGCCCAGGAGATCCCTAGTTTTTCAGGAGATACCCAGTTAACCAGGAAATCCGTAACTACTCAGGAGATTCCCAGTTACCCAGGAGATCCCCAGTTACCCAGGAGATCCCCAGTTATTCAGGAGGTCCCCAGTTTTTCAGGAGATCCCTAATCAGGAGATACCCAGTTAACCAGGATATCCCCAACTACTCAGGATATTCCCAGTTACCCAGGAGATCACCAGTTACTCAGGAGATCCCCAGTTGCTCATGAGATCCCCAGTTGCTCAGGAGATCCACAGTTACTCAGGAGGTCACCAGTTTCTCAGGAGAACCCGTTACTCAAGAGATCCCCAGTTACTCAGGAGATCCCCCGTTACTCAGGAGATCCCCAGTTGCTCAGGAGATCCCCAGTCACTCAGGAGATCTCCAGTTGCTCATGAGATCCCCAGTTGCCCAGGAGATCCCCAGTTGCCCAGGAGATCCCGAGTTGCTCAGGAGATCCCCAGTTACTCAGGAGGTTCCCAGTTGATCTGGAGGTCCCCAGTTGCTCAGGAGATCCCCAGTTGTTCAGGAGATCCCCAGTTACTCAGGAGCTCCCCAGTTGCTCAGGAGATCCCCAGTTTCTCAAGAGATTCCGCAGTTACTCAGGAGATCCCCAGTTACTCAGGAGCTCCCCAGTTGTTGAGGAGATCCACAGTTACTCAGGAGATCACCAGTTGCTCACGAGATCCCCAGTTATTCAGGAAGTCCCCAGATATGCAGAAGGTTCCCAGTTACTCAGGAGATCCCCAGTTACTCAGGAGATCCCCAGTTGCTCATGAGATCCCCAGTTGCCCAGGAGATCCCCAGTTGCCCAGGAGATTCCCAGTTGCTAAGGCGATCCCCAGTTACTCAGGAGGTTCCCAGTTCCTCAGGAGATCCCCAGTTACTCAGGAGATCCCCAGTTTCCCAGGAGATCCCCAGTTCCACAGGAGATTCCCCAGTTGCTCTGGAGATCCCCAGTTAATCAGGATATCCCCAGTAAACCCAGGAGATCCCGAACTACTCAGGAGATCCCCTGTTACTCAGGAGGTACCCAGTTGTTCAGGAGATCCTCAGATACTCAGGAGATCCCCAGTTGCTTAGGAGATCCTCAGTTACTCAGTAGATCCCCAGTTACCCAGGAGATCCCTAGTTTCTCAGGAGATCCCCAGTTGCCCAGGAGATCCCCAGTTGCCCAGGAGATCCCTAGTTTTTCAGGAGATACCCAGTTAACCAGGAGATCCGTAACTACTCAGGAGATTCCCAGTTACCCAGGAGATCCCCAGTTACCCAGGAGATCCCCAGTTACTCAGGAGGTCCCCAGTTTTTCAGGAGATCCCTAATCAGGAGATACCCAGTTAATCAGGATATCCCCAACTACTCAGGATATTCCCAGTTACCCAGGAGATCACCAGTTACTCAGGAGATCCCCAGTTGCTCATGAGATCCCCAGTTGCTCAGGAGATCCACAGTTACTCAGGAGGTCACCAGTTTCTCAGGAGAACCCGTTACTCAAGAGATCCCCAGTTACTCAGGATTTCCCCAGTTGCCCCGGAGATCCCAGGTTGCCCAGGAGATTCCCCAGTTGCCCAGGAAATCCCCCGTTAATCAGGAAATCCCCAGTTACAACGGAGATACCCAGTTAACCAGGAGATCCCCAGTTGCCCAGGAGATCCCCAATTAGTCAGGAGTTCCCCAGTTAATCTATAGATCCCCAGTTACTCAGGAGATCCTCAGTTACTCAGGAGATCCCCAGTTACACAGGAGATCCCAAGTTTCTCAGGAGATCCACAGTTACTCAGGAGGTCACCAGTTTCTCAGGAGAACCCCAGTTACTCAAGAGATCCCCAGTTACTCAGGATTTTCCCAGTTGCCCCGGAGATCCCCAGTTGCCCTGGAGATTCCCCAGTTGCCCAGGAAATCCCCAGTTAATCAGGAAATCCCAAGTTACAACGGAGATCCCCAGTTAACCAGGAGATCCCCAGTAGCCCAGGAGATCCCCAACTAGTCAGGAGATCCCCAGTTAATCTATAGATCCCCAGTTACTCAGGAGGTCCCCAGTTGCTCAGGAGTTCCCCAGTTACTCAGGAGGTCCCCAGTAACTCAGGAGATCCCCAGTTACTCATTAGATGCCAAGGTTCTCAGGAGATCTTCAGTTACTCAGGAGGTCCCCAGATACTCAGGAGATTCCCAGTTACTCAGGAGGTCCCCAGTATCTCAGGAATTCCCCAGTTACTCAGTAGATCCCCAGTTGCTCAGGAGATCTCCAGTTACTCAGGAGATCCCCAGTTACTCAGGAGGTCCCCAGTTGATCAGGAGATCCCCAGTTGCTCAGGAGATCCCCAGTTATTCAGGATATCCCTAGTTGCTCAGGAGATCCCCAGTTACTCAGGATGTCACCAGTTGCTCAGGAGATCCAAAGTTATTCAGGAAATCCCCAGTTAGTCAGGAGGTCCCCAGTTGTTCAGGAGATCCCCAGATACCCAGGAGATCCCAAGTTTCCCAGGAGATCCCCAGTTGCCCAGGAGATACCCAGTTACCCAGGAGATCCCATATTGCTCAGGAGAACCGCAGTTACTCAGGAGATCCCCAGTTACTCAGGAGGTCCCCAGTTGTTCAGGAGATCCCCAGTTACTCAGGAGGTCCTCAGTTTCACAGAAGATCCCCAGTTACTAAGGAGATCCCCAGTTGCTCAGGAGATTCCCAGTTACTCAGGAGGTCCCCAGTAACTAAGGCTTTCCCCAGTTACTCAGTAGATCCCCAGTTGCTCAGGAGATCTCCAGTTACTCAGGAGATCCCCAGTTACTCAGGAGTTCCCCAGTTGTTCAGGAGATCCCCAGTTGCTCAGGAGATCCCCAGTTATTCAGGATATCCCTAGTTGCTCATGAGATCCCCAGTTACTCAGGATGTCACCAGTTACTCAGGAGATACCCAGTTACCCAGGAGATCCCCAGTTGCTCAGGAGATCCAAAGTTATTCAGGAGATCCCCAGTTAGTCAGGAGGTCCCCAGTTGTTCAGGAGATCCCCAGATACCCAGGACATCCCAAGTTTCCCAGGAGATCCCCAGTTGCCCAGGAGATACCCAGTTACCCAGGAGATCCCATGTTGCTCAGGAGAACCGCAGTAACTCAGGAGATCCCCAGTAACTCACGAGGTCCCCAGTTGTTCAGGAGATCCCCAGTTACTCAGGAGGTCCTCAGTTTCACAGGAGATCCCCAGTTACTAAGGAGATCCCCAGTTGCTCAGGAGATATGCAGTTACTCAGGAGATCCCTAGTTTCTCAGGAGGTCCCCAGTTACTCAGGAGATCCCCAATTATTCAGGAGATCCCCAGACACTCAGGAGGTCCCCAGATACTCAGGAGATCTCCAATTACTCATGTCCCAAGTTACTCAGTAGATCCCCACTTATTCAGCTGGTCCCTAGATACTCAGCAGATCCCCAGTTACTCAGGAGTTCCCCAGATACTCAGGAGGTCCCCAGTTACTCCGGAGATCCCCAGTTACTCAGGAGATCCCCAGTTGCCCAGGAGATCCCCAATTAGTCAGGAGTTCCCCAGTTAATCTATAGATCCCCAGTTACTCAGGAGATCCTCAGTTACTCAGGAGATCCCCAGTTACACAGGAGATCCCAAGTTTCTCAGGAGATCCACAGTTACTCAGGAGGTCACCAGTTTCTCAGGAGAACCCCAGTTACTCAAGAGATCCCCAGTTACTCAGGATTTTCCCAGTTGCCCCGGAGATCCCCAGTTGCCCTGGAGATTCCCCAGTTGCCCAGGAAATCCCCAGTTAATCAGGAAATCCCAAGTTACAACGGAGATCCCCAGTTAACCAGGAGATCCCCAGTTGCCCAGGAGATCCCCAACTAGTCAGGAGATCCCCAGTTAATCTATAGATCCCCAGTTACTCAGGAGGTCCCCAGTTGCTCAGGAGTTCCCCAGTTACTCCGGAGGTCCCCAGTAACTCAGAAGATCCCCAGTTACTCATTAGATGCCCAGGTTCTCAGGAGATCTTCAGTTACTCAGGAGTTCCCCAGTTACTCAGGAGATTCCCAGTTACTCAGGAGGTCCCCAGTAACTCAGGAGTTCCCCAGTTACTCAGTAGATCCCCAGTTGCTCAGGAGATCTCCAGTTACTCAGGAGATCCCCAGTTACTCAGGATGTCCCCAGTTGTTCAGGAGATCCCCAGTTGCTCTGTAGATCCCCAGTTATTCAGGATATCCCTAGTTGCTCAGGAGATCCCCAGTTACTCAGGATGTCACCAGTTGCTCAGGAGATACCCAGTTACCCAGGAGATCCCCAGTTGCTCAGGAGATCCAAAGTTATTCAGGAGATCCCAAGTTAGTCAGGAGGTCCCCAGTTGTTCAGGAGATCCCCAGATACCCAGGAGATCCCAAGTTTCCCAGGAGATCCCCAGTTGCCCAGGAGACACCCAGTTACCCAGGAGATCCCATGTTGCTTAGGAGAACCGCAGTTACTCAGGAGATCCCCAGTTACTCAGGAGGTCCCCAGTTACTCAGGAGGTTCCCAGTTTTTCAGGACATCCCTAATCAGGAGATACCCAGTTACCCAGGAGATCCCATGATGCTCAGGAAATTCGTAGTTACTTAGGAGATCCCCAGTTACTCAGGAGGTCCCCAGTTGTTCAGGAGATCCCCAGTTACTCAGGAGGTCCTCAGTTGCACAGGAGATCCCCAGTTGCTCAGGAGATCCCCAGTTGCTCAGGAGATATCCAGTTACTCAGGAGATCCCCAGTTGCCCAGGAGATCCCCAGTTGCTCAGGAGATCCCCAGTTACCCAGGAGATCCCCATTTTCTCAGGAAATCCCCAGTTGCCCAGGAGATCCACAGTTGCCAAGGAGATCCCTAGTTAATAAGGAGATACCCAGTTACCCAGGAGATCCCCAGTTGCCCAGGAGATAGACAGTTAGCCAGGAGATCCCCAGTTGCCCAAGAGATATCCAGTTACCCAGGAGATCCCATGTAGCTCAGGAGAACCGCAGTTACTCAGGAGATCCCCAGTTACTCAGGAGGTCCCCAGTTGTTCAGGAGATCCCCAGTTACTCAGGAGGTCCTCAGTTGCACAGGAGATACCCAGTTACTCAGGAGATCCCCAGTTGCTCAGGAGATATCCAGTTTCTCAGGAGATCCCTAGTTTCTCAGGAGGTCCCCAGTTACTCAGGAGATCCCCAATTATTCAGGAAGTCCACAGACACTCAGGAGGTCCCCAGTTTCTCAGGAGATCCGCATTTCCTGAGGAGATCCCCAGTTGCTAAGGAATTCCCCAGTTACTCAGGAGGTCCCCAGTTGCTCAGGAGATCCCAAGTTATTCAAGAAGTCCCCAGATAATCACGATGTACCCAGTTACTCAGGTGATCCCCAGTTACTCAGGAGATCCCCAGTTACTCAGGAGGTCCCCAGTTTTTCAGGACATCCCTAATCAGGAGATACCCAGTTAACCAGGAGATCCCCAACTACTCAGGATATTCCCAGTTACCCAGGAGATCACCAGTTACTCAGGAGATCCCCAGTTGCTCATGAGATCCCCAGTTGCTCAGGATATTCACGGTTACTCAGGTGGTCCCCAGTTTCGCAGGAAAACCCCAGTTACACAAGAGATCCCCAGTTACTCAGGATTTCCCCAGTTGCCCCGGAGATCCCCAGTTGCCCAGGAGATTCCCCAGTTGCCCAGGAAATCCCCAGTTAATCAGGAAATCGCCAGTTACAAAGGAGATCCCCAGTTAACCAGGAGATCCCCAGTTGCCCAGGAGATCCCCAACTCGTCAGGAGATCCCCAGTTACTCAGGAGATCCCCAGTTACTCAGGAGGTCCCCAGTTGCTCAGGATATCCCCAGTTACTCAGGAGGTCCCCAGTAACTCAGGAGATCCCAAGTTACTCAGTAGATCTCCAGTAGCTCAGGAGATCTCCAGTTACTCAGGAGATCCCCAGTTACTCAGGGGGTCCCCAGTTACTCAGGAGATCCCCAGTTATTCAGGAGGTCCCCAGATACTCAGGAGGTCCCCAGTTACTCAGGAGATCCCCAGTTGCTAAGGAGATCTCCAGTTGCTCAGGAGATCCCCAGTTGCTCAGGAGGTCCCCAGTTGTTCAGGAGATCCCCAGTTACTCAGGATGTCACCAGTTGCTCAGGAGATCCCCAGTTACTCAGGAGATCCCCAGTTAGTCAGGAGGTCCCCAGTTACACAGGACATCCCCAGTTTCTCAGGAGATCCGCATTTCCTCAGGAGATCCCCAGTTGCTCAGGAGATCCCAAGTTATTCAAGAAGCCCCAGATAATCAGGATGGACCCAGTTACTCAGGCGATCCCCAGTTACTCAGGAGATCCCTAGTTTCTCAGGAGATCCCCAGTTGCCCAGGAGATCCCCAGTTTTTCAGGAGGTCCCCAGTTTTTCAGGAGATCCCTAATCAGGAGATACCCAGTTAACCAGGATATCCCCAACTACTCAGGATATTCCCAGTTACCCAGGAGATCACCAGTTACTCAGGAGATCCCCAGTTGCTCATGAGATCCCCAGTTGCTCAGGAGATCCACAGTTACTCAGGAGGTCACCAGTTTCTCAGGAGAACCCGTTACTCAAGAGATCCCCAGTTACTCAGGAGATCCCCCGTTACTCAGGAGATCCCCAGTTGCTCAGGAGATCCCCAGTCACTCAGGAGATCTCCAGTTGCTCATGAGATCCCCAGTTGCCCAGGAGATCCCCAGTTGCCCAGGAGATCCCGAGTTGCTCAGGAGATCCCCAGTTACTCAGGAGGTTCCCAGTTGATCTGGAGGTCCCCAGTTGCTCAGGAGATCCCCAGTTGTTCAGGAGATCCCCAGTTACTCAGGAGCTCCCCAGTTGCTCAGGAGATCCCCAGTTTCTCAAGAGATTCCGCAGTTACTCAGGAGATCCCCAGTTACTCAGGAGCTCCCCAGTTGTTGAGGAGATCCACAGTTACTCAGGAGATCACCAGTTGCTCACAAGATCCCCAGTTATTCAGGAAGTCCCCAGATATGCAGAAGGTTCCCAGTTACTCAGGAGATCCCCAGTTACTCAGGAGATCCCCAGTTGCTCATGAGATCCCCAGTTGCCCAGGAGATCCCCAGTTGCTAAGGCGATCCCCAGTTACTCAGGAGGTTCCCAGTTCCTCAGGAGATCCCCAGTTACTCAGGAGATCCCCAGTTTCCTAGGAGATCCCCAGTTCCACAGGAGATTCCCCAGTTGCTCTGAAGATCCCCAGTTAATCAGGATATCCCCAGTAACCCCAGGAGATCCCGAACTACTCAGGAGATCCCCTGTTACTCAGGAGGTACCCAGTTGTTCAGGAGATCCTCAGATACTCAGGAGATCCCCAGTTTCTTAGGAGATCCTCAGTTACTCAGTAGATCCCCAGTTACCCAGGAGATCCCTAGTTTCTCAGGAGATCCCCAGTTTCCCAGGAGATCCCCAGTTGCCCAGGAGATCCCTAGTTTTTCAGGAGATACCCAGTTAACCAGGAAATCCGTAACTACTCAGGAGATTCCCAGTTACCCAGGAGATCCCCAGTTACCCAGGAGATCCCCAGTTATTCAGGAGGTCCCCAGTTTTTCAGGAGATCCCTAATCAGGAGATACCCAGTTAACCAGGATATCCCCAACTACTCAGGATATTCCCAGTTACCCAGGAGATCACCAGTTACTCAGGAGATCCCCAGTTGCTCATGAGATCCCCAGTTGCTCAGGAGATCCACAGTTACTCAGGAGGTCACCAGTTTCTCAGGAGAACCCGTTACTCAAGAGATCCCCAGTTACTCAGGAGATCCCCCGTTACTCAGGAGATCCCCAGTTGCTCAGGAGATCCCCAGTCACTCAGGAGATCTCCAGTTGCTCATGAGATCCCCAGTTGCCCAGGAGATCCCCAGTTGCCCAGGAGATCCCGAGTTGCTCAGGAGATCCCCAGTTACTCAGGAGGTTCCCAGTTGATCTGGAGGTCCCCAGTTCCTCAGGAGATCCCCAGTTGTTCAGGAGATCCCCAGTTACTCAGGAGCTCCCCAGTTGCTCAGGAGATCCCCAGTTTCTCAAGAGATTCCGCAGTTACTCAGGAGATCCCCAGTTACTCAGGAGCTCCCCAGTTGTTGAGGAGATCCACAGTTACTCAGGAGATCACCAGTTGCTCACGAGATCCCCAGTTATTCAGGAAGTCCCCAGATATGCAGAAGGTTCCCAGTTACTCAGGAGATCCCCAGTTACTCAGGAGATCCCCAGTTGCTCATGAGATCCCCAGTTGCCCAGGAGATCCCCAGTTGCCCAGGAGATTCCCAGTTGCTAAGGCGATCCCCAGTTACTCAGGAGGTTCCCAGTTCCTCAGGAGATCCCCAGTTACTCAGGAGATCCCCAGTTTCCCAGGAGATCCCCAGTTCCACAGGAGATTCCCCAGTTGCTCTGGAGATCCCCAGTTAATCAGGATATCCCCAGTAAACCCAGGAGATCCCGAACTACTCAGGAGATCCCCTGTTACTCAGGAGGTACCCAGTTGTTCAGGAGATCCTCAGATACTCAGGAGATCCCCAGTTGCTTAGGAGATCCTCAGTTACTCAGTAGATCCCCAGTTACCCAGGAGATCCCTAGTTTCTCAGGAGATCCCCAGTTGCCCAGGAGATCCCCAGTTGCCCAGGAGATCCCCAGTTGCCCAGGAGATCCCTAGTTTTTCAGGAGATACCCAGTTAACCAGGAGATCCGTAACTACTCAGGAGATCCCCAGTTGCCAAGAAGATCCCTAGTTAATAAGGAGATCCCCAGTTACTCAGGAGATCCACAGTGTTCAGGAAATCTTCAGTTACTCAGGAGAAACCCAGTTTTCCAGAATATCCCCAGTTGCCCAGGAGATTCCCCAGTGGCTCAGGAGATCCCCAGTTAATCAGGAGATCCCCAGTTACCCAGGAGATCCCCAGTTCCTCAGGAGAACCGCAGTTATTCAGGAGATCACCAGTTACTCAGGAAATCCACAGTTACTCGGGAAATCCACAGCTTCCCAGGAGATACCAAGTTGCTCAGGAGTTCGCCAGTTACTCAGTAGATCCCCAGGTGCTCAGGAGATCCCCAGTTACTCAGGAGATCCCCAGTTATTCAGGAGGTACCCAGTTACTCAGGACATCCCCCGTTTCTCAGGAGATCCGCATTTCCTCAGAAGATCCCCAGTTGATCAGGAGATCCCAAATTATTCAAGTAGTCCCCAGATAATCAGGAGGTCCCCAGTTGCTCAGGAGATGCCCAGTTGCTCAGGAGATCTGCAGTTACTCATGAGATCCCCAGTTGCTCAGGAGATCCCCAGTCACTCAGGAGATCTCAAGTTGCCCAGGAGATCCCCAGTTGCCCAGGAGATCCCCAGTTGCTCAGGAGATCACGAGTTACTCAGGAGGTTCCCAGTTGCTCTGGAGGTCCCCAGTTGCTCAGGAGATCCCCAGTTTCTCAGGAGATCCCCAGTTGTTCATGAGATCCCCAGTTGCACAGGAGATCCCCAGTTGCCCAGGAGATCCCCAGTTGCTCAGGAGATCCCCAGTTACTCAGGATGTTCCCAGATGCTTAGGAGATCCCCAGTTAATCAGGAGAACCCCTGTTAACCCAGGAGATCCCGAACTACTCAGGAGATCCCCTGTTACTCAGGAGGTCCCCTGTTGTCCAGGAGATCCTCAGTTACTCAGGAGATCCCCAGTTGCTTAAGAGATCCTCAGTTACTCAGGAGATCCCTAGTTACCCAGGAGATCCCTAGTTTCTCAGGAGATCCCCATTTGCCCAGGAGATCCCCATTTGCCCAGGAGATCCCTAGTTACTCAGGAGATACCCAGTTAACCAGGAGATCCCCAACTACTCAGGAGATTCCCAGTTACCCAGGAGATCACCAGTTACTCAGGAGATCCCCAGTTGCTCATGAGATCCCCAGTTGCTCAGGAGATCCACAGTTACTCAGGAGATCCCTAGATTCTCAGGAGAACCACAGTTACTCAAGAGAAACCCAGGTACTCAGGATTTCCCCAGTTGCCCCAGAGAACCCCAGTTGCCCAGGAGATTCCCCAGTTGCCCAGGAAATCCCCAGTTAATCAGGAAATCCCCAGTTACAACTGAGATCCCCAGTTAACCAGGAGATCCCCAGTTGTCCAGGAGATCCCCAACTAGTCAGGAGATCCCCAGTTACTCAGGAGATCCACAGTTACTCAGGAGGTCCCCAGTTCTTCAGGAGAACCCCAGTTACTCAGGAGGTCCCCAATAACTCAGGAGACCCCAGTTACTCAGTAGATCCCCAGTTGCTCAGGAGATCTCCAGTTACTCAGGACTTCACCAGTTGCTCAGGAGATCCCCAGTTACTCAGGAGATCCCCAGTTGCTCGGGAGATCCCCAGTTGCTCAGGAGATCCCCAGTTATTCAGGATATCACTAGTTGCTCAGGAGATCCCCAGTTACTCAGGATGTCACCAGTTGCTCAGGAGTTCCCCATTACTCAGGAGATCCCCAGTTGCTCAGGAGATCCCCAGTTGCTCAGGAGATCCCCAGTTATTCAGGAGGTCCCCAGTTGTTCAGGAGTACCCAGTTACCCAGGAGTTCCCCAGTAACTCAGGAGATCCCCAGTTTCCCAGGAGATCCCCAGTTGCCCAGGAGATACCCAGTTACCCTGGAGATCCCATGTTGCTCAGGAGAACCGCAGTTACTCAGGAGATTCCCAGTTACTCAGGAGGTCCCCAGCTGTTCAGGAGATCCCCAGTTACTCAGGAGGTCCTCAGTTGCAGAGGAGATCCCCAGTTACTCAGGAGATCCCCAGTTGCTGAAGAGATATCCAGTTACTCAGGATATCCCCAGTTACCCAGGAGATCACCAGTTGCTCAGGAGATCCCCAGTTACTCAGGCGATCCCCACTTACCCAAGAGATCCCCTGTTTCTCAGGAAATCCCCAGTTGCCCAAGAGATCCCCAGTTGCCAAGGAGATCCCCAACTAGTCAGGAGATCCCCAGTTACTCAGGAGATCCCCAGTTACTCAGGAGGTCCCCAGTTGCTGAGGAGATCCCCAGTTACCCATTAGATCCCCAGTAACTCAGGAGATCCCCAGTTACTCAGTAGATACCCAGTTGCTCAGGAGATCTCCAGTTACTCAGGAGATCCCCAGTTACTCAGGGGGTCCCAGGATACTCAGGAGGTCCCCAGTTACTCAGGAGATCCCCAGTTGCTAAGGAGATCCCCTGTTACTCAGGAGATCCACAGTTGCTCAGGAGGTCGCAGTTGTTCAGGAGATCCCCAGTTTCTCAGGAGATTCCCAGTTGCTCTGGAGATCCCCAGTTATTCAGGAGATCCCCAGTTGCTCAGAAGATCTCTAGTTGCTCAGTAGATCCCCAGTTATTCAAACTATCACTAGTTGCTCAGGATATCCCCAGTTACTCAGGAGTTCCCCAGTAGCTCAGGAGATCCCCAGTTGCTCAGGAGATCCCCAGTTATTCAGGAGGTCCCCAGTTGTTCAGGAGATCCTCAGTCACCCAGGAGATCACAAATTACCCAATAGATCCCCAGTTGCCCAGGAGATACCCTGTTACCCAGGAGATCCCATGTTGCTCATGAGAACCGCAGATACTCAGGAGTTCCCCAGTTACTCGGGAGGTCCCCAGGTACTCAGGAGGTCCCCAGTTGTTCAGGATATCCCCAGTTTCTCAGGAGATCCCCAGTTGCTCAGGAGATCCCCAGTTATTCAGGAGATCCCCAGTTGCTCAGAAGATCCCTAGTTGTTCAGGAGATCCCCAGTTATTCAGGATATCACTAGTTGCTCAGGAGATCCCCAGTTACTCAGGATGTCACCAGTTCCTCAGGAGATCCCCAGTTCCTCAGGAGATCTCCAGTTGCTCAGGAGGTCCCCAGTTGTTCAGGAGATCCCCAGTTTCTCAGGAGATCCCCAGTTGCTCAGGAGATCCACAGTTATTCAGGAGATGCCCAGTTGCTCAGAAGATCCCTAGTTGCTCAGGAGATCCCCAGTTATTCAGGATATCACTAGTTGCTCAGGAGATCCCAAGTTACTCAGGATGTCACCAGTTACTCAGGAGATCCCCAGTTATTCAGGAGATCTCCAGTTGCTCAGGAGATACCCAGTTGCTCAGGAGATCCCCAGTTATTCAGGAGGTCCCCAGTTGTTCAGGAGATCCCCAGTTACCCAGGAGATCACAAGTTTCCCAATAGATCCCCAGTTGCCCAGGAGATACCCAGTTACCCAGGAGATCTCATGTTGCTCATGAGAACGGAAGTTACTCAGGAGTTGCCCAGCTACTCAGGAGGTCCCCAGTTGTTCAGGAGATCCCCAGTTATTCAGGATACCACTAGTTGCTCAGGAGATCCCCAGTTACTCAGGATGTCACCAGTTACTCAGGAGATCCCCAGTGACTCAGGAGATCCCCAGTTGCTCAGGAGATCCCCAGTTGCTCAGGAGATCCCCAGTTATTCAGGAGGTCCCCAGTTGTTCAGGAGATCCCCAGTCACCCAGGAGGTCCCCAATTGTTCAGGAGATCCCCAGTTACCCAGGAGATCCCATGTTGCTCATGACAACCGCAGTTACTCAGGAGTTCCCCAGTTACTCAGGAGGTCCCCAGTTGTTCAGGAGATCCCCAGTTACTCAGGAGGTACCCAGTTTTTCAGGAGATCCCCAGTTACTCAGGAGATCCACAGTTACTCAGGAGGTCCTCAGTTGCTCAGGAGATCCCCAGTTACTCAGGAGATCCACCGTGTTCAGGAAATCTTCAGTTACTCAGGAGAAACCCAGTTTTCCAGAATATCCCCAGTTGCCCAGGAGATTCCCCAGTGGCTCAGGAGATCCCCAGTTAATCAGGAGATCCCCAGTTACCCAGGAGATCCCCAGTTCCTCAGGAGAACCAAAGTTATTCAGGAGATCATCAGTTACTCAGGAGATCTACAGTTACTCGGGAAATCCACAGCTGCCCAGGAGATACCCAGTTGCTCAGGAGTTCCCCAGTTACTCAGTAGATCCCCAGGTGCTCAGGAGATCCCCAGTTACTCAGGAGATCCCCAGTTACTCAGGAGGTCCCCAGATATTCAGGAGGTCCCCAGTTACTGAGGACATCCCCCGTTTCTCAGGAGATCCGCATTTCCTCAGGAGATCCCCAGTTGCTCAGGAGATCCCAAATTATTTAAGCAGTCCCCAGATAATCAGGAGGTACCCAGTTACTGAGGCGATCCCCAGCTACTCAGGAGATCCTCCATTACTCATGAGATCCCCAGTTGCTCAGGAGATCCCCAGTCACTCAAGAGATCCCCAGTTGCTTATGAGATCCCCAGTTTCCCAGGAGATCCCCAGTTGCCCAGGAGATCCCCAGTTGCTCAGGAGATCACCAGTTACTCAGGAGGTTCCCAGTTGCTCTGGAGGTCCCCAGTTGCTCAGGAGATGCCCAGTTGCTCAGGAGATCTGCAGTTACTCAGGAGATCCCCAGTCACTCAGGAGATCCCCAGTTGCTCATGAGATCCCCAGTTGCACAGGAGATCCCCAGGTGCCCAGGAGATCCCCAGTTGCTCAGGAGATCCCCAGTTACTCAGGAGGTCGCTAGTTTCTCAGGAGAACCACAGTTACTCAAGAGAACCCCAGTTACTCAGGATTTCCCCAGTTGCCCCAGAGATCCCCAGTTGCCCAGGAGATTCCCCAGTTGCCCAGGAAATCCCCAGTTAATCAGGAAATCCCCAGTTATCACGGAGATCCCCAGTTAAGCAGGAGATACCCAGTTTCCCAGGACATCCCCAACTAGTCAGGAGATCCCCAGTTACTCAGGAGATACCCAGTTACTCAGGAGGTCCCCAGTTACTCAGTAGATCCCCAGTTGCTCAGGAGATCTCCAGTTACTCAAGATGTCACCAGTTGTTCAGGAGATCCCCAGTTATTCAGGTGATCCCCAGTTGCTCGGGAGATCCCCAGTTGCTCAGAAGATCCCCAGTTATTCATGATATGACTAGTTGCTCAGGAGATCCCCAGTTACTCAGGAGATCCCCAGTTGCTCAGGAGATCCCCAGTTACTCAGGAGGTCCCGAGTAATTCATGAGACCCCAGTTACTCAGTAGATCCCCAGTTGCTCAGGAGATCTACAGTTACTCAAGATGTCACCAGTTGTTCAGGAGATCCCCAGTTATTCAGGTGATCCCCAGTTGCTCGGGAGATCCCCAGTTGCTCAGGAGATCCCCAGTTATTCATGATATCACTAGTTGCTCAGGAGATCCCCAGTTACTCAGGAGATCCCCAGTTGCTCAGGAGATCCCCAGTTGCTCAGGATATCCCCAGTTATTCAGGAGGTCCCCAGTTGTTCAGGAGATCCCCAGTTACCAAGGAGTTCCCCAGTAACTCAGGAGATCCCCAGTTTCCCAGGAGATCCCCAGTTGCCCAGGAGATAACCAGTTACCCTGGAGATCCCATGTTGCTCAGGAGAACCGCAGTTACTCATGAGATCCCCAGTTACTCAGGAGGTCCCCAGCAGTTCAGGAGATCCCCAGTTACTCAGTAGGTCCACAGTTGCACAGGAGATCCCCAGTTACTCAGGAGGTCCTCAGTTGCACAGGAGATCCCCAGTTACTCAGGAGATCCCCAGTTGCTGAAGAGATATCCAGTTATTCAGGATATCCCCAGTTGCCCAGGAGATAACCAGTTGCTCAGGAGATCCCCAGTTACTCAGGAGATCCCCACTTACCAAGGAGATCCCTAGTTTCTCAGGAAATCCCCAGTCACCCAGGAGATCCCCAGTTGCCAAGGAGATCACCAACTAGTCAGGAGATCCCAAGTTATTCAGGAGATCCCCAGTTACTCAGGAGGTCCCCAGTTGCTGAGGAGATCCCCAGTTACCCAGGAGGTCCCCAGTAACTCAGGAGATCCCCAGTTTCTCAGTAGAACCCCAGTTGCTCAGGAGATCTCCAGTTACTCAGGAGATCCCCAGTTACTCAGGGGGTCCCCAGATACTCAGGAGATCCCCAGTTACCCAGGAGATCCCCAGTTCCTCAGGAGAACCGCAGTTATTCAGGAGATCACCAGTTACTCAGGAAATCCACAGTTACTCGGGAAATCCACAGCTTCCCAGGAGATACCAAGTTGCTCAGGAGTTCGCCAGTTACTCAGTAGATCCCCAGGTGCTCAGGAGATCCCGAGTTACTCAGGAGATCCCCAGTTATTCAGGAGGTACCCAGTTACTCAGGACATCCCCCGTTTCTCAGGAGATCCGCATTTCCTCAGAAGATCCCCAGTTGATCAGGAGATCCCAAATTATTCAAGTAGTCCCCAGATAATCAGGAGGTCCCCAGTTGCTCAGGAGATGCCCAGTTGCTCAGGAGATCTGCAGTTACTCATGAGATCCCCAGTTGCTCAGGAGATCCCCAGTCACTCAGGAGATCCCAAGTTGCCCAGGAGATCCCCAGTTGCCCAGGAGATCCCCAGTTGCTCAGGAGATCCACAGTTATTCAGGAGATGCCCAGTTGCTCAGAAGATCCCTAGTTGCTCAGGAGATCCCCAGTTATTCAGGATATCACTAGTTGCTCAGGAGATCCCAAGTTACTCAGGATGTCACCAGTTACACAGGAGATCCCCAGTTATTCAGGAGATCTCCAGTTGCTCAGGAGATACCCAGTTGCTCAGGAGATCCCCAGTTATTCAGGAGGTCCCCAGTTGTTCAGGAGATCCCCAGTTACCCAGGAGATCACAAGTTTCCCAATAGATCCCCAGTTGCCCAGGAGATACCCAGTTACCCAGGAGATCTCATGTTGCTCATGAGAACGGAAGTTACTCAGGAGTTGCCCAGCTACTCAGGAGGTCCCCAGTTGTTCAGGAGCTCCCCAGTGACTCAGGAGATCCCCAGTTGCTCAGGAGATCCCCAGTTGCTCAGGAGATCCCCAGTTATTCAGGAGGTCCCCAGTTGTTCAGGAGATCCCCAGTCACCCAGGAGGTCCCCAATTGTTCAGGAGATCCCCAGTTACCCAGGAGATCCCATGTTGCTCATGACAACCGCAGTTACTCAGGAGTTCCCCAGTTACTCAGGAGGTCCCCAGTTGTTCATGAGATCCCCAGTTACTCAGGAGGTACCCAGTTTTTCAGGAGATCCCCAGTTACTCAGGAGATCCACAGTTACTCAGGAGGTCCCCAGTTGTTCAGGAGATCCCCAGTTACCCAGGAGATCCCAAGTTTCCCAGAAGATCGCCAGTTGCCCAGGAGGTACCCAGTTACCCAGTAGATCCCATGATGCTCAGGAAATTTGTAGTTACTTAGGAGATCCCCAGTTACTCAGGAGGTCCCCAGTTGTTCAGGAGATCCCCAGTTACTCAGGAGGTCCTCAGTTGCACAGGAGATCCCCAGTTGCTCAGGAGATCCCCAGTTGCTCAGGAGATATCCAGTTACTCAGGAGATCCCCAGTTGCCCAGGAGATCACCAGTTGCTCAGGAGATCCCCAATTATTCAGGAAGTCCACAGACACTCAGGAGGTCCCCAGTTTCTCAGGAGATCCGCATTTCCTGAGGAGATCCCCAGTTGCTCAGGAGATCCCAAGTTATTCAAGAAGTCCCCAGATAATCAGGATGTACCCAGTTACTCAGGTGATCCCCAGTTACTCAGGAGATCCCCCGTTACTCAGGAGGTCCCCAGTTGCTCAGGAGATCCCCAGTTACTCAGGAGATCCCCAGTTACTCAGGAGATCCCTGGTTGCCCAGGAGATCCCCAGTTGCTCAGGAGATCCCCAGTTTCCCAGGAGATCACCAGTTGCCCAGGAGATCCCCATTTGCTCAGGAGATCCCCAGTTGATCAGAAAGTCCCCAGATACTCAGGAGGTCCCCAGTTGCTCAGGAGATCCTCAGTTACTCAGGAGATCCTTATTTCCTCAGGAGATCCCCAGTTACTCAGGAGCTCCCCAGTTGTTGAGGAGATCCGCAGTTACTCAGGAGATCCCCAGTTGCTCACGAGATCCCCAGTTGCTAAGGCGATCCCCAGTTACTCAGGAGGTTCCCAGTTGCTCAGGAGATCCCCAGTTACTCAGGAGATCCCCAGTTTCCCAGGAGATCCCCAGTTCCACAGGAGATTCCCCAGTTGCTCCGGAGATCCCCAGTTAATCAGGATATCCCCAGTAAACCCAGGAGATCCCGAACTACTCAGGAGATCCCCTGTTACTCAGAAGGTACCCAGTTGTTCAGGAGATCCTCAGTTACTCAGGAGATCCCCAGTTGCTTAGGAGATCCTCAGTTACTCAGTAGATCCCCAATTACCCAGGAGATCCCTAGATTCTCAGGAGATACCCAGTTAACCAGGAGATCCCTAACTTCTCAGGAGATTCCCAGTTACCCAGGAGATCCCCAGTTACCCAGGAGATCCCCAGTTACTCAGGAGGTCCCCAGTTTTTCAGGAGATCCCTAATCAGGAGATACCCAGTTAACCAGGATATCCCCAACTACTCAAGATATTCCCAGTTACCCAGGAGATCACCAGTTACTCAGGAGATCCCCAGTTGCTCATGAGATCCCCAGTTGCTCAGGAGATCCACAGTTACTCAGGAGGTCCCCAGTTTCTCAGGAGAACCCGTTACTCAAGAGATCCCCAGTTACTCAGGATTTCCCCAGTTGCCCCGGAGATCCCCAGTTGCCCAGGAGATTCCCCAGTTGCCCAGGAAATCCCCCATTAATCAGGAAATCCCCAGTTACAACGGAGATCCCCAGTTAACCAGGAGATCCCCAGTAACCCAGGAGATCACAAATTACCCAATAGATCCCCAGTTGCCCAGGAGATACCCTGTTACCCAGGAGATCCCATGTTGCTCATGAGAACCGCAGATACTCAGGAGTTCCCCAGTTACTCGGGAGGTCCCCAGGTACTCAGGAGGTCCCCAGTTGTTCAGGATATCCCCAGTTTCTCAGGAGATCCCCAGTTGCTCAGGAGATCCCCAGTTATTCAGGAGATCCCCAGTTGCTCAGAAGATCCCTAGTTGTTCAGGAGATCCCCAGTTATTCAGGATATCACTAGTTGCTCAGGAGATCCCCAGTTACTCAGGATGTCACCAGTTCCTCAGGAGATCCCCAGTTCCTCAGGAGATCTCCAGTTGCTCAGGAGGTCCCCAGTTGTTCAGGAGATCCCCAGTTTCTCAGGAGATCCCCAGTTGCTCAGGAGATCCACAGTTATTCAGGAGATGCCCAGTTGCTCAGAAGATCCCTAGTTGCTCAGGAGATCCCCAGTTATTCAGGATATCACTAGTTGCTCAGGAGATCCCAAGTTACTCAGGATGTCACCAGTTACTCAGGAGATCCCCAGTTATTCAGGAGATCTCCAGTTGCTCAGGAGATACCCAGTTGCTCAGGAGATCCCCAGTTATTCAGGAGGTCCCCAGTTGTTCAGGAGATCCCCAGTTACCCAGGAGATCACAAGTTTCCCAATAGATCCCCAGTTGCCCAGGAGATACCCAGTTACCCAGGAGATCTCATGTTGCTCATGAGAACGGAAGTTACTCAGGAGTTGCCCAGCTACTCAGGAGGTCCCCAGTTGTTCAGGAGATCCCCAGTTATTCAGGATACCACTAGTTGCTCAGGAGATCCCCAGTTACTCAGGATGTCACCAGTTACTCAGGAGATCCCCAGTGACTCAGGAGATCCCCAGTTGCTCAGGAGATCCCCAGTTGCTCAGGAGATCCCCAGTTGCTCAGGAGATCCCCAGTTATTCAGGAGGTCCCCAGTTGTTCAGGAGATCCCCAGTCACCCAGGAGGTCCCCAATTGTTCAGGAGATCCCCAGTTACCCAGGAGATCCCATGTTGCTCATGACAACCGCAGTTACTCAGGAGTTCCCCAGTTACTCAGGAGGTCCCCAGTTGTTCAGGAGATCCCCAGTTACTCAGGAGGTACCCAGTTTTTCAGGAGATCCCCAGTTACTCAGGAGATCCACAGTTACTCAGGAGGTCCTCAGTTGCTCAGGAGATCCCCAGTTACTCAGGAGATCCACCGTGTTCAGGAAATCTTCAGTTACTCAGGAGAAACCCAGTTTTCCAGAATATCCCCAGTTGCCCAGGAGATTCCCCAGTGGCTCAGGAGATCCCCAGTTAATCAGGAGATCCCCAGTTACCCAGGAGATCCCCAGTTCCTCAGGAGAACCAAAGTTATTCAGGAGATCATCAGTTACTCAGGAGATCTACAGTTACTCGGGAAATCCACAGCTGCCCAGGAGATACCCAGTTGCTCAGGAGTTCCCCAGTTACTCAGTAGATCCCCAGGTGCTCAGGAGATCCCCAGTTACTCAGGAGATCCCCAGTTACTCAGGAGGTCCCCAGATATTCAGGAGGTCCCCAGTTACTGAGGACATCCCCCGTTTCTCAGGAGATCCGCATTTCCTCAGGAGATCCCCAGTTGCTCAGGAGATCCCAAATTATTTAAGCAGTCCCCAGATAATCAGGAGGTACCCAGTTACTGAGGCGATCCCCAGCTACTCAGGAGATCCTCCATTACTCATGAGATCCCCAGTTGCTCAGGAGATCCCCAGTCACTCAAGAGATCCCCAGTTGCTTATGAGATCCCCAGTTTCCCAGGAGATCCCCAGTTGCCCAGGAGATCCCCAGTTGCTCAGGAGATCACCAGTTACTCAGGAGGTTCCCAGTTGCTCTGGAGGTCCCCAGTTGCTCAGGAGATGCCCAGTTGCTCAGGAGATCTGCAGTTACTCAGGAGATCCCCAGTCACTCAGGAGATCCCCAGTTGCTCATGAGATCCCCAGTTGCACAGGAGATCCCCAGGTGCCCAGGAGATCCCCAGTTGCTCAGGAGATCCCCAGTTACTCAGGAGGTCGCTAGTTTCTCAGGAGAACCACAGTTACTCAAGAGAACCCCAGTTACTCAGGATTTCCCCAGTTGCCCCAGAGATCCCCAGTTGCCCAGGAGATTCCCCAGTTGCCCAGGAAATCCCCAGTTAATCAGGAAATCCCCAGTTATCACGGAGATCCCCAGTTAAGCAGGAGATACCCAGTTTCCCAGGACATCCCCAACTAGTCAGGAGATCCCCAGTTACTCAGGAGATACCCAGTTACTCAGGAGGTCCCCAGTTACTCAGTAGATCCCCAGTTGCTCAGGAGATCTCCAGTTACTCAAGATGTCACCAGTTGTTCAGGAGATCCCCAGTTATTCAGGTGATCCCCAGTTGCTCGGGAGATCCCCAGTTGCTCAGGAGATCCCCAGTTATTCATGATATGACTAGTTGCTCAGGAGATCCCCAGTTACTCAGGAGATCCCCAGTTGCTCAGGAGATCCCCAGTTACTCAGGAGGTCCCGAGTAATTCATGAGACCCCAGTTACTCAGTAGATCCCCAGTTGCTCAGGAGATCTACAGTTACTCAAGATGTCACCAGTTGTACAGGAGATCCCCAGTTATTCAGGTGATCCCCAGTTGCTCAGGAGATCCCCAGTTATTCATGATATCACTAGTTGCTCAGGAGATCCCCAGTTACTCAGGAGATCCCCAGTTGCTCAGGAGATCCCCAGTTGCTCAGGATATCCCCAGTTATTCAGGAGTTCCCCAGTTGTTCAGGAGATCCCCAGTTACCAAGGAGTTCCCCAGTAACTCAGGAGATCCCCAGTTTCCCAGGAGATCCCCAGTTGCCCAGGAGATAACCAGTTACCCTGGAGATCCCATGTTGCTCAGGAGAACCGCAGTTACTCAGGAGATCCCCAGTTACTCAGGAGGTCCCCAGCTGTTCAGGAGATCCCCAGTTACTCAGGAGGTCCACAGTTGCACAGGAGATCCCCAATTATTCAGGAGGTCCTCAGTTGCACAGGAGATCCCTAGTTACTCAGGAGATCCCAAGTTGCTGAAGAGATATCCAGTTATTCAGGATATCCCCAGTTGCCCAGGAGATCACCAGTTGCTCAGGAGATCCCCAGTTACTCAGGAGATCCCCACTTACCCAGGAGATCCCTAGTTTCTCAGGAAATCCCCAGTCACCCAGAGATCCCCAGTTGCCAAGGAGATCCCCAACTAGTCAGGAGATCCCAAGTTATTCAGGAGATCCCCAGTTACTCAGGAGGTCCCCAGTTGCTGAGGAGATCCCCAGTTACCCAGGAGGTCCCCAGTAACTCAGGAGATCCCCAGTTTCTCAGTAGAACCCCAGTTGCTCAGGAGATCTCCAGTTACTCAGGAGATCCCCAGTTACTCAGGGGGTCCCCAGATACTCAGGAGATCCCCAGTTACCCAGGAGATCCCCAGTTCCTCAGGAGAACCGCAGTTATTCAGGAGATCACCAGTTACTCAGGAAATCCACAGTTACTCGGGAAATCCACAGCTTCCCAGGAGATACCAAGTTGCTCAGGAGTTCGCCAGTTACTCAGTAGATCCCCAGGTGCTCAGGAGATCCCGAGTTACTCAGGAGATCCCCAGTTATTCAGGAGGTACCCAGTTACTCAGGACATCCCCCGTTTCTCAGGAGATCCGCATTTCCTCAGAAGATCCCCAGTTGATCAGGAGATCCCAAATTATTCAAGTAGTCCCCAGATAATCAGGAGGTCCCCAGTTGCTCAGGAGATGCCCAGTTGCTCAGGAGATCTGCAGTTACTCATGAGATCCCCAGTTGCTCAGGAGATCCCCAGTCACTCAGGAGATCCCAAGTTGCCCAGGAGATCCCCAGTTGCCCAGGAGATCCCCAGTTGCTCAGGAGATCCACAGTTATTCAGGAGATGCCCAGTTGCTCAGAAGATCCCTAGTTGCTCAGGAGATCCCCAGTTATTCAGGATATCACTAGTTGCTCAGGAGATCCCAAGTTACTCAGGATGTCACCAGTTACTCAGGAGATCCCCAGTTATTCAGGAGATCTCCAGTTGCTCAGGAGATACCCAGTTGCTCAGGAGATCCCCAGTTATTCAGGAGGTCCCCAGTTGTTCAGGAGATCCCCAGTTACCCAGGAGATCACAAGTTTCCCAATAGATCCCCAGTTGCCCAGGAGATACCCAGTTACCCAGGAGATCTCATGTTGCTCATGAGAACGGAAGTTACTCAGGAGTTGCCCAGCTACTCAGGAGGTCCCCAGTTGTTCAGGAGATCCCCAGTTATTCAGGATACCACTAGTTGCTCAGGAGATCCCCAGTTACTCAGGATGTCACCAGTTACTCAGGAGATCCCCAGTGACTCAGGAGATCCCCAGTTGCTCAGGAGATCCCCAGTTGCTCAGGAGATCCCCAGTTATTCAGGAGGTCCCCAGTTGTTCAGGAGATCCCCAGTCACCCAGGAGGTCCCCAATTGTTCAGGAGATCCCCAGTTACCCAGGAGATCCCATGTTGCTCATGACAACCGCAGTTACTCAGGAGTTCCCCAGTTACTCAGGAGGTCCCCAGTTGTTCATGAGATCCCCAGTTACTCAGGAGGTACCCAGTTTTTCAGGAGATCCCCAGTTACTCAGGAGATCCACAGTTACTCAGGAGGTCCCCAGTTGTTCAGGAGATCCCCAGTTACCCAGGAGATCCCAAGTTTCCCAGAAGATCGCCAGTTGCCCAGGAGGTACCCAGTTACCCAGTAGATCCCATGATGCTCAGGAAATTTGTAGTTACTTAGGAGATCCCCAGTTACTCAGGAGGTCCCCAGTTGTTCAGGAGATCCCCAGTTACTCAGGAGGTCCTCAGTTGCACAGGAGATCCCCAGTTGCTCAGGAGATCCCCAGTTGCTCAGGAGATATCCAGTTACTCAGGAGATCCCCAGTTGCCCAGGAGATCACCAGTTGCTCAGGAGATCCCCAATTATTCAGGAAGTCCACAGACACTCAGGAGGTCCCCAGTTTCTCAGGAGATCCGCATTTCCTGAGGAGATCCCCAGTTGCTCAGGAGATCCCAAGTTATTCAAGAAGTCCCCAGATAATCAGGATGTACCCAGTTACTCAGGTGATCCCCAGTTACTCAGGAGATCCCCCGTTACTCAGGAGGTCCCCAGTTGCTCAGGAGATCCCCAGTCACTCAGGAGATCCCCAGTTGCTCATGAGATCCCCAGTTGCCCAGGAGATCCCCAGTTGCTCAGGAGATCCCCAGTTACTCAGGAGGTTCCCAGTTGCTCTGGAGGTCCCCATTTGCTCAGGAGATCCCTAGTTTTTCAGGAGATCCCCAGTTACTCAGGAGCTCCCCAGTTGCTCAGGAGATCCCCAGTTACTCAAGAGATTCCGCAGTTACTCAGGAGATCCCCAGTTACTCAGGAGCTCCCCAGTTGTTGAGGAGATCCGCAGTTACTCAGGAGATCCCCAGTTGCTCACGAGATCCCCAGTTGCTAAGGCGATCCCCAGTTACTCAGGAGGTTCCCAGTTGCTCAGGAGATCCCCAGTTACTCAGGAGATCCCCAGTTTCCCAGGAGATCCCCAGTTCCACAGGAGATTCCCCAGTTGCTCCGGAGATCCCCAGTTAATCAGGATATCCCCAGTAAACCCAGGAGATCCCGAACTACTCAGGAGATCCCCTGTTACTCAGAAGGTACCCAGTTGTTCAGGAGATCCTCAGTTACTCAGGAGATCCCCAGTTGCTTAGGAGATCCTCAGTTACTCAGTAGATCCCCAATTACCCAGGAGATCCCTAGATTCTCAGGAGATACCCAGTTAACCAGGAGATCCCTAACTTCTCAGGAGATTCCCAGTTACCCAGGAGATCCCCAGTTACCCAGGAGATCCCCAGTTACTCAGGAGGTCCCCAGTTTTTCAGGAGATCCCTAATCAGGAGATACCCAGTTAACCAGGATATCCCCAACTACTCAAGATATTCCCAGTTACCCAGGAGATCACCAGTTACTCAGGAGATCCCCAGTTGCTCATGAGATCCCCAGTTGCTCAGGAGATCCACAGTTACTCAGGAGGTCCCCAGTTTCTCAGGAGAACCCGTTACTCAAGAGATCCCCAGTTACTCAGGATTTCCCCAGTTGCCCCGGAGATCCCCAGTTGCCCAGGAGATTCCCCAGTTGCCCAGGAAATCCCCCATTAATCAGGAAATCCCCAGTTACAACGGAGATCCCCAGTTAACCAGGAGATCCCCAGTTGCCCAGGAGATCCCCAACTAGTCAGGAGATCCCCATTTAATCTATAGATCTCAAGTTACTCAGGAGATCCTCAGTTACTCAGGAGATCCCCAGTTACACAGGAGATCCCAAGTTTATCAGGAGATCCACAGTTACTCAGGAGGTCACCAGTTTCAGAGGAGAACCCCAGTTACTCAAGAGATCCCCAGTTACTCAAGATTTTCCCAGTTGCCCCGGAGATCCCCAGTTGCCCTGGAGATTCCCCAGTTGCCCAGGAAATCCCCAGTTAATCAGGAAATCCCAAGTTACAACGGAGATCCCCAGTTAACCAGGAGATCCCCAGTTGCCAAGGAGATCCCCAACTAGTCAGGAGATCCCCAGTTAATCTATAGATCCCCAGTTACTCAGGAGGTCCCCAGTTGCTCAGGAGTTCACCAGTTATTCCGGAGGTCCCCAGTAACTCAGAAGATCCCCAGTTTCTCATTAGATGCCCAGGTTCTCAGGAGATCTTCAGTTACTCAGGAGTTCCCCAGTTACTCAGGAGATTCCCAGTTACTCAGGAGGTCCCCAGTAACTCAGGAGTTCCCCAGTTACTCAGTAGATCCCCAGTTGCTCAGGAGATCTCCAGTTACTCAGGAGATCCCCAGTTACTCAGGATGTCCCCAGTTGTTCAGGAGATCCCCAGTTGCTCAGTAGATCCCCAGTTATTCAGGATATCCCTAGTTGCTCAGGAGATCCCCAGTTACTCAGGATGTCACCAGTTGCTCAGGAGATACCCAGTTACCCAGGAGATCCCCAGTTGCTCAGGAGATCCAAAGTTATTCAGGAGATCCCAAGTTAGTCAGCAGGTCCCCAGTTGTTCAGGAGATCCCCAGATACCCAGGAGATCCCAAGTTTCCCAGGAGATCCCCAGTTGCCCAGGAGATACCCAGTTACCCAGGAGATCCCATGTTGCTTAGGAGAACCGCAGTTACTCAGGAGATCCCCAGTTACTCAGGAGGTCCCCAGTTGTTCACGAGATCCCCAGTTACTCAGGAGGTCCTCAGTTTCACAGGAGATCCCCAGTTACTAAGGAGATCCCCAGTTGCTCAGGAGATTCCCAGTTACTCAGGAGGTCCACAGTAACTGAGGAGTTCCCCAGTTACTCAGTAGATCGCCAGTTGCTCAGGAGATCTCCAGTTACTCAGGAGATCCCCAGTTACTCTGGAGGTCCCCAGTTGTTCAGGAGATCCCCAGTTGCTCAGGAGATCCCCAGTAATTCAGGATGTCCCCAGTTGTTCAGGAGATCCCCAGTTGTTCAGGAGATCCTCAGTTACTCAGGAGATCCCCAGTTGCTTAGGAGATCCTCAGTTACTCAGTAGATCCCCAGTTACCCAGGAGATCCCTAGATTCTCAGGAGATCCCCAGTTGCCCAGGAGATCCCCAGTTGCCAGGAGATCCCTAGTT
>BTHS01000058.1:0-27318 GCA_036184385.1 Tokudaia muenninki
AAATGGAACATAGTAAGCAGAAAGCCATCATATGAAGTGATGAGCTCAGCAGGAATTTAAGAAATGTTGCAGAAAAGGAAGACAGGATATCTCAAATATGTCATAGCCTGCTCACATAGTGGTCTGGGAACTGCTAATCATAGCCCTTTGCGTGGGGAATCTAGATCTCTAGATTCCAAACTGATGCTCCCTCATTGCTCTAACCCCAGGCCATGGCTGGCCACATTAAGCATAATCTGATTTTAAAGAAAGAAATAGTTCCTTCTTCTATACATCAGGGTCTCTGGGATAGTCATGGTTCCCACCAATACTGACTTTTCCTGAGATTACCCAGACAAAAGGAAACCAATACCAAAGGCAGTAAGACAAACTTGTAGTATCATTCTAATCCTTTTAATATTTATATTTCCAAGTATTGAGACACAGGTGTAATTCTCACATTTAATTATTCCCCCAGATCTTAGAGCCTACAGTATCTAGGTTCTGGGGTTAAGGTGCAAACTCTGAAGATCTGAAGCTCTGTAAGTAGCTAATCTAAATTCTAGTCCTCTATAACTATAAAACTCTAGTTATTTCTACTTTAGATGAACTCCATTTTCTATTATATTTTACCATCATTTAGTAAATAAATATCACTTTTTAAAGTCTTTAAGTGTATGGTAACCTTAAGAGTACAATACAGATGTGCCTAGTATTGAACATTAAAACCTATGAAATTCTACCCTTAATGGTGTGAGCAAAGACCATAAGTCACCGACAGCTAAATTCCTATTATTTTATTAAGTATTAAAAAAATAAGTTTTACTAAAATTAGACTATGCCTCTACAATCTTGCTTTAATTTACATATTAAAACTATTGCCTAAGCAGTGTATTATTGCTGTGAAGAGACACCATGACCATGGTGTCTCTTATAAACTTTTATAAAGGAAAGCACTTAAGTGGGGCTTGCTTAGAGTTTCAGAGGTTTAGGTCATTGTTTTTATGGAGGATAGCAGGCTTGCATGTAGACAGACATGGTGGTGGAGAAGTAGTTGAGAGTTCTACATCCAAATCCTCAGGCAAAAGGAAAAGAGATACACTGGGCCTAGCTTCTGTTTTTTTTAAACAACAAACCACACCCCTGAACACATTTCCTTCAACAAGGCCACACCTCCTAATCCCTCTCAAGTAGTCTACTTCATCATGACCAAGCATTCAAACATATAAACATAAGGCAGCCACTCAAACCACCACAAACTATTCTAGAATCTTTTAAAATATTACAAAATATTCTTTAATGAACCTGATACAAATGTTGCATGAATGCTGTTTCCACAAAACATTGTTTTATTGTGTCACACAGTATGTAGTTATTAGATTAAAACACTTTCCAGAAAAGTGTACTTTGCATGAGGTGCCTTTGCTCAATTGTTAATTTCCTTCTGCTGCAAAGTAGCAAAACACAAATTTGTTCCAACCATTCTCAGAATGGACTCAAGATATTTTCAAAACTTTATAAAGCTAACAAAAACAAAAATAAATATTTTGTGCACTGAATACTAATTTGAATCTCACTTGAATGGAATAGTTATGTGCAGGCTCTATCAGCCTCCCACAACACGGTGACATCTAGGGTCCCTCTAGCATTCCTTATTAGATCATATACTGTTTTGAAAAATCTCATTAGGCATGAAACCCTAGTGTCTATACTGAAATAGATTTACTTTTGTTAACATTTTTAACCAAACAATAGAGTATAAACATTACTTAAGTTTTAGAATATTGATTACAGTATAATCAATCTTTTAAGTTTTAACTTATTCAGTTAACACTATTTCAAACATTAGGAAAAGGAGCTAAATCAATCTAATGTTACTGAGCCACCCAACAGAAAATATCTCAATAAAAATCGGTAATTGGCTTTATCACCAGATCCAAACAAGAGAAACTACTACAATGCCTTTTCTGTTGGTATTCCACAACAACTAGGAATTGTTAGAGCAGTTCTGACTGTAAAATACTCATTACTTGGTCCTTGGAAATTGATCCCACATTTTATGGTTCTGGGTAAAAGAAAAGTCTGGATAATACAAACTATCTTCTGTAAGATAGGTGGACTTCTCTCATCCACATCATATAAACTTATCGGTTTATAATTTATATAATAAAATGTTACCTGACATAACTTTGTGTGTATTACAGAGAAGAATTTTTCAGATTTTGTTACCTGGGTTCAGAACTACAAAACTTTGTTCCTGTAACTGTATTTCCAAAAACAATACGTTTTTGTTTGTTTTGTTTTTCTAGTTCTAAGGTAGATATAACCCTCTTAGATTAATCAGGAATCAAATCAGGACTCAATATCTCTGAGTAAAGCTGCAGTTGGGTAATGTTAGACACTTGTGAATGAGAACATCTACAGTCCTTGTCAAGGAAGTGAAGCCTTTCCAAGGGGTTTTTATTCATAAACAACAAGATCAGAAGTGAGGTCTACTTGCCAAACAGTTCTCATCTATCCTTCCTTTCTGCATTATAGACTAATGACATTTACAAGATTTAATTTTGTAAGTTATTTCCAGAAATATTTATCATCTACCATTGGCTATTTCTTACCCTCTCCAGGAAAAAGCAATTAGGAAATGTATTGCATACTCTAATGCCATGTCAAGAGATCTGAACTTTGTCCTAGAATTTTTAATTACAATTAATTGTAAATACTATCAGTTCCTTCCTAAATTTAATATTTTTAGGGTGTATCAAGGGCACATTTTTTGAAACTAAATATATTCATTTATTTTTAGGACTTTTTTTATATTATAATACATCATTTCCATTTTTTCCCCCAAAGACAAGGTTTTATGCTTTGTTTTGCGCTGTTGCCACAAACAGCAACGACTTTCAAATATTTGGAATGTCCAGTACTAGGACATTTTCACTCCTCAGACTCAAAAACAAGATATGATTCAGTTTTTTAGCTTTTAGTTCTATCAATCTTAACTTCTATGATATCTTTATTCTTTAATGTTTAAGACCTTTGAAATAGAAATTGAGTTCTTCAACTCTTACCCCAAATGGAATTGTCCCTGTAGTGTAGATAATCTAAGCTAAGAGGCATTCAAAAAATGCAGGCAGTAGGATCTGTAGGGAGTGAGGTCAGAATTCACCTTCAAATTCCTCTCTTTTCACGTCTGCAGAAAGTCTCTTCTAGACATTATCTCAGGTATGAATATATCTCAGGTATGAAGTAATTGTGAAGAGCAGATGTAAATAACTGTGTTGCCGGCCTGTATGGCCCTATCTCTGATCTTGGCAGGAATGCGCTGTGGAAAAGAAAGAAAGAAAGAAAGAAAGAGAGAGAGAGAGAGAGAGAGAGAGAGAGAGAGAGAGAGAGAGAGAGAGAGAGAGAGAGAGAGAGAGAGAGAGAGAGAGAGAATGGGAAGAGAGGAAGAAGGAAAGAAGAAAGAAAAGGAAGAAAGAATGGGATGTGATAATAAATGCCAATGATATGAGAAATTCTTTGGGTACTGAGTTCACCTGGGTACTTAGCCACAGGAAGGCATGTAGGAAGTTATATATGTGCCACCTTCTTAATGATTTATGTAATTGCTGCAGTTTTTCATAGTGAATTCATCATTGTCAATTTGGATAATCACGTGCCTTTTTCCACCTGTGATGACAGCAATGATGAGAATAAAATAAAATCATTCAGCTCTGAAAAGTGATAAAAGTGCTCTACTTTTTGCAGTATAGAATTCTCAGACAACTTTTTATGGTACTAAAAGTTACCATACAAGCTTCTTTCCAAAGGAGAAAATCAAGAATAATCCTACACAGCTAGGACACCTATAAGCAGCAACAATGACCAGAAGGGTACAATAACCATAAGAGTATAATAGTGGTGCACATATTTTAGGGTTAACCAACAAACAACTAATTATTTGGACTTAAGACTCACATAAAAATATGCATGGGCTGAATACCTACCAGGATTCCTTACTGATCTTGGTGGAGAACCTATAACAGCCATCTTACTAAACAAGAAAAATCACTTAAATATGTTCTAAATATTTATCTTTATATCTACA
Organism: Tokudaia muenninki; assembly: GCA_036184385.1. Taxonomy (NCBI): domain Eukaryota; kingdom Metazoa; phylum Chordata; class Mammalia; order Rodentia; family Muridae; genus Tokudaia; species Tokudaia muenninki. The sequence goes on from BTHS01000058.1 coordinate 4,067, forward strand.
GGTAAGTATAGCTCTCTCCCTCCACTGGGCAAACTTGTCTTTGCAACAGATCTAAACCATTAAAGGACTCTAGGACTGTACTTGTGACTACTTATATAACAAGTTATTTTAGTTTCTGCTCTGTGGAAAGTGTAAAGAATTTCAACAAAAAGTTTTACTGTAGACCCTTTTCACCCAAACTACAGATTGCTAAATGTAATAACCTGATCATGATGCTGAATAAATGTGTCTTTTTTTAAAAAAAAAAAAAAATGTGCTGTGTAAAATTAGTCTACTCTGAAGCCATCTTGGTAAACTTCCCCAACAATGTGAAGCTAAAATTCTTTCAGGGTGGTGCCAAGTTCCATTTGGTATTTATTTATGGTTGCTTGGGTGGAGAAGCCATTGTCTTCAAAAACCATGTTGTTTTTGAAGTATTATTAAACTACCGGTTACTGTTTTTAATGAGTTTCACCATTGATAGGATCATCCAAGCAAGGTCACAATTTGGTTATAAAATGGGTGTTGGCAAACCCTATGCAATATCAAAATTGAATAATAGTAAAAGATAAAATAACAGATGGGAATGAAGCTTAAGTATCATCCATTATCATGTGTACTCAATAAATGATGTATTTCCCTGGAAAAACATAAGAAAACCAAATATGATCAAAGTACAGAGCTGTAGAACCCATTGCCAACTGATTCATCTCTAACACAAATCTTGAACATAGGCTAAAGGACCATTGTGAAAGAAGGGTTTGGACAGAAGGTGCTGTTCCCTGTCTTTTAATTAGGGAAAAACTGGAAGAAGCTGAGGAGGAAGGTGATCCTGTAGGGAAACCAGCATTTTCAACTAACCTGGACCTTTGAGACCACTCAGATAATGGGCACCAATCAGGCAGCATACACAAGCTGTTATGAGACACCCAACACACATACAGCAGAGGACTTCCAGGTCTGGACTCAGCCAGAGAAGATTCACCTAACTCTCTAGAGACTGAAGGCCCTGGGAGTGGGTATGTCCAGTGAGATGGGAGATTGGAGGTGTGGACATCCTCATGGAGTTGGGTCATTGGGGAGGAGGTATGGAATATGAAATAGTCAGAGCACCCTCTGGTTGGGGGATAAAATCTGGACTTTAAAGAAGATTAATAAAATTAAAAAGAAAGAAAGAAAGAAAGAAAGAAAGAAAGAAAGAAAGAAAGAAAGAAAGAAAGAAAGAAAGAAAGAAAGAAAGAAAAGACCAGAGGAACAGGGAGTTTGCTGTACGACCATGTCTCCCAGAAAAGTCAGAGACTATTAATAAAGCCTCATCAATATAACTATTTACATATGACCTGAACAAAAAAAGATACCAAGAGATATGTTAGTGTGGAATTGGAAAAGTCACATGGTCTCAGTCCTACACTAAGAGCTATAGGCAACTAAGGAATGCTTAGATTCGATGAAATAATCTCCTCCAGAGAAGAGCGTAACAACTGGTTATGTAATACCAAGACATCAGCTCTGAAAACACTTACATACAAGTGGTAGTATGTAGACTTCTGCAGACTGTACTTCTATATTTGTACATATATAGATATATAACATCATTTTTGAAGCGGGGATGAACTTCAGATAAAATGTTAATGAAATAGATGGGAGAGGTTGGAGAAAAGGAGGAAACTGGAGACGAAATCTAATTATAATCTCAAAGATGTTTCAAATATCCAACCAACATTTAATTCATTTGTAAAAACAAACAAATATAGCAATCTCATTAATTTACAAATTTCCTTTCATTTCTAAGATGGTAAACTTATATCTATAACAATAAATTACTTCATGGTAAATTCCTTTATAATTTATTCTCAATAAACTTTTTGTTTGTGTATGCATTTTATATTTTAGTATGCCTGTGGTGAAAGCAATAAAAGACTAAAAGAGTTAATATGTACTGGGGCTGCCCAGAACATTATTCCTGCATCCACTGGAGTTGCCAAGGCTGTAGCAAGGTTATCCCAGAACAGAATGGAAGCTCACTGGCCTGGCCTTCTGTAATCTTGCCAGTAATTTATCTGTTGTGGATCTGAGATACTACCTGAGGAAACCTGCCAAGTATGATGAAGCCAAGAAGATGGAAAAACAGGTATCTGAAGGCCCATTAAAGGGCATCCTAGGCTATCATGAGGACAAGGTTTTCCCCTGCAACTTCAACAGCAACTCCCACTCTTCCACCTTTGAAGGTGGGGCTAGCATTACTCTCAATGACAACTTTGTAAAGCTCATTTCCTGTTATGATAATGAATATGGCTACAGCAACAGGGCAGTGGACCTCATGGCCTACATAGCCTCCAAAGAATAAGAAGAACTTGTCTACCCACCCCATTAAGGACACAAGAGCAAGAGCAGCCCTTGGCTGCTGAGGTATCCCTCTCCCAACTAGGTCCCCAACACTGAGCATCTCCCTCACAATTTCCATCCCAGACCCCCATAATAATGGGAGGGACCTAGGCAGCCTTACTCTCTTGAATACCATCAATAAAGTTCGTTGAAACCAAAACACACAAAAAAATGAATACATAAAAACAATTTAAGCAGTGATGGTTAGTGCATTGTTAATGATGGATACAAAATAAGGAATGCTCTCTAGAAAGCATAAGCTTGGGTAGAGATGATGAGGAACACCCAATATATTTAAAGTGACAAAATTATCATAGAAGAGGATTTAAAGCTGTTTTATTAAATTTTCAACTCCACCCTCATTTAGCAAGGTCCTACAGCTCACAAACCTGGATGCAGGTGTTTTCCAAGGCCTGCTTCCTTAGGTGGAGACAGCCCGCCGGGCCCCACAGCCCCAAGGTACTGCAGCTGAGTTAAAAAGCAGTCAGGCATCTGGGAGAGGTGATAGAGATAATCTGCAACAGTCACACTGGGTGGACCAGATCGACATTTAGTTTCAAACTTCTGACTTCACTCTGTGTACAAATATCACAGATGTGAGTCACCACACTTTTGTAGTTATCTAGTTCCTGTAGTACTGTTTTAAAATTTCTTTAAGATTTTAATAAAATGGCATCATTTCCTTCTTCTCTTTCCTTCCTTCAAAAACTAACATATGACCCCATATTCTTTCTAAATCATGGCCTCTTTATCATTAATTGTTCTGTGTGTGTTCCTAAAAACACAAATAAAACCTGTCCAGACTGTATGCTACATTTATGTGTGTTCTGAGAACTGACTATGCCAATTAGATATTGGAGAATCAATTGGTGTACTCTTCTTTGTAGAATCTATTTCTCCATGTCTCACCATTTCTTAGTTGCCTGTAGTTCTATAAGAAAGGGATGTCTTCTGAGATTAAATAATAGCATGCCTATCCGTGTCTTTCTTGTAAGTTCACCTTTATACAGTCCTGTTGATTAGTTTTTATGTGTGTAGCCTCTCTAACATCCTTAGGAGACACTTTTTTTTGCAGCAAAATCCTGATCCTCTGGCTTTTAACAATCCTTCTGGAGGAGATGAAAGAGATGTACAGGGGGTCAGGAAATTAAACAAAAATATGTAACACAGGGATGAGGAAATGGGGATAGCCATTGGAGGGACCCAGACACCAGGAAAACATGAGGATCTCATGACCCAACTGGGGATGACTTTAGCCAAAATGCATAGAGAAGGGGGAGATAGAACCTGTTGAGACTACCTCTAGTAGATAGGTATGGCCCCTGGTCAAGGGATGGGACCACCCTCCCATCTCAATGTTTTTAACCTAGAAATGTTCCTGTCCAAAGGAAGATCAGGGATAAAAAATAGAGAATTAAGGAAGGGCCAACAAGGGACTGCAATATCATATCTATAGACTCCAAACCCCAAACTGATGCTGTGGTCAAGAGGCACTTCCTGACAATAACATGACAGTAGTATGGAGGTTCCTGTGGAGGTCAGGACAGCAACTGCTCAATGCAGATGTGGATGCTTGGAGCCATCCATTAGACTGAGCTCAGCAAACCTGATATGGGAGCTGACAGAAGAACCAGAGAAGCAGAGGGCGATTACAACCATATTGGAAGAACAACATAGGCTTGCCTCACCACCTAGGTCTCTCAGAGTCTAGTCCACCAACCAAGGAGTGCACCTGGAGCGATCCATGGCTCCAGATAAATATTTAGTAAAGGATGGCCTTGCTTTTCATCAGTGGGTGTATGGGGTGCCTTCGACCCAGGGGCAGCCTCAGCCTAGGGAGAATGTGTAGGGGTGTGTAGGGGGTACTCTCATCCAGGCAAAGGGGAGGGCGAAGGGCAGATGTGGGATGTGGTTTGGAGGAGGGGAAACTTGGAAGTGGGATATCATTTGAGAAGTAAACAAATTGAATGCATAATAAAAAAAATGAATCCTTCTGTGCCCCGCAAGCAATGCTTCCTAAGTCCTAGGTATAAGGAGGTCTGCTGTAGATGTGTCAGTTAGGACTGTGCTCTATAGATTGTCGATCTCTATAATGATCTCCATAAATTTTAACAATATGTAATCTGAAGTCCAAACATTTACACAGAGACATATATTTGGGCTGACAATGGACTAACTCATGATCAGATGCTACTGGTGAAGGAAAACAAAACTTTATTTGACAAATCTGAAGAAACAACTCTAGATATTAGTGATCACAGAGGAAGCAGTTACTTTACTAAAAGTCCAAAATTAATTTCAGGAAGTAACCTGGGATGTAAGGAAGGGGTTTATGAGCTCTAGCCTTTGATACAGAGTTAATTCAATGGTGATAATCATGAAAGCATAAAACTCACCTTCTTGATGAACAAGACTCACCACTGCTACGGAAGGGCCAAATGATGATGAACAAATTCTATGTCATTCTCAGGAATACCTTTCAACACATCAGCTTTTTAAGTTCTTCCTTGTAAGCAGCACATAGAGAATAGCTTAAGTGATGTTGCAGGCTAAGGAGGTTTTGAACAAAAATGTTAGGATTTCAATTAATTAAGAGGATAAAGGTCTTAGAACTAAAAATCATAAGACACAGAGAGCTCAACAACCATTCTCTGATCTTGATTGTTCAGGAAAATCACCAGATACACCTCTATCTACCTCCTTCAACAGAAACACTGACTTAGGATAATTTTTATTTGAACATCCAGAAAAAACCAACTGCACTGTCAACTGAAGAAGCTCAGGCAATCTGAAAAATAAGCAACCAAGCAAATAAGCTAAGGAACATCATCATCAATTAAAAAAATCCATAATATTTGTATCTTTATGAAAATGTCTCTTACTCCAGTGATACAGGAGCATATTAAAGACAACACTCAGTTAGTAGAGAGGTCCTTTATAGTGGCTATTCCTGGTTGTCAACTTGACTAAATCTGGAATGCACTAATCAAGAATTGGAAGGCTCACCTATGATCCTAATCTGGAGGCTCAGAGATATAACTTTCTGACCTGGATCTTGGCATGGAGATCTTGAGGCATAGTGACTATGAATTCCAGAGGATTAAGATAAGGAGATCCCTGAGTTCAAGGTCATCTGGGATTAAAGGCTGGGTGACACATGCCTTTAATCTGGGCCACACCCTCTACTGGAGTCCTATATAAGGACATTGGAAGGAGGAATATTTACTCTGACTCTTCCTGGCTTGCTTGCCTCGTGGGACAGAGCAACTACTAGATCATCGGATTTCCATCCACAGCTGCCTTGTGGAACTGAGCAACTGCTAGATCTTTTTACTTCCATCCACAGCTACTGCTGACCAGTGCTGGGGAGTTGGACTACAAACTATAAGTCATCTACAAATTCCCTAACTATATAGAGACTAACAATATATTCTGTGACTCTAGAGAACCCCGACTAATACAGAAGATGGTAACAGGAGTGGTTCTAGAGGAGCAGAAGTATAAGGATGAATATTTTTAAAATCTCGAGTTGGTTTGGTAATCCATCAGCACCTTCAATTACTGAAACCTCTCCAGATTCTCTTCCTCCTGGGAGTTTGGAGAATATTGAAGACCCGTGGTTTAAACTATATTTCATGCTTAAAGAAGACAATGTCTCTGAGGATCTTGATGAATTAGATGATTCGATGGTATACAATACTTCCTACAAATTGGGGGAAAAAATCAAAAAATGATTTTATTGACTGGTTGCTCTTAGCACTTCAGGAAAAATCAATAAAGGAAAGGAAGAAGTTGTGTGATAAAATCGAACAGCTCCAGATGCAAGTAAACAATCTAAAAGTTGCTAAGTGTTCCCTTAAAGAGAATCTTCACTCTAGCAGCCATAGAGCTCAAGTTGCAGAAAATCAAGGTGAAGCCCTCATTGTAAGGTTGGCTGAATTACAGCAAGAATTCAGGTCTCAGCCTCAGAGGATGTCAGCAGTTAAAGTAAGGGCATTAATTGGAAAAGAGTGGGATCCTATAATTTGGGATGGGGATGTGGGGGAAGACCCTGTTGAATTTGAGATTTTTGAATCTTCAGATTTTCAAGGATTTGCCCCACCCAAGGAAGTAGTAACCTCAGCCCCACCCCTTGAAATAATGCCTTCTCCATATAAGGAAATTAATCCTTTAGAGCTTGATAAATCAGCAATGACTATTGCTGAAGCAAATGCCAGACAAGATAATACTGATGTTTCTCAAGGTCCACCTATAGTTTCTTCTAGACCTATAACTGGACTCAAGGCAGAACAGGCCCCTATAGGGGAGGTAGAAAGTATAGTCTATGAGGAAATACAGTATACTACTAAGAAGCTTCATGAGTTTGCTAGTTCATTCAAGCAGAAGTCTGTGGAATATGCATGGGAATGGATTTTAAGGGTGTGGGATAATGGTGGAAGGAACATAAAACTAGAGGAGGCTGAGTTTATTGGCATGTGTCTTCTGAGTGGAGGTTCTAGGTTTAATATGAAAGCCCACACAGTTGAAAATGATGTCAGAAGTTTGGGAGTGGTTGAATGAAGTGTTTATCAAAAAATGACCTACTGAAAAGGAGTTGGAGATGCCTATTATCCCTTGTGTTATTGTTGATAAAGGGATTTTAAGGCCTTGGGAAATTGCAATGCTAGAGTGGATACATTGTGTAGAACCTAAGGATCCACATTGGGAAGGTCCAGAAGATATGCCCTTCACCAGTCCTATAAGAAGAAAACTGGTGAGAGGGGAACCAGCACATTTAAAGGGTTTTGTTATTGCTCTTGTCCTAGTGCCAGACCTTAGGGTTGGAGATGCTGCCGCTCAATTAGATGAATTAATTTCAAAGGGTTTAACTGGGCCCCGAGGTAACAAGGGACAGGTGGCAACACTGAATCGACAAAGACAAGGTGATCATAGTTAGTATAATTGACAGGGTAGACAAAATAATGTTTATAATGACATACCCCATAATGGTCAGTGCAAGAGACATGGAATTTATAATGGCATGACTCGTTTGGATCTTTGGTACTGGTTAATCGATCATGGTGTTTCCAAGCATGAAACAGATAGGAAATCTACTGCATATCTGTTTGATCTGTATAAGCAGAAAAGTTCTCAAACAAATGAAAGAAAGGCTACATTGGGTCAAGGCAAAGGCAGTCTCTGCCAGTGAATCAATTTCCAGACTTCAGCCAGTTTGCAGAACCAGAATCCCTTGAATGAAGGGGAGGCCAGGTTCCTCTGACGAAGGATCTTGATAAGACACTTAAAAGTTTTGCTGTTAGTCTTCCTCCAATTCTTTCCCAGAGGGACCTAAGGCCTTTTACAAGGGTAACTGTATGCTGGGGAAAGGAAATAATCAGACTTTCTGTGGTTTACTGGATACTGGTTCTGAATTGACACTGATCCCAGAAGATCCCAAGAAACATTGTGACCCTCCAGTTATAGTAGGGGCTTATGAAGGACCGGTGATTAATGGAGTTTTGAATGATGTCCAACTCACAGTAGGTCCAGTAGGCCCCTGGACAAACCTGTGGCTACTCACCAATTCCAGAATGTATAATTGGGATAGATATTCTCAGAAAAGGGAGAATTCTCACATTGGTTCCCTGACCTGTAGAGTGAGGGCTATTATGGTTGGAAAGACAAAATGGAAGCCTTTAGAGTTGCCTCTGCCAAAGAAAATAGTGAATCAAAAACAGTATCGTATTCCTGGAGGAATTGCAAAAATTACTGCCACTATCAAGGAATTGAAAGATGCAGGAGTGGTGTTTCCCACCACATCTCCCTTTAACTCTCCTATCTGACCAGTGCAGAAGACAGATGGACCATTGAGAATGACAGTTGACTTTCAGAACTAATTCAGGTAGTAACTCCAATTTCAGCAGCTCTACTAGATGTAGTTTCGTTACTTGAGTAAATTAACACATCTCCTGGACCTGGTATGCAGCTATTGATCTGGCAAATGCCTTCTTCTCAGTAACTGTCCATAAGGACCACCAGAAGTAATTTGCTTTCAGTTGGCAAGGCCAGCAGTATACCTTTACAGTTTTGCCTCAAGGATACACTAACTCTCCTGCCCTGTGTCATAGCTTAGTTAGAAAGGATCTTGATTGTTTGTCTCTTCCACAAAATATCACATTGGTGCACTATATTAATGACATTATGCTGATTGGAATAAGTGAGCAGGAAGTTGCAACCACTTTGGATTTATTGGTAGCATATATGCTTATCAGAGGATGGGAAAAAAAATCCAACCAAAATTTGAGGACAATCTATCTCAGTGAAATTCTGAAGAGTATAGTAGTGTGGGGCATGCATAGATATTCCTTCTAAGGTGAGAGATAAGTTATTACACCTGGCCCATCCCACCACCAAGAAAGAAGCACAACATTTAGTTGGTCTATTTGGATTCTGGAGACAGCACATTCCTCACCTAGGTATGTTATTCAGGCCTATTTACCAAGGGACTCTGAAATCTGCTAGCTTTGTCGGGAGTTTGGAACAAGAGAAGGCTCTTCAACAGGTCCAAGCTGCTGTGCAGGCTGCACTACCACTTGGACCATATTGTCCAGCAAACCCAATGTTAATTGAGGTGTCACTGGCAGATAGAGATGCTGTTTGGGGTCTCTGGCAGTCCCCTATAGGTGAATCACAGAAGAGACCTTTGGGATTTTGGAGCAAATCCAATAGATTTCTAAGAAGATGGAAGGAGAGACCCCTGGTCCTGGAAAGACTGGATGTGTAGGGGAATGCCAGGACAGAGAAGCAAGAGGGGGTTGAATGGGGAAAAGAGGGATGGAAGGGGGCTTATGGGACTTTCAGGGAGGGAGGAAACAGGAAAGGGGAAATGATTTTGAATGTATATAATAAAACTTAGAAAATAAAATTTAAAAAATTAAAAAAAAATCTCTACCATCATCTGCAGACAACTACTCTCCCTTTGAAAAACAGCTCTTGGCCTGCTATTGAGCCTTAGTGGAAACTGAATGTTTGATAATAGGACACCAAGTTACTATGCAACCTGTACTGCCCATCATCAGCTGGGTGTTATCAGTCTCTACAAGTCATAAAATAGGACGTGCACAGCAGCAGTCTATTATCAAATGGAAGTGGTATATGCATGATTGGGCTCGAGCAGGTCCTGAAGAAAAAGCAAATTACATGAAGAAGTTGCACAGATGCCTATGGTTGCTACTCCTGTTACAATGCCAACTACTGCCAAGCATGTACCTAGAGCCTCATGGGATGTTCCCTATGACCAATTGACTGAAGAAGTGAAGACTAGGACCTGGTTTACAGATGGCTCTGCATGTTATGAAGACACCACCCAGAAGTGGACAGTTGCAGCATTGCAACCCCTTTCTGGGACAACCCTGAAAGATACATGTGAAGGAAAATCTTCACAGTGGGCAGAACTTTGGGCAGTACACATGGTATTACAGTTTGCTTGGAAGAAGAAATGGCCAGAAGTATGATTTTTCACTGACTCATGGGCTGTAGCCAATAGATTGGCTGGATGGTCAGGGATGTGGAATGATCACATTTGAAAAATTGGTGAGAAAGACATCAGGGGAAGAAATATGTGGATAGATCTCTCCAAATGGGGAAAGGATGTAAAGATATTTGTCCCATATAAATGCTCACCAAAAGGTGACTTCAACTGAGGAGGAGTTCAACAATCAAGTGGATAAGATGACCCGTTCTGTGGTCAGTCACCCTCTTTCCCAAGCTATTCTAGTCATTGGCCAATGCGCACATGAACAAAGTGGACATGGTGGCCAACACAGAGGTTATACTTTGGCTCAGCAACATGGACTTCCACTCACCAAGGCTGACCAGGCTACAGCAGCTGCTGAATGCCAGATTTGCCAACAGCAGAAACAAACACTATGCCCCAGATATTGCACCATTCCTGAAGGTGACCAGCCAGCAATCTGGTGACAGGATGACTACATTGGACCACTTCCCCCATGGAAAGGACAACGTTTCATTCTTACTGGAGTAAGAATTCTGGTTATGGATTTGCTTTCCTGCATGTAATTCTTCTGCCAAAACCACCATCCATGGACTCATAGAATGCCTTATCTATTGTCATGTGTTCCACACAGTATTGCTTCTGACCAAGGAACTCATTTCACAGTCAGAGAAGTGGGACAGTGGGTCCTCGATCATGGAATTGACAGGTCTTACATGTTCCCCATTGTCCTGAAGCAGCTGGTCTGATAGAAAGATGGATTTGCCTTTTGAAAACACAGTTACAGCGCCAATTAGGTGGCAACAATATGGAGGGCTGGACAGAGTTCTTCAGAAGGCAGTCTATGCTTTGAATCAGCATTCAGTATATGGTACAGCTGCTCCCATAGCCAGGATCGATGGATCCAGGAATCAAGGGGTGGAAAGGGGAATACTTCCACTCACTATCACTCCTAGTGACCCTCTAGGAAAATTTTTGCATCCTGTCCCCAAAACCTTATGTTCTGTTGGCCTAGAAGTTTTGGTTCCAGAGGGGGTTGTGCTCCTACCAGTAGCCACAAGATACATTCCATAGAACTGGAATCTCAGACTTCCCCCTGACCATTTTGGGCTTCTAGTGGCCTCAAACCAACAGGCTAAAAAGGAATAACAGTGTTAGGAGGGGTGATAGATCCGGATTACCATGGGGAAATTGGATTGTCTCTCCACAATGGAGGTAAGCAGGATTATGTCTGGAGTGCAGGAGATCCCTTAGGGCGTCTCTTAGTACTAATATGTCCTGTGATTAAAGTCAATGGGAAACTACAGCCACCTAATCCAAGCAGGATGACAAAAGACAAAGACCCATCAGGAATGAAGGTATGGTTCAATCCTCTAGAAAAAGACCCAAGACCTGCTGAGGTGCTTGTCGAAAAGGAAGGAAATACAGAATGGGTAGCAGAGGAAGGTAGCTATAAATACCAGCTAAGACCACCTAACCAATTACAGAAATGAGGATTATAAATAATATGAATTCTTCTGTCTTTTTTGTTAAGGATACATTTGTCTTTCTTCCAATTTCTTTAACATCAATTGGTATTGAGACACTTAAAGAATGTTCCCAAGGGACATTTCCACATTGCAAATTTACAAATGTGTTTGCAATTGTATGAGGAATAGTTGTGTCATGTTAGGTGTATTCATGACCTTGTTATTGTTTCATGTCAACATTAAATAATATTTGTATCAAGTTGCAAGGGGTGGATTGTAGTAGCTATTCCTGGTTGTCAACTTGACTAAATCTGGAATGAACTAACCAAGAATTGGGTGACTCACCTAGAATCCTAATCTGGAGGCTCAGAGATACAAATTTCTGTCCTGGTTCTTAGCATGGAGATCTTGAAGCATAGTGACTATGAATTCCAGAGGATTAACATAAGAAGATCTCTGAGTTCAAGGTCATCTGGGATTAAAGGCACAATGGTACATGCCTTTAATCTGGCCCACATCCTCTACTGGAGACCTATATAAGGACATTGGAAGAAGGAAGATTTACTTTGACTCTTCCTGGCCTGCTTCCCGTGTGGGACTGAGCAACAGCTAGATCCTTGGACTTCCAACTACAGCTACTGCTTACCATTGTTGGGGAGTTGGACTACAAGCTGTAAGTCATCAACAAATTCCCTAACTCTATAGAGACTACCCATACGTTCTGTGATTCTAGAGAACACTGACGAATACATCCTTTGTGGTATCACATCACAGGATGCTGAGTGTTGTTCCAGGTTATAGGACATTGAAAAATAAAGGATTCCAGTTACATAAAGGGTTTCAAGAAATTGCATTCTAGGTGGGGGTCCTATTAATGTCATTCTCATTATTTAAACATGGTTGTCTTGTAGTCTTTCTTAAGAAAACTTAAATATGGAATGTAATTTACATGGAAAAATACTGTTTGAAGAGAGAGCATAGGGATAATCTTTTGTGCACTGTATATAGGTTGTCTTTATCAAATGCTAATTTCTATGCTGGCAATGAGTTGACAGTTAAAGATGGTCTGGACTTAGGTATTGTTATTTTTATGAAGCACAACCTGATTCTGTGTAACATTTTTAAAATGTTCTGTAAACATTTGTTAATATTCTCATCTATAAAGTTCTGATTGGTTACTAAAGAGCTGATCCACCAATTAGCTGGAGATAAGAGAACAGGTGGGACTTCCTAGTTGGAGTTGGAGTGTCCCAGAGGAAAAGAGAGGGAGTGGGCAGGGAGGGGAAAGGAGAAAAGGTAGGAGGAGGACTACAAAAATGATTACAGGACTATAAAGAAGGAAGAGAAGTGGCTATGAGGTAGAGGGTACAGGAGGAGTGATGAATGGGTCATCAAAACATTCATCATGAGGATCCCCATAACTTTGGGAGGGACCTAGTTAGCCTCACTGTCTTGAATACCATCAATAATATTCGTTGCACCCCCACACAAAAAAAGTTAATATGTAAAAACAATTTAAGCAGTGATGGTTAGTGCATTGTTTATAATGGATACAAAATAAGGAATGCTATCTAGAAAGCATAAGCTTGGGTAGAGATGATGAGGAACACAGAATATATCTAAAGTGAAAAAATTATCATGGAAGAGGATGTAAAGCTATTTTGTTAAATTTTCAACTCCACCCTCATTTAGCAAGACCCCACAGCTCACATACTTCGGATGCAGGTGTTTTCCAAGGCCTGCTTCCTTAGGAGCAGACAGTTCCAAGGGCCACACAGCCCCAAGGTACTGCAGCTGAGTTAAACAGCAGTCAGGCATCTGGGAGAGATGATAGAGATAATCTGCAACAGTCACACTGGGTGGATCAGATCAACATTTAGTTTCAAACCTCTGACTTCACTCTGTGTACAAATATCACAGATGTGAGTCACCACAGTTTTCTAGTTATCCAGTTCCTGAAGTACTGTTTTAAAATTTCTTTAAGATTTTAATAAAAGGGCATCATTTTCTCCTTCCCTTTCCTTCTTTAAAACACTAACATTTATGGCTCCATTTTCTTTCTAATTCATGGCCTCTTTATCCTTAATTGTTTTGTGTGTGTGTTTCCCTAAATACCCAAATACAACCTGTCCAGACTGTATGCTACCTTTATGTGGGTTTTCAGCACTGACTATGGGTATTTGGTATTGTGTAACCAGTTGGCATGCTCTTCTCTGGAGAAGTCTATTTCTCCCTGTCTCATCATTTCTTAGTTGCCTGTAGTTCTTTATGAAAGGGATAAGCCTTCCTAGATTCAATATAAGTATGCCTATCGGTTTCTTTCTTGTAAGTTCATTTTTATACAGTCCTGTTGATGAGTCTCTACGTGTGTAGCCTCTCTAACATCCTTAGGAGACACTTTCTGGCAGCAAACTCCTGATCTCTGGCTCTTAAGAGTCCTTCTGGAGGAGATGTTAGAGAGGTGCAGAGGGTCAGGAAATTGAGCAAAATTATGTAGCACTGGGGTCAGGAACTGGGAATAGCCACTGAAGGGTCCCAGACAGCAGGGAAACATGAGGCTCTCATGACCCAGTGGGGATGACTTTAGCCAAAATACATAAAGAAGGGGGAGATAGAACCTGGCGAGACCTCCTCTAGTAGATAAGTACTGCCCCTAATTGACCCACCCATCTCAAAGTTTTAACCCAGAAATGTTCCTGTCCAAAGAAAGAACAGGGACAAAAATGGAACAGAGACTTAAAGAAGGGCCAACCAGGCACTGCCCTAACATATCTGCAGACACCAAACCCAACACTGTTGCTGTTGCCAAGAGGCACTTGCTGACAGAAACCTAAGCTGACAGAAGAACAAAAGGAGCAGAGTTGTATTGCAACCCCATTGGAAGAACAACATAGACTTGACAGACAACCCAGTTCTCCCAAAATCTAGACCACCAACCAAGGACTGTACCTGGAGGAAATCAAGGCTCCACATACATATGTAGCAAAGGATGGCCTTGCCTTACAACAATGGGAGAGGGGAGGCCCTTGGACCTGGGGAAGTTTGGTGCCTCAGCATAGGAAAAGTATGGGTTGGTGGGGGAGTGCTGTCATGCAGGAAAAGGGAGTGGGGAGGGCAGATGTGGGATGGGGGTTTGGAGGAGGGGTAACTGGGAAATGGGATCTCATTTGAGCTGTAAACGAATTGATTGATTAATAAAAAATCAAATCCTTCTGGGTCTCTTAAGCAATGCTTCCCCATCCTTAGGTATAGGAGGTCTGCTGTAAATGTATCAATTAAGACTGCACTCCGCAAGTCTATACTTTGGTAGGTTGTTGCTTTCTATTATGATCTCCATAATTTTTTAAAAGATCTATCTTTTAAAGATTTATTTTATGAATATGAGTAAACCACTGCTCTCTTCAGATACACCAGAAGAGGGCATCAGATCCCATTACAGATGGTTGTGAGCAACCATGTGGTTGCAGAGAACTGAACCCAGGACATCTGGAAGAGCAGACAGTGCTCTTAACCACTGAGCCATATCTCTAGCCTGATCTACATAATTTTAAACAACATGTCTAAACATTTACACAGACACATATATCTGGACTGGCAACGGAATAACTCATGATCAGAGTGCTACTGGTGAAGGAAAACAAGACATTTTTTATTTGTCAAATCTAAAGAAACAACTCTAGATATTAGTGATCACAGAGGAAGCAGTTACTTTACCAAAAGTCCAAAATTAATTTCAGACAAGTAACCATGGAAGAAGGAAGTGGTTTATAATCTCTAGCCTTTGATACAGAGTTTCTTCAATGGTGCCAATCAGGAAAGCATAAAACTCACCTTTTTTTTTTTTTGAGTGACTAATGACTTTTTTATGAATGTTTTTTATTAGGTATATTCTTTATTTATTTTTCAAAGATTTCCCCTTTCCTTGTTCCCCCCTACCCAAAAGTCCCATGAGTCCTCTTCTCTTCCCTGGTTCCCCAATCATCGCCTCCCTGCTTCCCCATCCTGGTATTCCCCTACACTGCTGCATCAAGCCTTTCCAGGACCAGGGACCTCTCCATCCTTCTCTTAGGCATCATTTGATATGTGAATTGTGTCTTGGGTATTCCAAGATTCTGGGCTAATATCCAATTATCAGTGAGTGCATATCATCTGTGTTCTTTTGTGATTGGGTTACCTCACTTAGGATATCATTTTCCAGTTCCACCCATTTGCCAAAGAATTTCATGGATTTATTGTTTTTAGTGGCTAAATAGTACTCTATTGTGTATATGTACCACATTTTCTATATCCATTCCTCAATTGAGGGATCTGGGTTCTTTCTAGCTTCTGGCTATTATAAAAAGGGCTGCTATGAACATAGTGGAGCATGTGTCCTTATTACATACTGGGGAATCCTCTGGGTATATGACCAGGAGTGGTATAACAGGGTCCTATGACAGTATCATGCTTGGTTTTCTGAGGAACTGCCAGACTGATTTCCAAAGTGGTTTTACCAGCTTGCAATTCTACTAGCAGTGGAAGAGTGTTCCTCTTTCCCCACATCCTATCCAACACCTGCTGTCTCCTGAGTTTTTGTTCTTAGCCATTCTGACTGGTGGTAAAATCTCAGGGTTGTTTTGATTTGCATTTCGCTAATGAGTAGGGATGTTGAGCATTTCTTTAGGTGCTTCTCAGCCATTTGATATTCCTCAGGTGAAAATACTTTGTTTAGCACTGTAACCCATTTTTAATGGGGTTATTTGGCTCTCTGGGATCTAACTTTTTGAGTTCTTGATGAACAAGACTCAGCAGTACTACAGAAGGACCAAATGATGACAAACAGGGTTCTATGTAATTCTCAGGAACAGTTTACAATGCATCAGCTCTTTAAGACCTTCCTTGTAAGCAGGACATACAGAATAGTATAAGTGATGTTGCAAGCTAGGGAGGTTTTGAACAAAAATATTAGGATTTCAAATAATTAAGTGGATAAAGGTCCAAGAACTGTAAATCATAAGACACAGAGAGTTCAACAACCATTCTCTGATACAGGTTGTTCAGGAAAATCACCATATACACCTCTCTCTACTTCCTTCAGCAGAAATACTGACTTAGGAAAATTTTTATTTGAACATCCAGAAAAATCCAACTACACTGTCAACTGAAGAAGCTCAGGCAATCTCAAAAATAAGCAACCAAGCAAATAAGCTAAGAAACATCATCATCAATGACAGAAATCCATAGTATTTTCATCTTTATGAAAATATCCTTTACTCCAATGATGCAGCAGCATATTAAAGACAACACTCAGTTAACGGAGAGGTCCTCTGTGGTATGACATTAGAGGATCCTGAGTGTTTTCCAGATTACAAGACATTGCAAAATAAAGGATTCCATGTGCATAAAGGCTTTCAAGAAATTGCCTTCTTTGTGTGTGTGTGTGTGTGTGGATATTAATGTCATTCTCATTATTTAAGGGTGATGGTTTTATATTCTTTCTTCAGAAACCTTAAATATTAAATGTAATTTACAGGGAAAAATACTGTTTGATGGATAGCATAGAGATAATCTTTTGTGCACTGTGTAAACATTGTCTTTACCAAATGCTAATTTCTATACTGGCAATGAGTTGACTGGTAAAGACAGGCTAACCATAATATTGTTATTTTTATGAAGCAAAACCTCTCTCAGTGTAACATTTTAGAATGTTTGTAACATTTGTAAATATTCTCATTTATCATGCTTTGATTGGTTTATAAAGACTTGATCATCCAATTAGCTGGACAAAAGAGAATAGGTGGTACATCCTATTTGGAGTAAGAGTTGGAGTGTCCCAAAAGGAAAGAGAGGGAGGTGGAAGGGAGGGGGAAGGAGAGAAGGCAAGAGGAGGAATAGGACTACAACAACAATGGCAAGGGTATGGGGAAGGAAGAAAAGCAGGGGCTATGAAGCAGAGTGTCTAGGAGGAATGATGAACAGGTCACCAAATGATTCACCATGAGGATACTCATGGAGCAAAGCAAGTCATGGCAAGACTCAAACTGCAAATAATATATGGGCCTGTGGTTGGGATGTAGATAGATTAGAAGGTTAGAATAGCACAGATCCTGCCCAGTTTAGTCTTGAAGCTTCTTAATAAAAATGCTAGGTCTCCTTGACACTTGTGCAGGAGCTAAAACAGTTAAATTTATCACTATTTCCTTGTGTTTAAAACAATAATCCTATTATGGTGTTACTTAATATGCAAATTGTAGTGCTATACATAAAATATGGCTTTAGACATTTTAAAAAGACATGTAGTGAAATATGTTCTTTGGGTTGATAAAAGTTGCAAAATTACAATCAGAGCATGTTCAAACAATAAACTGTGGCCTTTTGAACCCATAATAAAAAGAATAATTTCATAGGACCCACCTATTCTTTAAAACTGAAAATCAAAATCATCTCTTCCTTGTGGTGCTTTTATCAGACTATGGCATTGCATTAATGGGAAAATTAATTAAAACAAAGACTATACGTAGGAAGTAGTAAATGCTTCCTTGGAGTTTTGGTAATGGACTTAGAAAGGCTAGATATCATATCATAGGATATAGGTAGTATTTCTGAGAGTGGTGTGTTTAATGTTATTACTAATCGTAATTCTTAGAGTGAAATCTTTGGAATAAAAGAAGGCATGTCTTATGAAGGAGTCTGTATGTAAATAAATACCCAGTGAAAGAGCTTATGTAGAGAATATGTAAATAGAAGGATTGCAACTTTCAAAAGAAAAAATTTTCTAAGAGGAAGTTGAATGCATATCTTAAGAGATATGCATGAAAGTGCTGTATAGCCTTTATGTCCCCTTCTACAGAGGAATAAACGAGGATATATAGCAGGAAGCATGTCAGGTGAAGTCAGGTGGAAGGTTGCCTGTTGGGTTAGTAGGCCTAGGATAGTCCAATGTATGGCTTCCTCTGAGGATGTGATGCCATGGAGGATTTGTGTGGAGATTTAAGAGAATGAGCCAACCTTCAGCGTCCTGGGGGAAGAAAGAAGTGGAGTAAAGTTCATTTTGAACTTTATTCCTCTTGCCTGTTAGAAGAGCCTATTAAACTGATCATTTACTAGGCAAAGAAATGCAATTTGGAGAGCTGTAATGAGCTTATGTCATAGGCATTAAACAAAGTATTACCCGAGCTTTATGGAGAAGAGCCCTACCTTCCCTTCTGTGCCATTTTGTGGAACACACAAAGGAGCAGAGATATTTTTTTCATGTTTTCTATTTGCTGGGTTATGTAGATTAGGCCAAATTAAATATTGTCCATAGTGTTACAAAATTCTCAACATATTGATATGAAGAAATTATTTGTTTCTTTATCAGTCACTTTGGAAGCTTACAGTATTCTTTGATGAGTATAAAACAAAAGGGAGAAATAATTGATTGATGACCGATAAGCTTGTCAGTCTGCATATTCTGAGCTGTTACATGGTATAATTATATTAGCCAATTATATTAGCTAAATAATATAATTATGTTACTAATAGCCTTATCCTATATAAAGCAAAACATTCCAAATATCAATATTTCTAAGTTTTCTTAATGATAGTGAAATCATATGTTATTTCAACATCTGTAAGAGAAACATTGGCTAAAGAAGTAAGCATTGAGGTATAAGGATCTGGTAAGTACTTTGTGTTCTCTCTGGTCAACGCTGAGCACAAACTGCCTCCCCTGCACAGTGCTAACTCCCAAATTTGGCTCCAGAATGGATGAACTTGAGCAAGTTTTAAGACAAGAAGTTTGAATGTGCCAGAAACATGTGATTTTGAATTAATTCCCTTAGACCCATACCTATCAAAATCCGTGATAAAGAAATATTTATAGAGGATAGTTGAGGGAGTTCATATGACTTCTTTCTCTAAATAGTTAATATGATTACCATGGAACTAAGCAGTGAACTCAGAGATATGGAAACACTGAGCCTTCTCCCAGAGCATAATGGAATGGCTTAGATTTTCAAATCCACCAGGAAGAGAATTTGAATTTGAAATCTAGGCATGCCCTAAGTCATGGACATTGGGAAAAATCTTTTTAAACTTCTCATGGTGTTTATTGAATGTATATAGCAGCATTACAAATTTCCATGGTCAAAGAAGTTATCACAGATGTTTAAGGAATAAACAAACATTCCTTATAGAAATTTAATCTTTTTGTAATCTAAAACTGCTGGTGAGAACTTCTAGCTGTAGGAACATTTCTCTAAAAGGGACTGTTTCCTCTGAGACTTGACTAAGGAAGTAGACATTCCATCGAACAGGTTTAACCAGTTGTGTGTAGGAACCTGTGTGCAGCCCTTACAGATTATTTTTGTTCAGTTCCTTGAACATTGGAAGTAAGTCTGCATCACAGTAGTCAAATTTCCCTTTAATTGAAGAAAAGGGAAAGACAGTCTCTTGCACTGACAAAGAAAAGTCACAATGCAGGGAAAGTTCCCCTCTTTGTATTTCACTTGAATATACAGATGTTTCATCAAGGGATTCCAGCTTACACTCATGGTATTATTGTATGCTCAGTTTCAAAAGCTGCATGCTTCCTTGGTACGTAGCCGAATTACCTGTCCTTTAATTTGTATTAAAAATACAAAGTTATGTCACAGAAAAGTTCAATGAAAAGGTAATGTTATATATTGACTTGAAATAAAATTTTCAGTAGAGTCAATCTTGCATTGATTGCTATATGATGGTTGCAAATAAATCAGCTTTTTGATGTATTTTGTTAAGTAACACATTCCTACTAAAATAAATACATCAAAAAGCTGATTTACTACTAAATTAAGTACATACTATTGTATGTATTGAGGCACTAAATTCACTTCAATTAAATTTCCCATTTAAATAATGAAGTAAAAAAATCTGGGTCTTCAGTCTGAGAATTGACTGGGGTCATGCTACAAAGTTATCTAATTGTCTTATTTCTTTTTAATCCTCACTGCTGTGCGGGAGATCCTGTGGACTGACTGAGCCAGCTTAGTTAGATGGCATGTCAAAGTCTGAGTCCGAGTAAGTAGGATACAGTAAAGGACACCGTGGGAATTGGAAGTGCATGCAAAGGAAAGTAAAAAAGATTTGGGCCAGCAGTGAATAAACATTGTAGGAGGACAAGGTAATGGTAAATTGTGTTTTGTGTATGTGTTTAGAGTTATGCTAAAGTCTAGAGAAGCAAAGGTAATTCTCATAGGTACTTTTAGTCTTTGGACTCTGACTAGAGACAGTTTATACCCTAGACAAGAGAACAGGTTTAAGAAAAGCAGTCTTTCCTGACTATCTGGGAATGATTTGGCAAACGAGAAGGAAAATGAATGTAAGCTGTTTCAGAGCTCTCCTAGGGACAGGAGGAGATCGGACGATGTCCTGCCTCCTCTGGCTCCTACTGGAGGAATGCTTGGTTCTGGGTCCTTTAGGTAGGATATCTGGGTCCCTTCAGGATGTCTAATTTTCTTCCTCCTCTGTCTATTGTCTGTCCTTGGTGCACCAATCTGTCCATGTCCATCAAAACTGACTGTTTTGTTATGTCTGTGTTTTCATTTTGTTTCATTGTTTGAATGTAGTTCTGTGTTTCATGTTCAAAAGAAAAAAATGGTTAAAACTTTATCCGCCGGTTGTTCACCCTTTGCTTTAGTGTAAATTCATCTCAAAAGAAAGAAAGAAAGAAAGAGAGAGAGAGAGAGAGAGAGAGAGAGAGAGAGAGAGAGAGAGAGAGAGAGAGTAAGAAAACAAGATGGAAAAAAAGAAAAAAATAAATAAATAACACACTCAGATGGCTTTTGGAGCCCTGAACCTCTACTTAGGAGTCTAGAACAGCTGGAGAAACACTGCTAGGACCTTCTCCATACAAGCCAATCTTAAAGGGGCAAGAAGTTTTTCAGCTTCTATAATAAGGGAACCGATGGCTGTTTTTCCTACAAAAATCTCTGTGACTGTGATAATTGTGTTCATCAGGTAACAATGAGTTCCTCTTTTGAAATTACAGCCAAGAAAATTAAGAATTTTGTCTGGTTTAAATAAGTAAATGTATGCAGCCGCTTCATTTTTATTTCTGACTGGTTGTAAAAGTATAAACATATCCTGCATATCTAGGGTATAGATTATTGACTTATGAGTTTTTGCATATGATTAAAAAATTGTCACTTTGGCAATAGAAAGTTAGCTTAAAACTGGTAACTGCAGGTTTGAGTCATTCAAAACAAAAACGTGGCATGAGCTAACCCAAGGAAACAAGTCTTTAAGATAGTCTAAATTGGAATAATATTTTGTGTAATTCTTGTCCTAGATATCAGACTTATAAAAGATAGGATTTAGGACAGTTTCTCTTTTAGGTATTGTACAGTGCATTGTCTTGTGTTCATGTGCAGAAATTGGTAGCCAAACTTTGTAGCATGGTTCACTTGGTGTTTTTGGAGATATTGGATTGTTTGTTGGAGGTGGAATTTTGCTTTCTAAAGTTAAGGTTGTGCTCTGGTGTTGCAAGGGACACTTAAAAATTATAGTTAAATTTCCAGTGTTCCATTGGCTGCAGTTTGCAGTTCCATCTCAGGCTCAGAATTCAATCTCACAAATATTTGTAATTAAGAAAAATATCCAGCAGGTGGAGATTGTTGCAGGGTTTGCAAAGCGTTGGTGGGTCTATGGAACTTTTTCGGGCATAGCAGCCTGGCTATACCAGTTGCCATTCCAGGAAATGCATGTAGAAAAATTATGGATTTAGAGGATTGTTTTTGAGTTATTCCTTTGCATCGTGATGATTGTAAAGGGATTGCTTTTAATAAGCTTGTAATTTTAAAGACCCCATCAAGTGACATCATTGGAAAGTTTTGCCTCAAGGAATGGCTAATAGCTCTACATTATGTAAAAATTTTATTGTTGCTTGAAAACAAGAAGTTAGGACTATGAATCTTTCAGTGTATATCATTGTGATGATTTGTATATGCTTTTCCCAGGGAGTGGCACTATTAGAAGGTGTGGCCTTGTTGGAGGAAGTGTGTCATTGTAGGGTTGAGCTTAGAGATCGTCCTCTTAGATGCCTGAAGATGCCCAGTCTGTTCCTGGTTTCCTTTGGATAAAGGTGTAGAACCCTCAGCTCCTCCTGCACCATGCCTGCCTGGATGTTGCCATGCTTCTGCTTTGATGACAATGGACTAAACCTCTGAACCTGTAAGCCAGCCCCAAGTAAATGTCTTTTATAAAACTTGCATTGGTCATTGGTGTCTGTTCACAGCAGTAAAACCCAAACTAATACAATTATCTACTATGTGGATGCTATTTCATTAGCTGATACCTCTGAAGAATTTACTACAAGCGTTTGCTCTTAGAAAACAAGTTTTAAAATTTTGGGGAGTAGTTCTAGAGAAGATTCAGAGACAATATCTTTTTCAATATTTGGAATATAAGTTATATACTAAACAAATTGGAGCATAGAAAATGCAAATAAAGAGATAAATTTACTTACTTTAAATGATTTTCAAAAGTTGTTAGGAGATATTAATTGGCTAAGAACTTACCTTAAACTTACCACAGGAGAACTCAAACCTTTGTTTGATATTCTCAAGGTGCATCCACATCCTAATTCCCTTAACAAATAACTAATGAGGGATGAATATCTTTGCAGAAAGTAGAGGAAGCTATTACATTAGTCAACAACAGATACATTATATAGACTATAATCAATTGTTGGCTGTTTGTGTTCTAGATACCTTTCATATGCTCACAGAAGTTCTTTGGCAAAAGAGACCATTAATGTGGATTCATCTTACTTCATCTCCAAGTAAAGTTTTAACACCCAATTATGAAGCTGTTGTGGGGTTAATAGAGAATTGTAGGATAAAATCATGGAAAAATTTTGGGAGAGAACCTGATGAAATATTTATTCCTTATTCCAAACTGCAATTAAATTGGTTATTGCAAAATACTTA
>BTHS01000059.1:12500-15000 GCA_036184385.1 Tokudaia muenninki
CCCCCCCCCCCCCCCCCCCCCCCCCCCCCCCCCCCCCCCCCCCCCCCCCCCCCCCCCCCCCCCCCCCCCCCCCCCCCCCCCCCCCCCCCCCCCCCCCCCCCCCCCCCCCCCCCCCCCCCCCCCCCCCCCCCCCCCCCCCCCCCCCCCCCCCCCCCCCCCCCCCCCCCCCCCCCCCCCCCCCCCCCCCCCCCCCCCCCCCCCCCCCCCCCCCCCCCCCCCCCCCCCCCCCCCCCCCCCCCCCCCCCCCCCCCCCCCCCCCCCCCCCCCCCCCCCCCCCCCCCCCCCCCCCCCCCCCCCCCCCCCCCCCCCCCCCCCCCCCCCCCCCCCCCCCCCCCCCCCCCCCCCCCCCCCCCCCCCCCCCCCCCCCCCCCCCCCCCCCCCCCCCCCCCCCCCCCCCCCCCCCCCCCCCCCCCCCCCCCCCCCCCCCCCCCCCCCCCCCCCCCCCCCCCCCCCCCCCCCCCCCCCCCCCCCCCCCCCCCCCCCCCCCCCCCCCCCCCCCCCCCCCCCCCCCCCCCCCCCCCCCCCCCCCCCCCCCCCCCCCCCCCCCCCCCCCCCCCCCCCCCCCCCCCCCCCCCCCCCCCCCCCCCCCCCCCCCCCCCCCCCCCCCCCCCCCCCCCCCCCCCCCCCCCCCCCCCCCCCCCCCCCCCCCCCCCCCCCCCCCCCCCCCCCCCCCCCCCCCCCCCCCCCCCCCCCCCCCCCCCCCCCCCCCCCCCCCCCCCCCCCCCCCCCCCCCCCCCCCCCCCCCCCCCCCCCCCCCCCCCCCCCCCCCCCCCCCCCCCCCCCCCCCCCCCCCCCCCCCCCCCCCCCCCCCCCCCCCCCCCCCCCCCCCCCCCCCCCCCCCCCCCCCCCCCCCCCCCCCCCCCCCCCCCCCCCCCCCCCCCCCCCCCCCCCCCCCCCCCCCCCCCCCCCCCCCCCCCCCCCCCCCCCCCCCCCCCCCCCCCCCCCCCCCCCCCCCCCCCCCCCCCCCCCCCCCCCCCCCCCCCCCCCCCCCCCCCCCCCCCCCCCCCCCCCCCCCCCCCCCCCCCCCCCCCCCCCCCCCCCCCCCCCCCCCCCCCCCCCCCCCCCCCCCCCCCCCCCCCCCCCCCCCCCCCCCCCCCCCCCCCCCCCCCCCCCCCCCCCCCCCCCCCCCCCCCCCCCCCCCCCCCCCCCCCCCCCCCCCCCCCCCCCCCCCCCCCCCCCCCCCCCCCCCCCCCCCCCCCCCCCCCCCCCCCCCCCCCCCCCCCCCCCCCCCCCCCCCCCCCCCCCCCCCCCCCCCCCCCCCCCCCCCCCCCCCCCCCCCCCCCCCCCCCCCCCCCCCCCCCCCCCCCCCCCCCCCCCCCCCCCCCCCCCCCCCCCCCCCCCCCCCCCCCCCCCCCCCCCCCCCCCCCCCCCCCCCCCCCCCCCCCCCCCCCCCCCCCCCCCCCCCCCCCCCCCCCCCCCCCCCCCCCCCCCCCCCCCCCCCCCCCCCCCCCCCCCCCCCCCCCCCCCCCCCCCCCCCCCCCCCCCCCCCCCCCCCCCCCCCCCCCCCCCCCCCCCCCCCCCCCCCCCCCCCCCCCCCCCCCCCCCCCCCCCCCCCCCCCCCCCCCCCCCCCCCCCCCCCCCCCCCCCCCCCCCCCCCCCCCCCCCCCCCCCCCCCCCCCCCCCCCCCCCCCCCCCCCCCCCCCCCCCCCCCCCCCCCCCCCCCCCCCCCCCCCCCCCCCCCCCCCCCCCCCCCCCCCCCCCCCCCCCCCCCCCCCCCCCCCCCCCCCCCCCCCCCCCCCCCCCCCCCCCCCCCCCCCCCCCCCCCCCCCCCCCCCCCCCCCCCCCCCCCCCCCCCCCCCCCCCCCCCCCCCCCCCCCCCCCCCCCCCCCCCCCCCCCCCCCCCCCCCCCCCCCCCCCCCCCCCCCCCCCCCCCCCCCCCCCCCCCCCCCCCCCCCCCCCCCCCCCCCCCCCCCCCCCCCCCCCCCCCCCCCCCCCCCCCCCCCCCCCCCCCCCCCCCCCCCCCCCCCCCCCCCCCCCCCCCCCCCCCCCCCCCCCCCCCCCCCCCCCCCCCCCCCCCCCCCCCCCCCCCCCCCCCCCCCCCCCCCCCCCCCCCCCCCCCCCCCCCCCCCCCCCCCCCCCCCCCCCCCCCCCCCC
Organism: Tokudaia muenninki; assembly: GCA_036184385.1. Taxonomy (NCBI): domain Eukaryota; kingdom Metazoa; phylum Chordata; class Mammalia; order Rodentia; family Muridae; genus Tokudaia; species Tokudaia muenninki. The sequence goes on from BTHS01000059.1 coordinate 14,595, forward strand.
CCCCCCCCCCCCCCCCCCCCCCCCCCCCCCCCCCCCCCCCCCCCCCCCCCCCCCCCCCCCCCCCCCCCCCCCCCCCCCCCCCCCCCCCCCCCCCCCCCCCCCCCCCCCCCCCCCCCCCCCCCCCCCCCCCCCCCCCCCCCCCCCCCCCCCCCCCCCCCCCCCCCCCCCCCCCCCCCCCCCCCCCCCCCCCCCCCCCCCCCCCCCCCCCCCCCCCCCCCCCCCCCCCCCCCCCCCCCCCCCCCCCCCCCCCCCCCCCCCCCCCCCCCCCCCCCCCCCCCCCCCCCCCCCCCCCCCCCCCCCCCCCCCCCCCCCCCCCCCCCCCCCCCCCCCCCCCCCCCCCCCCCCCCCCCCCCCCCCCCCCCCCCCCCCCCCCCCCCCCCCCCCCCCCCCCCCCCCCCCCCCCCCC
>BTHS01000059.1:20000-28929 GCA_036184385.1 Tokudaia muenninki
CCCCCCCCCCCCCCCCCCCCCCCCCCCCCCCCCCCCCCCCCCCCCCCCCCCCCCCCCCCCCCCCCCCCCCCCCCCCCCCCCCCCCCCCCCCCCCCCCCCCCCCCCCCCCCCCCCCCCCCCCCCCCCCCCCCCCCCCCCCCCCCCCCCCCCCCCCCCCCCCCCCCCCCCCCCCCCCCCCCCCCCCCCCCCCCCCCCCCCCCCCCCCCCCCCCCCCCCCCCCCCCCCCCCCCCCCCCCCCCCCCCCCCCCCCCCCCCCCCCCCCCCCCCCCCCCCCCCCCCCCCCCCCCCCCCCCCCCCCCCCCCCCCCCCCCCCCCCCCCCCCCCCCCCCCCCCCCCCCCCCCCCCCCCCCCCCCCCCCCCCCCCCCCCCCCCCCCCCCCCCCCCCCCCCCCCCCCCCCCCCCCCCCCCCCCCCCCCCCCCCCCCCCCCCCCCCCCCCCCCCCCCCCCCCCCCCCCCCCCCCCCCCCCCCCCCCCCCCCCCCCCCCCCCCCCCCCCCCCCCCCCCCCCCCCCCCCCCCCCCCCCCCCCCCCCCCCCCCCCCCCCCCCCCCCCCCCCCCCCCCCCCCCCCCCCCCCCCCCCCCCCCCCCCCCCCCCCCCCCCCCCCCCCCCCCCCCCCCCCCCCCCCCCCCCCCCCCCCCCCCCCCCCCCCCCCCCCCCCCCCCCCCCCCCCCCCCCCCCCCCCCCCCCCCCCCCCCCCCCCCCCCCCCCCCCCCCCCCCCCCCCCCCCCCCCCCCCCCCCCCCCCCCCCCCCCCCCCCCCCCCCCCCCCCCCCCCCCCCCCCCCCCCCCCCCCCCCCCCCCCCCCCCCCCCCCCCCCCCCCCCCCCCCCCCCCCCCCCCCCCCCCCCCCCCCCCCCCCCCCCCCCCCCCCCCCCCCCCCCCCCCCCCCCCCCCCCCCCCCCCCCCCCCCCCCCCCCCCCCCCCCCCCCCCCCCCCCCCCCCCCCCCCCCCCCCCCCCCCCCCCCCCCCCCCCCCCCCCCCCCCCCCCCCCCCCCCCCCCCCCCCCCCCCCCCCCCCCCCCCCCCCCCCCCCCCCCCCCCCCCCCCCCCCCCCCCCCCCCCCCCCCCCCCCCCCCCCCCCCCCCCCCCCCCCCCCCCCCCCCCCCCCCCCCCCCCCCCCCCCCCCCCCCCCCCCCCCCCCCCCCCCCCCCCCCCCCCCCCCCCCCCCCCCCCCCCCCCCCCCCCCCCCCCCCCCCCCCCCCCCCCCCCCCCCCCCCCCCCCCCCCCCCCCCCCCCCCCCCCCCCCCCCCCCCCCCCCCCCCCCCCCCCCCCCCCCCCCCCCCCCCCCCCCCCCCCCCCCCCCCCCCCCCCCCCCCCCCCCCCCCCCCCCCCCCCCCCCCCCCCCCCCCCCCCCCCCCCCCCCCCCCCCCCCCCCCCCCCCCCCCCCCCCCCCCCCCCCCCCCCCCCCCCCCCCCCCCCCCCCCCCCCCCCCCCCCCCCCCCCCCCCCCCCCCCCCCCCCCCCCCCCCCCCCCCCCCCCCCCCCCCCCCCCCCCCCCCCCCCCCCCCCCCCCCCCCCCCCCCCCCCCCCCCCCCCCCCCCCCCCCCCCCCCCCCCCCCCCCCCCCCCCCCCCCCCCCCCCCCCCCCCCCCCCCCCCCCCCCCCCCCCCCCCCCCCCCCCCCCCCCCCCCCCCCCCCCCCCCCCCCCCCCCCCCCCCCCCCCCCCCCCCCCCCCCCCCCCCCCCCCCCCCCCCCCCCCCCCCCCCCCCCCCCCCCCCCCCCCCCCCCCCCCCCCCCCCCCCCCCCCCCCCCCCCCCCCCCCCCCCCCCCCCCCCCCCCCCCCCCCCCCCCCCCCCCCCCCCCCCCCCCCCCCCCCCCCCCCCCCCCCCCCCCCCCCCCCCCCCCCCCCCCCCCCCCCCCCCCCCCCCCCCCCCCCCCCCCCCCCCCCCCCCCCCCCCCCCCCCCCCCCCCCCCCCCCCCCCCCCCCCCCCCCCCCCCCCCCCCCCCCCCCCCCCCCCCCCCCCCCCCCCCCCCCCCCCCCCCCCCCCCCCCCCCCCCCCCCCCCCCCCCCCCCCCCCCCCCCCCCCCCCCCCCCCCCCCCCCCCCCCCCCCCCCCCCCCCCCCCCCCCCCCCCCCCCCCCCCCCCCCCCCCCCCCCCCCCCCCCCCCCCCCCCCCCCCCCCCCCCCCCCCCCCCCCCCCCCCCCCCCCCCCCCCCCCCCCCCCCCCCCCCCCCCCCCCCCCCCCCCCCCCCCCCCCCCCCCCCCCCCCCCCCCCCCCCCCCCCCCCCCCCCCCCCCCCCCCCCCCCCCCCCCCCCCCCCCCCCCCCCCCCCCCCCCCCCCCCCCCCCCCCCCCCCCCCCCCCCCCCCCCCCCCCCCCCCCCCCCCCCCCCCCCCCCCCCCCCCCCCCCCCCCCCCCCCCCCCCCCCCCCCCCCCCCCCCCCCCCCCCCCCCCCCCCCCCCCCCCCCCCCCCCCCCCCCCCCCCCCCCCCCCCCCCCCCCCCCCCCCCCCCCCCCCCCCCCCCCCCCCCCCCCCCCCCCCCCCCCCCCCCCCCCCCCCCCCCCCCCCCCCCCCCCCCCCCCCCCCCCCCCCCCCCCCCCCCCCCCCCCCCCCCCCCCCCCCCCCCCCCCCCCCCCCCCCCCCCCCCCCCCCCCCCCCCCCCCCCCCCCCCCCCCCCCCCCCCCCCCCCCCCCCCCCCCCCCCCCCCCCCCCCCCCCCCCCCCCCCCCCCCCCCCCCCCCCCCCCCCCCCCCCCCCCCCCCCCCCCCCCCCCCCCCCCCCCCCCCCCCCCCCCCCCCCCCCCCCCCCCCCCCCCCCCCCCCCCCCCCCCCCCCCCCCCCCCCCCCCCCCCCCCCCCCCCCCCCCCCCCCCCCCCCCCCCCCCCCCCCCCCCCCCCCCCCCCCCCCCCCCCCCCCCCCCCCCCCCCCCCCCCCCCCCCCCCCCCCCCCCCCCCCCCCCCCCCCCCCCCCCCCCCCCCCCCCCCCCCCCCCCCCCCCCCCCCCCCCCCCCCCCCCCCCCCCCCCCCCCCCCCCCCCCCCCCCCCCCCCCCCCCCCCCCCCCCCCCCCCCCCCCCCCCCCCCCCCCCCCCCCCCCCCCCCCCCCCCCCCCCCCCCCCCCCCCCCCCCCCCCCCCCCCCCCCCCCCCCCCCCCCCCCCCCCCCCCCCCCCCCCCCCCCCCCCCCCCCCCCCCCCCCCCCCCCCCCCCCCCCCCCCCCCCCCCCCCCCCCCCCCCCCCCCCCCCCCCCCCCCCCCCCCCCCCCCCCCCCCCCCCCCCCCCCCCCCCCCCCCCCCCCCCCCCCCCCCCCCCCCCCCCCCCCCCCCCCCCCCCCCCCCCCCCCCCCCCCCCCCCCCCCCCCCCCCCCCCCCCCCCCCCCCCCCCCCCCCCCCCCCCCCCCCCCCCCCCCCCCCCCCCCCCCCCCCCCCCCCCCCCCCCCCCCCCCCCCCCCCCCCCCCCCCCCCCCCCCCCCCCCCCCCCCCCCCCCCCCCCCCCCCCCCCCCCCCCCCCCCCCCCCCCCCCCCCCCCCCCCCCCCCCCCCCCCCCCCCCCCCCCCCCCCCCCCCCCCCCCCCCCCCCCCCCCCCCCCCCCCCCCCCCCCCCCCCCCCCCCCCCCCCCCCCCCCCCCCCCCCCCCCCCCCCCCCCCCCCCCCCCCCCCCCCCCCCCCCCCCCCCCCCCCCCCCCCCCCCCCCCCCCCCCCCCCCCCCCCCCCCCCCCCCCCCCCCCCCCCCCCCCCCCCCCCCCCCCCCCCCCCCCCCCCCCCCCCCCCCCCCCCCCCCCCCCCCCCCCCCCCCCCCCCCCCCCCCCCCCCCCCCCCCCCCCCCCCCCCCCCCCCCCCCCCCCCCCCCCCCCCCCCCCCCCCCCCCCCCCCCCCCCCCCCCCCCCCCCCCCCCCCCCCCCCCCCCCCCCCCCCCCCCCCCCCCCCCCCCCCCCCCCCCCCCCCCCCCCCCCCCCCCCCCCCCCCCCCCCCCCCCCCCCCCCCCCCCCCCCCCCCCCCCCCCCCCCCCCCCCCCCCCCCCCCCCCCCCCCCCCCCCCCCCCCCCCCCCCCCCCCCCCCCCCCCCCCCCCCCCCCCCCCCCCCCCCCCCCCCCCCCCCCCCCCCCCCCCCCCCCCCCCCCCCCCCCCCCCCCCCCCCCCCCCCCCCCCCCCCCCCCCCCCCCCCCCCCCCCCCCCCCCCCCCCCCCCCCCCCCCCCCCCCCCCCCCCCCCCCCCCCCCCCCCCCCCCCCCCCCCCCCCCCCCCCCCCCCCCCCCCCCCCCCCCCCCCCCCCCCCCCCCCCCCCCCCCCCCCCCCCCCCCCCCCCCCCCCCCCCCCCCCCCCCCCCCCCCCCCCCCCCCCCCCCCCCCCCCCCCCCCCCCCCCCCCCCCCCCCCCCCCCCCCCCCCCCCCCCCCCCCCCCCCCCCCCCCCCCCCCCCCCCCCCCCCCCCCCCCCCCCCCCCCCCCCCCCCCCCCCCCCCCCCCCCCCCCCCCCCCCCCCCCCCCCCCCCCCCCCCCCCCCCCCCCCCCCCCCCCCCCCCCCCCCCCCCCCCCCCCCCCCCCCCCCCCCCCCCCCCCCCCCCCCCCCCCCCCCCCCCCCCCCCCCCCCCCCCCCCCCCCCCCCCCCCCCCCCCCCCCCCCCCCCCCCCCCCCCCCCCCCCCCCCCCCCCCCCCCCCCCCCCCCCCCCCCCCCCCCCCCCCCCCCCCCCCCCCCCCCCCCCCCCCCCCCCCCCCCCCCCCCCCCCCCCCCCCCCCCCCCCCCCCCCCCCCCCCCCCCCCCCCCCCCCCCCCCCCCCCCCCCCCCCCCCCCCCCCCCCCCCCCCCCCCCCCCCCCCCCCCCCCCCCCCCCCCCCCCCCCCCCCCCCCCCCCCCCCCCCCCCCCCCCCCCCCCCCCCCCCCCCCCCCCCCCCCCCCCCCCCCCCCCCCCCCCCCCCCCCCCCCCCCCCCCCCCCCCCCCCCCCCCCCCCCCCCCCCCCCCCCCCCCCCCCCCCCCCCCCCCCCCCCCCCCCCCCCCCCCCCCCCCCCCCCCCCCCCCCCCCCCCCCCCCCCCCCCCCCCCCCCCCCCCCCCCCCCCCCCCCCCCCCCCCCCCCCCCCCCCCCCCCCCCCCCCCCCCCCCCCCCCCCCCCCCCCCCCCCCCCCCCCCCCCCCCCCCCCCCCCCCCCCCCCCCCCCCCCCCCCCCCCCCCCCCCCCCCCCCCCCCCCCCCCCCCCCCCCCCCCCCCCCCCCCCCCCCCCCCCCCCCCCCCCCCCCCCCCCCCCCCCCCCCCCCCCCCCCCCCCCCCCCCCCCCCCCCCCCCCCCCCCCCCCCCCCCCCCCCCCCCCCCCCCCCCCCCCCCCCCCCCCCCCCCCCCCCCCCCCCCCCCCCCCCCCCCCCCCCCCCCCCCCCCCCCCCCCCCCCCCCCCCCCCCCCCCCCCCCCCCCCCCCCCCCCCCCCCCCCCCCCCCCCCCCCCCCCCCCCCCCCCCCCCCCCCCCCCCCCCCCCCCCCCCCCCCCCCCCCCCCCCCCCCCCCCCCCCCCCCCCCCCCCCCCCCCCCCCCCCCCCCCCCCCCCCCCCCCCCCCCCCCCCCCCCCCCCCCCCCCCCCCCCCCCCCCCCCCCCCCCCCCCCCCCCCCCCCCCCCCCCCCCCCCCCCCCCCCCCCCCCCCCCCCCCCCCCCCCCCCCCCCCCCCCCCCCCCCCCCCCCCCCCCCCCCCCCCCCCCCCCCCCCCCCCCCCCCCCCCCCCCCCCCCCCCCCCCCCCCCCCCCCCCCCCCCCCCCCCCCCCCCCCCCCCCCCCCCCCCCCCCCCCCCCCCCCCCCCCCCCCCCCCCCCCCCCCCCCCCCCCCCCCCCCCCCCCCCCCCCCCCCCCCCCCCCCCCCCCCCCCCCCCCCCCCCCCCCCCCCCCCCCCCCCCCCCCCCCCCCCCCCCCCCCCCCCCCCCCCCCCCCCCCCCCCCCCCCCCCCCCCCCCCCCCCCCCCCCCCCCCCCCCCCCCCCCCCCCCCCCCCCCCCCCCCCCCCCCCCCCCCCCCCCCCCCCCCCCCCCCCCCCCCCCCCCCCCCCCCCCCCCCCCCCCCCCCCCCCCCCCCCCCCCCCCCCCCCCCCCCCCCCCCCCCCCCCCCCCCCCCCCCCCCCCCCCCCCCCCCCCCCCCCCCCCCCCCCCCCCCCCCCCCCCCCCCCCCCCCCCCCCCCCCCCCCCCCCCCCCCCCCCCCCCCCCCCCCCCCCCCCCCCCCCCCCCCCCCCCCCCCCCCCCCCCCCCCCCCCCCCCCCCCCCCCCCCCCCCCCCCCCCCCCCCCCCCCCCCCCCCCCCCCCCCCCCCCCCCCCCCCCCCCCCCCCCCCCCCCCCCCCCCCCCCCCCCCCCCCCCCCCCCCCCCCCCCCCCCCCCCCCCCCCCCCCCCCCCCCCCCCCCCCCCCCCCCCCCCCCCCCCCCCCCCCCCCCCCCCCCCCCCCCCCCCCCCCCCCCCCCCCCCCCCCCCCCCCCCCCCCCCCCCCCCCCCCCCCCCCCCCCCCCCCCCCCCCCCCCCCCCCCCCCCCCCCCCCCCCCCCCCCCCCCCCCCCCCCCCCCCCCCCCCCCCCCCCCCCCCCCCCCCCCCCCCCCCCCCCCCCCCCCCCCCCCCCCCCCCCCCCCCCCCCCCCCCCCCCCCCCCCCCCCCCCCCCCCCCCCCCCCCCCCCCCCCCCCCCCCCCCCCCCCCCCCCCCCCCCCCCCCCCCCCCCCCCCCCCCCCCCCCCCCCCCCCCCCCCCCCCCCCCCCCCCCCCCCCCCCCCCCCCCCCCCCCCCCCCCCCCCCCCCCCCCCCCCCCCCCCCCCCCCCCCCCCCCCCCCCCCCCCCCCCCCCCCCCCCCCCCCCCCCCCCCCCCCCCCCCCCCCCCCCCCCCCCCCCCCCCCCCCCCCCCCCCCCCCCCCCCCCCCCCCCCCCCCCCCCCCCCCCCCCCCCCCCCCCCCCCCCCCCCCCCCCCCCCCCCCCCCCCCCCCCCCCCCCCCCCCCCCCCCCCCCCCCCCCCCCCCCCCCCCCCCCCCCCCCCCCCCCCCCCCCCCCCCCCCCCCCCCCCCCCCCCCCCCCCCCCCCCCCCCCCCCCCCCCCCCCCCCCCCCCCCCCCCCCCCCCCCCCCCCCCCCCCCCCCCCCCCCCCCCCCCCCCCCCCCCCCCCCCCCCCCCCCCCCCCCCCCCCCCCCCCCCCCCCCCCCCCCCCCCCCCCCCCCCCCCCCCCCCCCCCCCCCCCCCCCCCCCCCCCCCCCCCCCCCCCCCCCCCCCCCCCCCCCCCCCCCCCCCCCCCCCCCCCCCCCCCCCCCCCCCCCCCCCCCCCCCCCCCCCCCCCCCCCCCCCCCCCCCCCCCCCCCCCCCCCCCCCCCCCCCCCCCCCCCCCCCCCCCCCCCCCCCCCCCCCCCCCCCCCCCCCCCCCCCCCCCCCCCCCCCCCCCCCCCCCCCCCCCCCCCCCCCCCCCCCCCCCCCCCCCCCCCCCCCCCCCCCCCCCCCCCCCCCCCCCCCCCCCCCCCCCCCCCCCCCCCCCCCCCCCCCCCCCCCCCCCCCCCCCCCCCCCCCCCCCCCCCCCCCCCCCCCCCCCCCCCCCCCCCCCCCCCCCCCCCCCCCCCCCCCCCCCCCCCCCCCCCCCCCCCCCCCCCCCCCCCCCCCCCCCCCCCCCCCCCCCCCCCCCCCCCCCCCCCCCCCCCCCCCCCCCCCCCCCCCCCCCCCCCCCCCCCCCCCCCCCCCCCCCCCCCCCCCCCCCCCCCCCCCCCCCCCCCCCCCCCCCCCCCCCCCCCCCCCCCCCCCCCCCCCCCCCCCCCCCCCCCCCCCCCCCCCCCCCCCCCCCCCCCCCCCCCCCCCCCCCCCCCCCCCCCCCCCCCCCCCCCCCCCCCCCCCCCCCCCCCCCCCCCCCCCCCCCCCCCCCCCCCCCCCCCCCCCCCCCCCCCCCCCCCCCCCCCCCCCCCCCCCCCCCCCCCCCCCCCCCCCCCCCCCCCCCCCCCCCCCCCCCCCCCCCCCCCCCCCCCCCCCCCCCCCCCCCCCCCCCCCCCCCCCCCCCCCCCCCCCCCCCCCCCCCCCCCCCCCCCCCCCCCCCCCCCCCCCCCCCCCCCCCCCCCCCCCCCCCCCCCCCCCCCCCCCCCCCCCCCCCCCCCCCCCCCCCCCCCCCCCCCCCCCCCCCCCCCCCCCCCCCCCCCCCCCCCCCCCCCCCCCCCCCCCCCCCCCCCCCCCCCCCCCCCCCCCCCCCCCCCCCCCCCCCCCCCCCCCCCCCCCCCCCCCCCCCCCCCCCCCCCCCCCCCCCCCCCCCCCCCCCCCCCCCCCCCCCCCCCCCCCCCCCCCCCCCCCCCCCCCCCCCCCCCCCCCCCCCCCCCCCCCCCCCCCCCCCCCCCCCCCCCCCCCCCCCCCCCCCCCCCCCCCCCCCCCCCCCCCCCCCCCCCCCCCCCCCCCCCCCCCCCCCCCCCCCCCCCCCCCCCCCCCCCCCCCCCCCCCCCCCCCCCCCCCCCCCCCCCCCCCCCCCCCCCCCCCCCCCCCCCCCCCCCCCCCCCCCCCCCCCCCCCCCCCCCCCCCCCCCCCCCCCCCCCCCCCCCCCCCCCCCCCCCCCCCCCCCCCCCCCCCCCCCCCCCCCCCCCCCCCCCCCCCCCCCCCCCCCCCCCCCCCCCCCCCCCCCCCCCCCCCCCCCCCCCCCCCCCCCCCCCCCCCCCCCCCCCCCCCCCCCCCCCCCCCCCCCCCCCCCCCCCCCCCCCCCCCCCCCCCCCCCCCCCCCCCCCCCCCCCCCCCCCCCCCCCCCCCCCCCCCCCCCCCCCCCCCCCCCCCCCCCCCCCCCCCCCCCCCCCCCCCCCCCCCCCCCCCCCCCCCCCCCCCCCCCCCCCCCCCCCCCCCCCCCCCCCCCCCCCCCCCCCCCCCCCCCCCCCCCCCCCCCCCCCCCCCCCCCCCCCCCCCCCCCCCCCCCCCCCCCCCCCCCCCCCCCCCCCCCCCCCCCCCCCCCCCCCCCCCCCCCCCCCCCCCCCCCCCCCCCCCCCCCCCCCCCCCCCCCCCCCCCCCCCCCCCCCCCCCCCCCCCCCCCCCCCCCCCCCCCCCCCCCCCCCCCCCCCCCC
>BTHS01000060.1:0-29534 GCA_036184385.1 Tokudaia muenninki
TCATGGGAATCACAAGCACATACACAGACCCAACAACTCAATCAGCCTGGGTCTGCTGTCTTCAAATCTGCACAGAATCCTGTTTCTCAAATGGCTCTTATTCCAATTAACATTCTTGACATTAGTTTTGCAAATTATTCATGGAAAAAGACTTGCTGTTGTCAGCTATTTTTCATCATCTGAGGCAAGCTTTCATAAAACCTACTCCAACAAACAAAATGCCTAGATGACCTGAAACCAGAACTATGCAGAGTGGTTGGAGAACCATAATGGAACAGGTAGGGGAGGCTCCTCTGAACACTGTTAGTGACTGTTGATTATTTTTATTCTATTCTGGAAGTCTTTCTACTAATGTGGAGAATATTCTTGAACTGTAAGCAGTACACATGAGATGGGAGATTTCTGCGAAGGCAATGCATTTAAATTGCAAGCCAAGATTGAAACCCCAAAAGGTAGAAAAATTCCATAGGGAATGGCAGGCCTATGTCAGGACCACTGTAGAGAACACAAGTGCAGACCAGAGAATGTTTGGAAACTCTAGTGTCAAAAGACTGGTGTGAAAAGGTGTCAATAAGGACACTCTCTAAAAGAAATAAGAGCTCAAGAACTAACAGCAAGAATTGTACTGTCAATTTAGACTGTGAAAACTAAGGAAATACAGACAAAAACACACACATACCACACAAAGTAAAAAAAAATATATATATATATATAAAGTGGCAATCCACAAGTTGCATGTTATATCTTCATTGGGTAAGTACAATTTAGTAGCAACATTCATCACTGTTTGCAGATGACAGACCAGAAGCCCTACCAGCCTCTGGTAAGAATGTCCCATAGTTCAGTCAGACTTGTGGTAATTCCTCACGTGACGGTGGTATGTGGATGATTGGCGGAAGCTACGGCTACATAGGGAACAGGCATAAGGCTTTTCTCCTGTGTGAATCCTCTCATGAGCCTTCAGGTTGGTCTTGTGGCTGAAGGACCTTTTGCATGTGCTACATACGAAAGGTTTCTCTGGCTTGTGTATGACCTCATGAATTCGGAGGTCAGAGACTCGTTTGAATATTTTCTGACAGGTGTCACAGGACAATGCCCTCTTATTCAGGTGAGTTCTCTGGTGGGATGAAAGGTTACAGGCATATTTGAACCTCCTAGGACATTCTTCACACTTGTATGGTTTGGGATCTCTATGGTATCTCTCCTGATGGCTTTCACATGGTGAGTTTGCCTCGTGATTCTGACAAAGGACAGGCTCAGAGGTAGGCGACTCTGGCCTGGAGAGGAACCCTGCTTCATCCCTAGGGTCTTCTTCAGGAAAAGATTCTCCAAGTGACTCTTGCAGGCATGTGGATGTTCCTTGACTTGCTCTTGTAGAATCCTGAGGAACCTCATAAGAAACATCTCCCACCTCAGGCTCAGGATGATACATTCCCCGGTTAATGGAAAGGGAGTCCATCTTGTTCCTGGGAATATTATCACCACAATTTACTTGAGTAGCATTCTTGGAAGTACTATTCCAATCTTTCCTGTCTTCAGAGATGTCTGTTCTGGATAACTCCATTGCTTGCTCCTCCAGGGGGACATCTGCAGTAGTAGGAGCACTGAGGAAATCTACATGATGACTGGAGTTGCCTTGACTTGCTCTTCTGGTGCCCTGAGGGAATTGACATAACACACGTCCCTCTTCATTCTCAGGGTCCTGTTCTTTCTGGATAATGAGAAGGGAGTTCATCTCATTTCCAGTACAGCCGTGACCAACGTTTACTTCAGTAGAATTCCAAGAATTATCACATTCATTTTCACTGTTCTCTTGTCCTTTGGAGAGAAGACAATCTATGAAAATGTAACCAAAAAGGCTCCCCTCAGAACATCCCTCTTCTGTCCAGCTTATCTACTCACCTGTGGCCAATAATATCTCTTGTGCATTGTCAACTGGCATCCTTGCATTCTCTGGTGTTGGCCTTGTTCCTGATTGCTGCTCTTTTAAAAGATCGATGACTTCTTTTAAGGACATGTTTTCAGAAAACAGGGCTTCCTGTCCTTGCATGGAGACACGGACCTGTCAACAAAGCCAGGTTCCCCTTAACCATGAGTTTGTCAATTGCAGACACCTACCCACAACCTGCTAGCAGGAAGACTGGACACTCAATTAGCTCATTTCTCTAGCCTTTATGTCTAATGATCTTTTCCTGGCACTCACAAATTCTGATTTCTAAAGTCACTATAGAGACTGTCTTTTCAAATGTTGAGTCACTGTCCCTAGAGAAATAGGAAGGTATGATCCTGTGAGCTCTGCCCCCCATAGTTTCTTTAACTGGTCAACACCATTGAAGGAGGATAAGCCTTCCTTAAAGTGGCCATCGATGTTTCCAGATTGGCCTAACTTTTACCTGAACTCTTTTAAGTGTTTTGTCTCAAAGAAGCACAAGGCATGATCTCAAGAACATGACTGGATATCATGGGAGCAGTGTCTTTAGTAAGTATTTTCCATCATGAAATTTGAAACTCAAAGTAAAACTCAAAGGGTATATGCAGTATGATTATTAACATACAAGGTGTGGTCAGAACATTTAACCCAGCACTTGAGAAGCTGAGGGTGGGTAATTCCTCGCATTCCAAGGCCAAAGAGGACTACATAAGGAACACATGTGGCAAATCACAAATACAGGCAAGCACATAGTCCACAAATTAACTAAACAACTAAACCAATAAAAATCTAAACAACATACATGCAATAATGGGAAGTATTTTTTTAAATTGATGTGGAGGAATATGCGTACAGTGTGGTTGAAATTTTTCAGGTAACTCCACCATTTCTGTTATGCAAAATCACGAATTTGAGAAACATTCCAACATAATTAAATATATATTAAGTCTATCCAAATTTGAACATTTGGACTGAAGCACCATTATTTATCAAGGAAATTCTTATGGTTCTGGCACTCTTTTTGGATATATGTAACAACCGTATTTCAATATCAGGACTTTACCATTCTGACAACTCAGTTTTCAGGACACAGAATCCTTTGATATGTAGTAGACAATTTGGGAATCCATCTAGTCAATTTGATCCCAAGTTTTTGCCACACATATCCAGGGATCACAGACTAGTGCTGTGAACAATTTTTTTTAAAGAGTGTGGGGCTGAATCTAACACAGTCCTCATGAATGCACAGTAAGCACCTCCATGGGCTAGCTGTGTCTCACACACAACTTATCTCCTGTTCACCCTTAAAGTCTTTAGTCTGTCTGCTGACATGTAAATAAACTAGATTTAGTTATGCCCACAAACCTAACTGATAGGCTCCTTTCTGCTGTACTCATGGTAATTTGAGGCGATAATATTTCTTCAGTATATTTATGTTTGGGAATATAATCTCCTTTGTAAAAAACAACATACACAAGTAATCAAAGAAAAAAACAAAACAAAACAAAAACCCCTAGTTTTTCCCAAATCCAAATAATCCTGCCTTTCCTTCCAGCTAAGCCACCCAGGTTCTCACCATGACAGAAGGTTTCAAGCACTCATCAGTCAGACTCTCCATGAATCTAATCATGTCTCTGCCACTGGATTTCCACTTCTCTGTCAAAGCAAACTTGTCCTTGCAGAGCCCTGTAATGAGAAACTGCTTCAAGACCAGTTGAGAAATCATCTGCTTCTTGCTCTGCTTTTCTGGCTGTAACCATGAGGTGAACATATCCCAGAGACACTGTAGCTCCTGCTTGGCCCAGCAGTGATTTCTGCTTGGGGAATAGCTGAACGGAACACTTAGTGAGTTATCGATGCCTTCTGCACACTGCACACCAGAACTATGAGTTGGAATAAACTCTGAATTGTCTGTCTGAAGGTCCTTTGCTCTGGTGTCTTGTGCTTAAAGGATTCTCTGAACTGTGAAGTCATTGTGTGTGAAAATGGTCAGCAAGCTTCACCTACGGCAGTTTAGTATCCGTTTGTGTGACATTAGAAACAATGCTAACAGTCGATGGATGTTCTGTAGAAGAGAAAACACATAATCAATGTTAAGAAAAAGAAACATAAAACCAGCTGAGATGTGTGTCCTAGATGGTTTCATGGGTTCCTGACAGTAAATGTTTCATTATAGTCCTACAATCATGCTAGCAGGAAAGTGGAAATGGACAAAATACCTGAAAAGAAGTACAAAACAATGTGACCTAATAGCGAGAAAGTCCTGTTTCTCAGATGGATAGACCTGTCATAAGATCATAAGAACACAGCATTGCCATCTGTTTCCCACTTGGAAAAGTGGAGTTAATTTGCTGTCCCTCGAATTTAAGTTTCACCCTGGTGTCTCATTCTTAACTATCAGAGAATACTACATTTGGGACAGGAGTCTTCGCTTCCAGCTGCAAACAGCAGCAACGAACCAGGCAGCTCCAAAGCCTCTGTGCTTAGCCCACCAGGAGAGAACACAAAATCCCTGAAAGAAATACAGAAATACAGGGGAGCATGGGTGAACAGGTAGAGGCCCTTAAAGAGGAAACTGAAAAATCCCTTAAGGTATTCCAGGAGAACACAAATAAACAAGTGAAGAAACTGAACAAACACATCCAGGATCTAAAAATGGAAGTAGAAACAATAAAGAAATCACAAAGTGAGACATCTCTGGAGATAGGAAATCTTGGAAAGAATTCAGGAGTCATTGATGCCAGCATCAATAACAGAATACAAGAGACAGAAGAAAGAATCTCAGGGGTGGAAGATACCAGAGAAAACATTGACTCAATAGTCAAAGAAAATGCAAAACGCTCCAGAGCCAAAACATCCAGGAAATCCAGGACACAATGAAAAGACCAAACCTAAGGATGAGAGGTATAGAGGAGAGCAAAGATTTCCAACTTAAAGGGCCAGTAAATATCTTCAACAAAATTATAGAAGAAAACTTCCCTAACCTAAAGAAAGAGATGCCCATGGACATACAAGAAGCCTACAGAACTCCAAACGGACTGGACCAGACCAGAAAGTCCTTGCTGCACATAATAATCAAAACACAAAATGCAGTGACTGCATACCATGTGTGTTCTTTTGTGATTGGGTTACCTCACTAAGGATGATATTTTCAAGTTCTGACCATTTGCCTAGGAATTTCGTGAATTCATTGTTTTTAATTGCAGAGTAGTATTCCATTGTGAAAATATACCACATCTTCTGAATCCATTCTTCCGTTGAGGGACATCTGGGTTCTTTCCAGCTTCTGGCTATGATAAATAAGGCTGCTATGAACATAGTGGAGCATGTGTCCTTATTGCATGCAGGTAAAGCCTCTGGCTATATGCCCAGGAGTGGTATAGCGGGATCCTCCGGGAGTGTCACGTCCAGTTTTCTGAGGAACCGCCAGAATGCTTTCACTGATAAGGGGTTATTAACCCAGAATCTCGGAATACCCTAGACACAATTCGCATATCAATAGATTTCTAAGAAGATGGCAGGAGAGACTCCTGGTCCTGGAAAGACTGGATGTAGGGGAACGCCAGGACAGAGACGCGAGAGGGGGGTGAATGGGGAAAAGAGGGAGGGAAGAGGGCTTATGGGACTTTCGGGGCGGGAGGAAACGGGAAAGGGGAAATGATTTTGAATGTGTATAAAAAAAACTTAGAAAATAAAATTTAAAAAAAAAAAACCGCGATACTAGACTAAATGAGCTCTCAGATGGGTATGAGGCTAACAATTGGGATACTAGCTGTTACACTGTGATAATTCATTTTAATCAAAGGAATAAAAAAACAGTTTTTCATTAAAAAAAAAACGCAAATTGCACTAAGGGAAAAAGGTCCAGTAACCTATAAAGGCAGGCCTATCAGAATTACACCAGATCTTCCCTTCTGGCCGCTATTTGCAGCAGAGAACCAGGCAGCTCCACAGCCTTCTGTGCTTATCCCACCAGGAGAGAGGGATCTCCCAGCAGAGATTTCACTTCTGAGTTTGGAGGTGAGATCTCCAACTTTTCCCTGGAAGGATACAGTTAGGAGCACACAGGGCATAAGATCAGTGGAGCAGCTTGGACAGGAGTCTTCCTTTCAGGCTGCCATCTGCAGCAGGGAACCAGGCAGCTCCAAAGCCTTCTCTGCACAGACCCTGCCAGAAGAGAGTTGGTCTCCCAGGAGTACAGACACAGGCTTACAGGCCCATAGGAGGAGCAAGCTCCAGCCAGAGACAGCAAGAACAACTAAGACCAGAAATAACCAGATGGCAAAAGGCAAGCACAAGAACCCTACCACAGAAACAAAGGCTACTAGTTGGAAACATCAGAGTCCAGTTCTCCCACTACAACAAGTCCTGGGTACACCAACACAGCGGAAAAGCTAGAGTTGGACTTAAAGTCTCATCTCACGATGCTGTTACAGGACATCAAGAAGGACATAAATAACTCCCTTAAAGAAATACAGGAGAACATGGGTCAAATGGTAAAGGCCCTTAAAGAGGAAACACAAAAATCCCTGAAAGAAATACAGGGGAGCATGGGTGAACAGGTAGAGGCCCTTAAAGACGAAACACAAAAATCCCTGAAAGAATTACAGGAGAACACAAACAGAATTACACCAGACTTCTCACCTGAGACGATGAAAGCGAGAAGATCCTGGGCAGATGTCATACAGACTCTAAGAGAACACAAGTGCCAGCCCAATCTACTATACCCAGCAAAACTCCAAATTACCATAGATGCAGAAAACAAGATATTCCATGATAAAACCAAATTTACACAATATCTTTCCACAAATCCAGCCCTACAAAGGATAATAGATGGAAAACACCAACACAAGGAGGGAAACTATACCCTAGAAAAAGCAAGAAAGAAATCTTTTTCCAACAAACCAAAAGAAAGTATCCACACAAGCATAAAAATAACAGGAAGCAACAATCACTATTCCTTAGTATCTTATAACTTCAATGGACTCAATTCCCCAACCAAAAACAGAGTCTAACAGAAATATTTTTCGTGTAACTCTTCAATTGTATCAGAAAATAATTTGTGATTCCTCTTTCAATTTAGTAATGTTTTTTATGGCTACCATTTTAACTGTATTATTTTCGATGATAATCTTTAATTTTAACATTTTTCTAATTTCTTCAATTTTATCAGAAATATTTTCCATGTAAACCTTGTCAGATTGTGTTTATAATTCCACTTCCAATCAATTTAGGAATATTTTTATGGCTACCATTTTCTCGGTATCATTATCCATGATAATCTTCAATTTTAATGTTTCTCTATATTTTTCTTAATTTTATCAGACAATGTCTAACATTTTACTTTCAATCAACTTAGGAACATTTTTATACCTTCCATTTCATCTGTATAATTTTCTATGAATAAGTCAGTTTTAAAGTGTTTTTCTATATATTTCTTGAATTTTATCAAATATTTTCCTTGTAGAACTTCTATTTTGTCAGAAAATGTTTATAATTCCACTTTCAAAAAACATAGGAATATTTTTATGCCTACCATTTAATCTGTATCATTTTTCCCTGAAATACTCAATCTATAATGTGTTTTTTATATATTTCTCCAATTTTATCAAAGATATTTTCCATGTAAATCTTCAATATTATCAGAAAATATTCATAATTTCACTTTCAATCAACTTAGAAATGTTTTATGCCTACCATTTTATCGGAACAATTTTCCAAGATAATCTTCAATTTTAATGTTTTTCCACGTTTTTTCAATTTTATCGGAAATATTTTCCATGTAAATCTTCAATTTTCTCAAAAAATGTTTATAATTCTACTTTCGATCAACTTAGGAATATTTTTCTTCCTACCAATTTATCTGTATAAATTTCTTCAATCTTATCAGAGATATTTTCCATGTAAATCTTCAATTTTATCATAAAGTCTTTTTAATTCTACTTTCAATCAATTTAGTAATATTCTTATGCCTATCATCTTACCTGTATACTTTTTCATGAAATAGTCAAACTTAACGTGTTTTTCTATATATTTCTTCAGGTTTTTCAGAGATATTTTCCATGTATATTTACACAATGGAATACTACTCAGCAATTAAAAACAATGAATTCATGAAATTCTTAGGCAAATGGGCAACACAGGAAGAGAAGAGGGCTTATGGGACTTTCCGGGAGGGGGGAACCAGGAAAGGGGAAATCATTTGGAATGTAGATAAAGAATATAGAAAATAAAAGTAATAAAAAATTATTTAAAATGAATGACCAGTAATATTAAATTCACAGAGAAGCAACTAAATATCCATGCACATACCTTACCAACATAGAGTTTCCTTTAGAGTTTACAAAAAATCAACCACTTGATCAGCAAAGCTTCCAAAAGACAATATTTATCTACTGAGATTTACCCATAATTGTGATGAAGATTCTCCCAAGTCTACAAATAATAATACACACACTAACATACTCAAGACCCATAAGAAGGGAAGTCTACCTATTCCTCAACATTACCTTTCTCTCCAGTGACCTTCAAGGGTGATTTCAGGAAGCCCTGGTAGGCAGTGTGTGTCTCTGCCTTGGCTCTGCTTCATCTGAGGTTCTGTTGGAATTGGTTTCCTTTTATAGTGCCTGGCTTCAGTGAGTCAATTACTGATGACGTGATGTCACAATGTGATTCAATCAGACCTCCTGTGCCTAGGTGGGGCAGATCACCATTTTACCCATAGTACTTGAAGTAATAGTAGTAGAGTCAGGAGACTCCCTAGTCCCAGCACTGCCTGTTAGCCCAGGATATCCTAGGTAAATCTGACCTAAGAGAACAGATATTCCAAAAAAGGGCATCAAATACAAGCAAGCAAACAAAATAGGGGAAAGGCATCTTTTCCTGCTGATTGAATCACACAAGCAATCCTAACACAGCCCTAGCTTTGCACCTCTAATGCAGTGATTGATGCTTCCCTGGAAGAAGACGTCCTCCTAAGCAAGTGTTGAAGTGAAAGGAAACAGTACCACATTGAAAAGGAATACCAAGATTGGCATTTATCTTCCATGACTTCTGAACCTCTGTTCTCACATAGGAGTTATTCATAACTTGTTGAAATTTCCTGGTTTCCTAAGTACTTCAGTGAACTCTGTAGAATCCTTGAGAGTGGAATCAGACAGGGAAGGAAGGATCTAGAAGGTCTCTAGCACAATGTAGTAAAGACGGAGGCTTAAGGGAACTTATCTATTTTGGTAGAGAGGGACATGCACTGCCTATTAGGAAAACATAGACATCATGTGAGAACTGTTTACTAGGCAGAAATTAAAATCTGTGGCAAAATATGGTGGTTTTTGTTGTTCTCTCTCTCTCTCTTTTTAACTCTTGAGTTTGCTTTGCATTTTTTTTTCTTTGCAGATGTCTATATGGTATCCTAGTCTTCTCACATTCTCACTAAGTTGTTCAGAATGATCTTGCACAACAATCCTACAGCATTTATCTCCTCAGTGCTGACATCCCAGAGTGACCTCTCACTTTAAATATCCTTTTTGTTTTACTGTCTCGGTTTTCTTTGGTTTTTTTTTTTTTCATCTTGAGACATTATCTCCCCATGTATGCCTAGATACACTGGCCCTACTGTGTGGATCAGGTTGACCTGGAATTGACACACCCTTGCCTCTAACTCCTGAGCACTGGATTTAAAGTTATTTGTCATTGTGTATGGCTTTTTTGAATCAGGTTAATTGGTAGGTTCACTAGTGAGCCCTGAATTCACATGTTGATGTTTTATCTCCAAAGACAGAGGTCCTATATCAAGGTTTTATTGAACTTCTGTACAAAACATAGAAACTTAATTGCCATCAACCACAAATAAGCTGGAAACTCAGTGATTACAACTTCTAAAATATGAAGTCTTTTAAATTCACAAAACAAAACAAACATTTTTTTTTTCCTTGTTTGTCGAGACAGGGTTTCTCTGTGTAGACCTGACTGACCTGGAAAACACTCTATAGACCAGGCTGGCCTCTAACTCAGAAATCTGCCTGCCTCTGCCTCCCTAGTGCTGGGATTAAAGGTGTGCACCACCACTGCCCGGAAAAACCAAAAATTTTGAATGTTTAAACCACAAGATGTCCTTCAAGTTAAGGAAAAAATTGCCACATTACAAAAAAAAAGTACTACAATTTCTTCAAATAAATTAACCATTTGGAACAACAAAGATTGAATTAACCATGACTTGTTTTAATGGCTCTTGATGATATTCAGTAATTTAATAAAGTAATGCAATACTAACAGGAAGAAGGATTCAGATAAAGTGTTTGTTCATGAAAACAATAAACATTTTACTGTTGTTCACTATTTCCTTCCTGCATGTAAATTTCAAAGGAAACAGTTCAATTTAGCACTTAGACTACTTGAAGGAGGTTAGTGGCTTTAATCCCTGCCACACCCTTAATCCGAGATCAGAAATCAGGCAGAAAGATCTCTATTAGTGTGAGGCCAGCCTGGATTTCAAATACAGTTAAAAAATAGCCAGGCTTACATAAACAGAAGGTATCACAGAAAAATCAACACAAGTAAAACCACCATGACCACAATGACCACCACCACCACGACCAACAACAACAACAACCAAAAATAGATGCTAGAAGTAGTAAGGCTGTCCTGGAACCCCTACCACTAGGAAGGTAGAAGTCATGATTTTAAATCTTTGTTGTTGTTGTTGCTGTTGTTTTTGTTGTTGTTGGAAAGGATCCATAATCCTAGCTTGCCCACATAAAAGAAACACAATCTAGATATTTTATTTACAAACTCAAGCCCACATAAGGCAGAGCTACTCTAACTTATTCCCCAACAATCAAGTCCCTTGTAACTTGCTGTTTCTCTGTTCCAAGTGTTCATGTTTCATCTCTTCCAGTGGCAGCATCCTCCAATTAAGTCTCCTTCCTTCTTTATCTCCCTCTACCAGCAATCTCTTCACTCAATCCTCAAGTTCCACATGTCTGCCTCCAATGACTGATCATAGCAGGTTGCTTTTCTTGACAAATTGAATTGGGGAGCAATTATCAAATAGCATCATTTGCTGGATGTGTGGGTCGGCACTTTGTGGACAACTACAAATTGAGAAGCCAATAGTTAGCATTATAATACAAGAAGCATCAGAACAACCCACTGCATTTTTTACTCATACTAAGAAGTAGATGAGGTGGATAAAACAGAAATTCTTCTTTTGTATGTAATTTTATATGAATAGAGTTTGTACAGCATGAGAACTTTCCTCAGAAAAGTATTTGCAATGGCAACAAAATTAATAACATAAAAAAATAGATCTTAACAAATGCATTACATTTAGAAGGGAAATTATTCAAATTTAAAATATATTCTTTAAAGCCAAGAAGAATGAACTATATGCCATGTTCTTCAAGTACAACATAAGGGACACAGACATGACATGTTTCAATGCACAGAGTGACAGCACAGCAAGTATGTTACAAACAAACATGGGTTACAATATCATTCTCCTGCAGTTTGTCAAAATGATATATAACGCATAGAAAGAATGAAGTAATGTAGTTCAGTGGCAGAGTGCTCATCTTTCATGCATGAGACTCTGGTTTCAAACTCCAGATCTGATAAGACAGTAATAACCAAGGCGATGGTATGTGTTTAGTGATAGTATCACGGAGTATTAGAGATGCAGTGATTATATAGTACAGTTCACTCTGGAACCATAGCCTTTTTTAAAAAATTGGTTTGTATATTAAATTTTAAATTAGTAAACATAATATTAAGGATCAAACATATTTATTATTCACTCTTGCCTTACATTTTGTCTCCAGTTCCCTGACACTCTCTCCCAAGTGTAGATGCTACATTATCCTTTCTCCTCAGTGGCACAGTTGTCCTAGTCAGCTCTCATGCATTCCTCCACAACTCTTTCTTCCACTTTTTGACCACTTCTCTGGTTTCATAGACCATACCTTCACTTTCTTGCATTTAAATGTGTATGAACAGTGTGATTCTCATCCTTGAATGAGACAGAATGGTCCTCAAGTCAATGTCTGGGTTCTCAGAGTCTGAACCACTAACCAAAGTAGATACACGGGCTAGACCTAGGCTGCCCTCCACACATCTAGCAGATGTGTTGTTTATTCTTCATATGTGTTTCAAACAACTGTAACAGAGGCTATCCAAAAAAAATGGTGCCTACATTTGGGAAATGTTCTTCTCACTGGGCTGCCTTTTCTAGACTCAGTGGGACAGGAAGCACCTAGACTTGCAGAGATGTGGATAGCCAGGGTGGAGCATACTTTCAGGGACTCCTTCTCAGAGGAGAAGAGGACAAGGTATCAAAGAAGGATTTTGGAAAAGGGTGACTGGGAGGGAGCAGTGAGCTGGATGAAAAGTGAGTAAGTTAAAAACAATTGAAACAGAAAAAATGAAAGTTTTGATACACAAACACACACACACACACAAATCATTTTAAGTCCATCTGGTTACTGTAAATTTGAATATTTTCTTGTCCTTCACAAATTGACAAAAGTCTGCTGTGTATTGATACCCTACTTTTTGTAGTGGCTATTCCTGGTTGTCAACTTGACTATATCTGGAATGAACTACAATCCAAAATGGAAGGCTCACCTCTGATCCTAATCGGGAGGCTGAGAGATATAAGTTTCTGACCTGGATCTTGGCACAGAGATCTTCAGGCATAGTGGCTATAAATTCCAGATGATTAAGATAGGGAGATCTCTGAGTTCAAGGTCATCTGGGACAAAGTAAGTCTCAGAACCAGGTGTGGTAGTGCACACTTTTAATCTGAGCCACACCTTCTGCTGGGGACCTACATAAGGACATTGGAAGAAGTAAGATTCATTCTCCTCTTCTTCACCTGCTTGCCTTGTGGGACTGAGCAACTGCTAGATCCTTGGACTTCCATTCACAACTACTGATACCCATTGTTTGGAGTTGGACTACAGACTGTAGGTCACCAACAAATCCCCCCTACTATATAAACACTACCTATATGTTCTGTGATTCATGACTAATACAGAAGTTGCTACCAGGAGTGGTTCTCGAGGAGCAGAAGTATATGGATGAATCTTTTAAAAGTCTGGATATCAGCCCTCTATCAGATGTAGGATTAGTAAAGACCTTTGACCAATTTGTTGGTTGCTGTTTTGTCCTATTGGCAGTGTCCTTTGCCTTACATAAGCTTTGTAATTTTATAAGGTCCCATTTGTCAATGCTGGATCTTAGAGCATAAGCTATTGGTGTTCTATTCAGGAAATTTTCCCCTGTGCCCATGTGCTCCAGATGATTCCCCAATTTCTCGACTATTAGATTCAGTGTATCTGGTTTAATGTGGAGGTCCTTGATACACTTAGACTTGAGCTTTCTACAGGGAGATAAGGATGGATCAATTAGCATCCTTCTACATGTTGACTGCCAGTTGATATATACAAAGAACTCTAGAAGTTAGATGACAGAGAACCAAATTACCCAATTAGAAAATGGTGTATGGAGTGAAAAAAAGAATTCTCAACTGAGGAATATTGGATGGCTGAGAAACACCTAAAGAAATGTTCAACATCCTTAATCATCAGGAAAATGCAAATCAAAACAACCCTGAGATTCCAACTCACACCAGTCAGAATGGCCAAGATCAAAAGGTCAGAGGGTAGCAAAAGCTGAAGAGATATAGAGAAAGAGGAACACTCCTCCATTGTTGGTTGGACTGCAAGCTGGTAAAACCACTCTGAAAATCAGTTTGGTGGTTCATCAGAAAACTGGGCATAGCTCTAACTGATGACCCAGATATGACACTCCTGGGCATATACCCAGAAGATACTCCAACATGTAATAAGGACACATTCTCCACTATGTTCATAGCAGCCTTATTTTTAATAGTCAGAAGCTGTCAAGAACCGAGATATGCCTCTACAGAGGAATGGATACAGAAAACGTGGTGCATTTTCAGACTGGAGTACTACACTGCTATTAGAAACAAAAAGTTCATGAAAGTGTTAGGTGAATGGATGGAACTAGAAGCTATCATCCTGAATGAGATAACCCAATCACAAAAGAACACAACGGATATACAATTGCTCAGAAGTAGATATTAGCCCCAAAGCACTGAGTACCCAATATACAACTCACAGGCCACTTGAAACACAAGATGAAGGAAAACCAAAGTGTGGATACTTTGATCCTTACTGGTAATGGCATTAAAACACCCATGGCTCACAGCCAACCAATAGAATGGGAACAGGGTTCACAATGGAGAAGCTAGAGAGAGGATTCCAGCAGCTGAAGAGGATTACAGCCCCGCAGGAGGAACAATAATATGTACCAATCAGAACCCACAGAGCACCCAAGGACTATACCACCAACCAAAGTATACTCATGGAGGGGCCCATGGCTCCAGCTACATATGTAGCAGAAAATGAACATTTCAGACATAAATGAGAGGAGAGGCCATTGTTCTTGTGAAGGCTCAATTCCCCAGAATAGGGAATGCAAGTCAGGAAATTGGAGGGGGGTGAACGCCAGGAGGGGGAATGGGATAGGGGGTTTTCTGTGGGGTAACATGGAAAGGAGTTAACATTTGAAATGTGAATGAAGCAAATGTCTAATAAAAAATTAAAAAAAAATCTGGAGAATACACCTTCCAAATTCAGGATGCAGCTCCTGGGACCCTTAACTTCTAATGTCCAGGCAAGGCACAAATTTGTTAGCTATGTGCTGTGCTATTCTGTGTTCTCATAAATCTTCCATAATATTTCTCTACAAAGAACTGTTTTTAAAAGTGATTTGTTATTGTACCACTTTTTAGAGTGAAACTATACTTGAACAGTTTTAAACTGAGCATAATCTATGAAGCTGTCCTCCCAGGTTTTTCTATGTGGAATTTTATACCTTGTCTTGTACTGCTCTAAATGAAGATTAAGTTCCGTTCTTCTTTTAAAATATTCAGAGTTGGTTTGATAATTCATCAGCACCTTCAACTGCTGAAACCTCTCCAGATTTGCTGGCCCCTGGGCTCTTAGAGAACATATTGTGGACGAACGGTTGAAGTTATTTTTAAAACTTAAAGAACCTAATGACTTTGATTATATTGATGAATTAGGTCATTTGGTGTACAAAACTTTCTACGAGTTGTGGAAAATATCCCAAAATGTTTTTACTAGCTGGTTGCTCTTAGCATCTCAGGAAAAAAACAATGAAGAAAAAGAAGGTGTTATATGTTCAAATTGAACAGCTCCAGACGCAAGTAAACCATCTAAAAGTTGCTAAGTGTGTCCTTGAAGAGAATGTTCTCTCCAGCGGCCATAGAGCTCAAGTTGTAGAAAATCAAACTGAAGCCCTCATTATATGGTTGATTGAATTACAGCAAAAATCCAAGTCTCAGCCTCAGAGAGCATCAGCAGTTAAAGTAAGGGTATAAATTGGCACAGAATGGAATCCTAAAACTCGGGATGAGGATGTGTGAGAGGACCATGTTGAAGCTGAGAATTTTGAATTTTCAGATTCTCAAGAGGTTGCCCCACCTAAGGAAGTAGTACGCTCAGCCCCATCCATTGAAATAATGCCTTCTCCACATGAGGAAATTAATCCCTCAGAGTCTGATCAGCCAGCAGTGAGTTTCCCTGAAGAAAATGCCAGACAAGACAGTACTGATGTTTTCCAAGGCCCACCAGGAGTTTCTTCTAGACCTATAATCAGACTTGAGGCTAAACAGGTCCCTAGAGGGCAAGTAGAAAGTATAGTCCATGAGGAAGTACACTAGACTACTAAGGAGCTTAATGAGTTTGCTATTTCATTCAAGCAGAAGTCTGGGGAATAAGTGTGGGAATGGGTTTTAAGGGTGTGGAGTAATGGTGGAAGGAATATAAAACGAGAGCAGGCTAAGTTTCTTGACATGGGCCCTCTGAGTTGAGATTTTAGGTTTAATATGGAAGCACACACAATTTAAGAAAGGTGTCCGAAATTTGTTTGAATGCTTGGCTGAAGTGTTTATCAAAATATGGCCTGATAAAAAGGAGTTGGAGATACCTAATATACCTTGGCTTAGTGTTGACAAAGGGATTTTAAGGCATAGGGAAATTGCCATGCTAGAGTGGATACATAGTGTTAAAGCTAATCCTCCACGATGGGATGGTTCAGAAGATATGCCCTTGACCAATCCTATATAAAGCAAACTGATGAGAGGGGCACCAGTACATGTGAAGAGTTTTGTCCTTGCCCTTTTCCTTGTGCCAGACCTTAGGATTGGAGATGCTGCTGCTCAATTCAATGAATCAAATTCAATGGCTTTAATTGGGCCCAGAGGTAACAAAGGCCAGGTGGCAGCATTTAATCACCAGAAACGAAGGTTATAGTAGTTATCCTAATGGACAGCACAAACAAAACAATGCTTGTAATGACATTCCCCGTAATAGTCAGAACAAGAGAGGTGAAATTTAAAATGTCATGACTGGTTTGGATCTTTGGTACTCCCTAATCAATCATGGCATTTCCAGGCATGAAAGATAGGAAGCCTACTGCATGTCTCTTTGATCTGTATAAGCAGAAAAAAAAAAAAAAAAAAAAAACAAAGGGCAATGAAACCTTCAGAATGCCAACCTTAAAGATGCCCTCCATTGAGCTGTAAAGTACATGCTCCTAAATTACTTTGAGGTATCAATACATACAATAAAGGAATTTACATATAAAAAAATTCTCAAATGAAAAAAAAAGGCTACATTGCATCTTGGCAAAAGGCATTCGAGGCCAGTGAATCAATTTCCAGACTTGAGCCAGTTCACTGATCCAGAACCACTTGAGTTAACAAGTGGCCAGTTTCCCCTGAGGAAGGATCTTGGAAAGATACCTAAAAGTTTCACTGTTAGTCTTTCTCCACTTCATCCCCAGAGGGACCTACAGCCTTTTACAAGGGTAACTGTACACTAGGGGAAAGGAAATAATCAGACTTTCTGGGGGCTATCGGATAATGGTTGTGAATTGACACTGATCCCAGGAGATCACAAGAAACATTGTGGCCCCCCAGAGAGGGACAGGTTTTTTGTTTGTTTATTTGTTTTTTGTTTGTCCTTTGGAAAGTTTTCTTGTGGTCTATAGTGGCACTGCAAACTCCTGATACCAGGAGATGGTTGAACTTCTAATGATCCCACGGGCAGATCCCAGTATTGGAGGAATGCTCCATGATATCCACATATCACACTATTCTCAACCGAATTCTACCTCAGGGCTTATACCCCAACCTTAGATTGCAACGTTCTTTGGAAATGGCACTAAAGCTAATCCACAATGCTGAAATCCTCTAAAAGCTAGTATCTCAAAACATGAAAGGCTAAAATATATCCCAAGCTACAATTCAAGGATTGTTAAGGTTGAAACCATGAGAACCTAAATCACCCAACATCACTAGGAAAAGAAAGACCACAAACCCTGCCATATCTAAAGGGCTTAGAGAACAAATACTGTGGACTGGGTCCACAACAAGGTTTGTTAAATATAAAACCTTCAGTGAGGAAATGCATAACTTGTATTAGTATTCATGCCAGCTGAGGAAATCCTGTACAGTGAAAACTGAAGCCTTGTGATTGCCTGCTGAAATGCTTTACCAGGTAAATAAGCGAAAGTCATAATGCATCCTCAATGTTTCTACAAGAAATGGAATCGTAGCTAACTCATGGGAATCACAAGCACATACACAGACCCCAGCAACTCAATCAGCCTGGGTCTGCTGTCTTCAAATCTGCACAGAATCCTGTTTCTCAAAATGGCTCTTATTCCAATTAACATTCTTGACATTAGTTTTTGCAAATTATTCATGGAAAAAGACTTGCTGTTGTCAGCTATTTTTCATCATCTGAGGTAAACTTCCATAAAACCTACTCCAACAAACAAAATGCCTAGATGTCCTGAAACCAGAACTATGCAGAGTGGTTGGGGAACCATAATATAAGAGGTAGGGGAGGCTCCTCTGAACCACTGTTAGTGACTGTTGATTATTTTTATTCTATTCTGGAAGTCTTTCTACTAATGTGGAGAATATTCTTGAACTGTAAGCAGTACACATGAGATGGGAGATTTCTGAGAAGGAAATGCATATAAATTGCAAGCCAAGATTGAAACCCCAAAAGGTAGAAAAATTCCATAGGGAATGGCAGACCTATGTCAGGACTACTGCAGAGAACACAAGCGCAGACCAGAGAATGTTTGGAAACTCTAGTGTCAAAAGACTGCTGTGAAAAGGTGTCAATAAGGACACTCTCTAAAAGGAATATAGAGCTCAAGAACTAACAGCAAAGAATTGTACTGTCAATTTAGACTGTGAAACTAAGGAGATACAGAGAATAAACACACACACACAAACACACAAAGTAAAAAAAAAATTTATATATGAAAAGTGGCAATCCGCAAGTTGCATGTTATATCTTCATTGGGTAAGTACAATTTAGTAGCAACATTCATCACTGTTTGCAGATGACAGACCAGAAGCCCTACCAGCCTCTGGTAAGAATGTCCCACAGTTCAGTCAGACTTGTGGTAATTCCTCACGTGACGGTGGTATGTGGATGATTGGCGGAAGCTACGGCTACATAGGGAACAGGCATAAGGCTTTTCTCCTGTGTGAATCCTCTCATGAGCCTTCAGGTTGGTCTTGTGGCTGAAGGACCTTTTGCAGGTGCTACATACGAAAGGTTTCTCTGGCTTGTGTATGACCTCATGAATTCGGAGGTCAGAGACTCGTTTGAATATTTTCTGACAGGTGTCACAGGACAATGCCCTCTTATTCAGGTGAGTTCTCTGGTGGGATGAAAGGTTACAGGCATATTTGAACCTCCTAGGACATTCTTCACACTTGTATGGTTTGGGATCTCTATGGTATCTCTCCTGATGGCTTTCACATGGTGAGTTTGCCTCGTGATTCTGACAAAGGACAGGCTCAGAGGTAGGCGACTCTGGCCTGGAGAGGAACCCTGCTTCATCCCTAGGGTCTTCTTCAGGAAAAGATTCTCCAAGTGACTCTTGCAGGCATGTGGATGTTCCTTGACTTGCTCTTGTAGAATCCTGAGGAACCTCATAAGAAACATCTCCCACCTCAGGCTCAGGATGATACATTCCCCGGTTAATGGAAAGGGAGTCCATCTTGTTCCTGGGAATATTATCACCACAATTTACTTGAGTAGCATTCTTGGAAGTACTATTCCAATCTTTCCTGTCTTCAGAGATGTCTGTTCTGGATAACTCCATTGCTTGCTCCTCCAGGGGGACATCTGCAGTAGTAGGAGCACTGAGGAAATCTACATGATGACTGGAGTTGCCTTGACTTGCTCTTCTGGTGCCCTGAGGGAATTGACATAACACACGTCCCTCTCCATTCTCAGGGTCCTGTTCTTTCTGGATAATGAGAAGGGAGTTCATCTCATTTCCAGTACAGCCGTGACCAACGTTTACTTCAGTAGAATTCCAAGAATTATCACATTCATTTTCACTGTTCTCTTGTCCTTTGGAGAGAAGACAATCTATGAAAATGTAACCAAAAAGGCTCCCCTCAGAACATCCCTCTTCTGTCCAGCTTATCTACTCACCTGTGGCCAATAATATCTCTTGTGCATTGTCAACTGGCGTCCTTGCATTCTCTGGTGTTGGCCTTGTTCCTGATTGCTGCTCTTTTAAAAGATCGATGACTTCTTTTAAGGACATGTTTTCAGAAAACAGGGCTTCCTGTCCTTGCATGGAGACACGGACCTGTCAACAAAGCCAGGTTCCCCTTAACCATGAGTTTGTCAATTGCAGACACCTACCCACAACCTGCTAGCAGGAAGACTGGACACTCAATTAGCTCATTTCTCTAGCCTTTATGTCTAATGATCTTTTCCTGGCATTCACAAATTCTGATTTCTAAAGTCACTATAGAGACTGTCCTTTCAAATGTTGAGTCACTGTCCCTAGAGAAATAGGAAGATATGATCCTGTGAGCTCTGCCCCCCATAGTTTCTTTAACTGGTCAACACCATTGAAGGAGGATAAGCCTTCCTTAAAGTGGCCATCGATGTTTCCAGATTGGCCTAACTTTTACCTGAACTCGTTTAAGTGTTTTGTCTCAAAGAAGCACAAGGCATGATCTCAAGAACATGACTGGATATCATGGGAGCAGTGTCTTTAGTAAGTATTTTCCATCATGAAATTTGAAACTCAAAGTAAATCTCAAAGGGTATATGCAGTATGATTATTAACATACAAGCAGTGGTCAGAACATTTAACCCAGCACTTGAGAAGCTGAGGGTGGGTAATTCCTCGCATTCCAAGGCCAAAGACGACTACATAAGGAACACATGTGGCAAATCACAAACACAGGCAAGCACATAGTCCACATTAACTAAACAACTAAACCAATAAAAATCTAAACAACATACATGCAATAATGGGAAGTATTTTTTTTAAATTGATGTGGAGGAATATGCGTACAGTGTGGTTGAAATTTTTCAGGTAACTCCACCATTTCTGTTATGCAAAATCACGAATTTGAGAAACATTCCAACATAATTAAATATATATTAAGTCTATCCAAATTTGAACATTTGGACTGAAGCACCATTATTTATCAAGGAAATTCTTATGGTTATGGCACTCTTTTTGGATATATGTAACAACCGTATTTCAATATCAGGACTTTACCATTCTGACAACTCAGTTTTCAGGACACAGAATCCTTTGATATGTAGTAGACAATTTGGGAATCCATCTAGTCAATTTGATCCCAAGTTTTTGCCACACATATCCAGGGATCACAGACTAGTGCTGTGAACAATTTTTTTTATAGTGTGTGGGGCTGAATCTAACACAGTCCTCATGAATGCACAGTAAGCACCTCCATGGACTAGCTGTGTCTCACACACAACTTATCTCCTGTTCATCCTTAAAGTCTTTAGTCTGTCTGCTGACATGTAAATAAACTAGATTTAGTTATGCCCACAAACTTAACTGATAGGCTCCTTTCTGCTGTACTCATGGTAATTTGAGGCGATAATATTTCTTCAGTATATTTATGTTTGGGAATATAATCTCCTTTGTAAAAAACAACATAAACAAGTAATCAAAGAAAAAAACAAAACAAAACAAAAACCCCTAGTTTTTCCCAAATCCAAATAATCCTGCCTTTCCTTCCAGCTAAGCCACCCATGTTCTCACCATGACAGAAGTTTTCAAGCACTCATCAGTAAGACTCTCCATGAAGCTTCTCATGTCTCTGCCACTGGATTTCCACTTCTCTGTCAAAGCAAACTTGTCCTTGCAGAGCCCTGTAAGGAGAAACTGCTTCAAGACCAGTTGAGAAATCATCTGCTCCTTGCTCTGCTTTTCTGGCTGTAACCATGAGGTGAACATATCCCAGAGACACTGTAGCTCCTGCTTGGCCCAGCAGTGATTGCTGCTTGGGGAATAGCTGAACGGAACACTTAGTGAGTTATCGATGCCTTCTGCACACTGCACACCAGAACTATGAGTTGGAATAAACTCTGAATTGTCTGTCTGAAGGTCCTTTGCTGGTGTCTTGTGCTTAAAGGATTCTCTGAACTGTGAAGTCATTGTGGTGAAAATGGTCAGCAAGCTTCACCTACGGCAGTTTAGTATCCGTTGTGTGACTTTAGAAACAATGCTAACAGTCGATGGATGTTCTGTAGAAGCTCTGAATTTAAAAAAAGGAGAAACACATAATTAATGTTAAGAAAAAGAAACATAAAACCAGCTGAGATTTGTGTCCTAGATGGTTTCATGGGTTCCTGACAGTAAATGTTTCATTATAGTCCTACAATCGTGCTAGCAGGAAAGTGGAAATGGACAAAATACCTGAAAAGAAGTACAAAACAATGTGACCTAATAGCAAGAAAGTCCTGTGTCTCACATGGATAGACCTGTCATAAGATCATAAGAACACAGCATTGCCATCTGTTTCCTACTTGGAAAAGTGGAGTTAATTTGCTGTCCCTCGAATTTAAGTTTCACCCTGGTGTCTCATTCTTAACTAGCAGAGAATACTACTTTTGGGACAGGAGTCTTCGCTTCCGGCTGCAATCAGCTGCAGCGAACCAGGCAGCTCCAAAGCTTCTGTGCTTAGCCCACCAGGAGAGAACACAAAAGCCCTGATAGAAATACAGGGGAGCATGGGTGAACAGGTAGAGGCCCTTAAAGAGGAAACTGAAAAATCCCTTAAGGAATTACAGGAGAACACAAACAAACAAGAGAAGAAATTGAACAAACCCATCCAGGATCTAAAAATGGAAGTAGAAACAATAAAGAAATCACAAAGTGAGACATCTCTGGAGATAGGAAATCTTGGAAAGAATTCAGGAGTCATTGATGCCAGCATCAATAACAGAATAAATACAAGAGACAGAAGAAAGAATCTCAGGGGTGGAAGATACCATAGAAAACATTGACTCAATAGTCAAAGAAAATGCAAAATGCAAAACGCTCCAGAGCCAAAACATCCAGGAAATCCAGGACACAATGAGAAGACCAAACCTAAGGATGAGAGGTATAGAGGAGAGCAAAGATTTCCAACTTAAAGGGCCAGTAAATATCTTCAACAAAATTATAGAAGAAAACTTCCCTAACCTAAAGAAAGAGATGCCCATGGACATACAAGAAGACTACAGAACTCCAAACAGACTGGACCAGACCAGAAAGTCCTCGCGGCACATAATAATCAAAACACAAAATGCAGTGACTGCATACCATGTGTGTTCTTTTGTGATTGGGTTACCTCACTAAGCATGATATTTTCAAGTTCTGACCATTTGCCTAGGAATTTCGTGAATTCATTGTTTTTAATTGCAGAGTAGTATTCCATTGTGTAAATATACCACATCTTCTGAATCCATTCTTCCGTTGAGGGACATCTGGGTTCTTTCCAGCTTCTGGCTATTATAAATAAGACTGCTATGAACATAGTGGAGCATGTGTCCTTATTGCATGCAGGTAAAGCCTCTGGGTATATGCCCAGGAGTGGTATAGCCAGATCATCCCAGAGTGTCACGTCCAGTTTTCTGAGGAACTGCCAGAATGCAGTCACTGATAAGGGGGTATTAACCCAGAATCTTGGAATACCCTAGACACAATTCGCATATCAATAGATTTCTAAGAAGATGGAAGGAGAGACCCCTGGTCCTGGAAAGACTGGATGTAGGGGAACGACAGGACAGAGAAGCGAGAGGGGTGTGAATGGGGAAAAGAGGGAGGGAAGAGGGCTTATGGGATTTTCGGGGAGGGAGGAAACGGGAAAGGGGAAATGATTTTGAATGTATATTAAAAAAAACTTAGAAAATAAAATTTAAAAAAAAAAACCACGATACTAGACTAAATGAGCTCTCAGATGGGTATGAGGCTAACAATTGGGATACTAGCTGTTACACTGTGATAATTCATTTTAATCAAAGGAATAAAAAAACAGTTTTTCATTGAAAAAAAACACAAATTGCACTAAGGGAAAAAGGTCAAGTAACCTATAAAGGCAGGCCTATCAGAATTACACCAGATCTTCCCTTCTGGCCGCTATTTGCAGCAGAGAACCAGGCAGCTCCACAGCCTTCTGTGCTTATCCCACCAGGAGAGAGGGATCTCCCAGCAGAGATTTCACTTCTGAGTTTGGAGGTGAGATCTCCAACTTTTCCCTGGAAGGATACAGTTAGGAGCACACAGGGCATAAGATCAGTGGAGCAGCTTGGACAGGAGTCTTCCTTTCAGGCTGCCATCTGCAGCAGGGAACCAGGCAGCTCCAAAGCCTTCTCTGCACAGACCCTGCCAGAAGAGAGTTGGTCTCCCAGGAGTACAGACACAGGCTTACAGGCCCATAGGAGGAGCAAGCTCCAGCCGGAGACAGCAAGAACAACTAACACCAGAAATAACCAGATGGCAAAAGGCAAGCACAAGAACCCTACCACAGAAACAAAGGCTACTAGTTGGAAACATCAGAGTCCAGTTCTCCCACCACAACAAGTCCTGGGTACACCAACACAGCGGAAAAGCTAGAGTTGGACTTAAAGTCTCATCTCACGATGCTGTTACAGGACATCAAGAAGGACATAAATAACTCCCTTAAAGAAATACAGGAGAACATGGGTCAAATGGTAAAGGCCCTTAAAGAGGAAACACAAAAATCCCTGAAAGAAATACAGGGGAGCATGGGTGAACAGGTAGAGGCCCTTAAAGACGAAACACAAAAATCCCTGAAAGAATTACAGGACAACACAAACAGAATTACACCAGACTTCTCACCTGAGACGATGAAAGCGAGAAGATCCTGGGCAGATGTCATACAGACTCTAAGAGAACACAAGTGCCAGCCCAAACTACTATACCCAGCAAAACTCCAAATTACCATAGATGGAGAAAACAAGATATTCCATGATAAAACCAAATTTACACAATATCTTTCCACAAATCCAGCCCTACAAAGGATAATAGATGGAAAATACCAACACAAGGAGGGAAACTATACCCTAGAAAAAGCAAGAAAGAAATCTTTTTCCAACAAACCAAAAGAAAGTATCCACACAAGAGTAAAAATAACAGGAAGCAACAATCACTATTCCTTAGTATCTTATAACATCAATGGACTCAATTCCCCAACAAAAAACAGAGTCTAACAGAAATATTTTTCGTGTAACTCTTCAATTGTATCAGAAAATAATTTGTGATTCCTCTTTCAATTTAGTAATGTTTTTTATGGCTACCATTTTAACTGTATTATTTTCCATGATAATCTTTAATTTTAACATTTTTCTAATTTCTTCAATTTTATCAGAAATATTTTCCACGTAAACCTTGTCAGATTGTGTTTATAATTCCACTTCCAATCAATTTAGGAATATTTTTATGGCTACCATTTTCTCGGTATCATTATCCATGATAATCTTCAATTTTAATGTTTTTCTTTATTTTTCTTAATTTTATCAGACAATGTCTAACATTTTACTTTCAATCAACTTAGGAACATTTTTATACCTTCCATTTCATCCGTATAATTTTCTTTGAATTAGTCAGTTTTAATGTGTTTTTCTATATATTTCTTGAATTTTATCAAATATTTTCCTTGTAGAACTTCAAATTTGTCAGAAAATGTTTATAATTCCACTTTCAAAAAACATAGGAATATTTTTATGCCTACCATTTAATCTGTATCATTTTTCCCTGAAATACTCAATCTATAATGTGTTTTTTATATATTTCTCCAATTTTATCAAAGATATTTTCCATGTAAATCTTCAATATTATCAGAAAATATGCATAATTTCACTTTCAATCAAATTAGAAATGTTTTATGCCTACCATTTTATCAGAACAATTTTCCAAGATAATCTTCACTTTTAATGTTTTTCCACGTTTTTTCAATTTTATCAGAAATATTTTCCATGTAAATCTTCGATTTTCTCAAAAAATGTTTATAATTCTACTTTCGATCAACTTAGGAATATTTTTCTTCCTACCAATTTATCTGTATAAATTTCTTCAATCTTATCAGAGATATTTTCCATGTAAATCTTCAATTTTATCATAAAGTCTTTTTAATTCTACTTTCAATCAATTTAGTAATATTCTTATGCCTATCATCTTACCTGTATACTTTTTCATGAAATAGTCAAACTTAACGTGTTTTTCTATATATTTCTTCAGGTTTTTCAGAGATATTTTCCATGTATATTTACACAATGGAATACTACTCAGCAATTAAAAACAATGAATTCATGAAATTCTTAGGCAAATGGGCAACACAGGAAGAGAAGAGGGCTTATGGGACTTTCCGGGAGGGGGGAACCAGGAAAGGGGAAATCATTTGGAATGTAGATAAAGAATATAGAAAATAAAAGTAATAAAAAATTATTTAAAATGAATGACCAGTATTATTAAATTCACAGAGAAGCAACTAAATATCCATGCACATACCTTACCAACTTAGAGTTTCCTTTAGAGTTTACAAAAAATCAACCACTTGATCAGCAAAGCTTCCAAAAGACAATATTTATCTACTGAGATTTACCCATAATTGTGATGAAGATTCTCCCAAGTCTACAAATAATAATACACACACTAACATACTCAAGACCCATAAGAAGGGAAGTCTACCTATTCCTCAACATTACCTTTCTCTCCAGTGACCTTCAAGGGTGATTTCAGGAAGCCCTGGTAGGCAGTGTGTGTCTCTGCCTTGGCTCTGCTTCATCTGAGGTTCTGTTGGAATTGGTTTCCTTTTATAGTGCCTGGCTTCAGTGAGTCAATTACTGATGACGTGATGTCACAATGTGATTCAATCAGACCTCCTGTGCCTAGGTGGGGCAGATCACCATTTTTCCCATAGTACTTGAAGTAATAGTAGTAGAGTCAGGAGACTCCCTAGTCCCAGCACTGCCTGTTAGCCCAGGATATCCTAGGTAAATCTGACCTAAGAGAACAGATATTCCAAAAAAGGGCATCAAATAGAAGCAAGCAAACAAAATAGGGGAAAGGCATCTTTTCCTGCTTATTGAATCACACAAGCAATCCTAACACAGCCCTAGCTTTGCACCTCTAATGCAGTGATTGATGCTTCCCTGGAAGAAGACGTCCTCCTAAGCAAGTGTTGTAGTGAAAGGAAACAGTACCACATTGAAAGGGAATACCAAGATTGGCATTTATCTTCCATGATTTCTGAACCTCTGTTCTCACATAGGAATTATTCAAAACTTGTTGAAATTTCCTGGTTTCCTAAGTACTTCAGTGAACTCTGTAGAATCCTTGAGAGTGGAATCAGACAGGGAAGGAAGGATCTAGAAGGTCTCTAGCACAATGTAGTAAAGACGGAGGCTTAAGGGAACTTATCTATTTTGGTAGAGAGGGACATGCACTGCCTATTAGGAAAACATAGACATCATGTGAGAACTGTTTACTAGGCAGAAATTAAAATCTGTGGCAAAATATGGTGGTCTTTGTTGTTCTCTCTCTCTCTCTCTCTTTTTAACTCTTGAGTTTGATTTGCATTTTTTTCTTTGCAGATGTCTATATGGTATCCTAGTCTGCTCACATTCTCACTATGTTGTTCAGAATGATCTTGCACAACAATCCTACAGCATTTAACTCCTCAGTGCTGACATCCCAGAGTGACCTCTCTACTTTAAATATCCTTTTTGTTTTACTGTCTCGGTTTTCTTTGTTTTTTTTTTTTTCATCTTGAGACATTATCTCCCCATGTATGCCTAGATACACTGGCCCTACTGTGTGGATCAGGTTGACCTGGAATTGACACAGCCTTGACTCTAACTCCTGAGCACTGGATTTAAAGTTATTTGTCATTGTGAATGGCTTTTTTGAATCAGGTTAATTGGTAGGTTCACTAGTGAGCCCTGAATTCACATGTTGATGTTTTATCTCCAAAGACAGAGGTCCTATATCAAGGTTTTATTGAACTTCTGTACAAAACAAAGAAACTTAATTGCCATCAGCCACAAATAAGCTGGAAACTCAGTGATTACAACTTCTAAAATATGAAGTCTTTTAAATTCACAAAACAAAACAAACATTTTTTTTTCTTGTTTATCGAGACAGGGTTTCTCTGTGTAGACCTGACTGACCTGGAAAACACTCTATAGACCAGGCTGGCCTCTAACTCAGAAATCTGCCTGCCTCTGCCTCCCTAGTGCTGGGATTAAAGGTGTGCACCACCACTGCCCGGAAAAACCAAAAATTTTGAATGTTTAAACCTCAAGATGTCCTTCAAGTTAAGGAAAAAATTGCCACATTACAAAAAAAAAGTACTACAATTTCTTCAAATAAATTAACCATTTGGAACAACAATGATTGAATTAACCATGACTTGTTTTAATGGCTATTGATGATGTTCAGTAATTTAATGAAGTAATGCAATACTAACAGGAAGAAGGATTCAGATAAAGTGTTTGTTCATGAAAACAATAAACATTTTACTGTTGTTCACTATTTCCTTCCTGCATGTAAATTTCAAAGGAAACAGTTCAATTTAGCATGTAGACTACTTGAAGGAGGTTAGTGGCTTTAATCCCTGCCACACCCTTAATCCGAGATCAGAAATCAGGCAGAAAGATCTCTATTAGTGTGAAACCAGGATTTCAAATACAGTTAAAAATAGCCTGGCTTACATAAACAGAAAGTATCACAGAAAAATCAACACAAGTAAAACCACCATGACCACCACCACCACCACGACCAACAACAACAACCACAACAACAACAACAACAACCACAAATAGATGCTAGAAGTAGTAAGGCTGTCCTGGAACCCCTACCACTAGGGAGGTAGAAGTCATGATTTTAAATCTTTGTTGTTGTTGTTGCTGTTGTTTTTGTTGTTGTTGGAAAGGATCCATAATCCTAGCTTGCCCACATAAAAGAAACACAATCTAGATATTTTATTTACAAACTCAAGCCCACATAAGGCAGAGCTACTCTAACTTATTCCCCAACAATCAAGTCCCTTGTAACTTGCTGTTTCTCTGTTCCAAGTGTTCATATTTCATCTCTTCCAGTGGCAGCATCCTCCAATTAAGTCTCCTTCCTTCTTTATCTCCCTCTACCAGCAATCTCTTCACTCAATCCTCAAGTTCCACATGTCTGCGTCCAATGACTGATCATAGCAAGTTGCTTTTCTTGACAAATTGAATTGGGGACAATTATCAAATAGCATCATTTGCTGGATGTGTGGGTCGGCACTTTGTGGACAACTACAGATTGAGAAGCCAATAGTTAGCATTATAATACAAGAAGCATCAGAACAACCCACTGCATTTTTTTCTCATACTAAGAAGTAGATGAGGTGGATAAAACAGAAATTCTTCTTTTGTATGTAAAGTTATTTTATATGAATAGAGTTTGTACAGCATGAGAACTTTCCTCAGAAAAGTATTTGCAATGGCAACAAAATTAATAACATAAAAAAATAGATCTTAACAAATGCATTACATTTAGAAGGGAAATTATTCAAATTTAAAATATATTCTTTAAAGCCAAGAAGAATGAACTATATGCCATGTTCTTCAAGTACAACATAAGGGACACAGACATGACATGTTTCAATGCACAGAGTGACAGCACAGCAAGTATGTTACAAACAAACATGGGTTACAATATCATTCTCCTGCAGTTTGTCAAAATGATATATAACGCATAGAAAGAATGAAGTAATGTAGTTCAGTGGCAGAGTGCTCATCTTTCATGCATGAGACTCTGGTTTCAAACTCCAGATCTGATAAGACAGTAATAACCAAGGCGATGGTATGTGTTTAGTGATAGTATCACGGAGTATTAGAGATGCAGTGATTATATAGTACAGTTCACTCTGGAACCATAGCCTTTTTTAAAAAATTGGTTTGTATATTAAATTTTAAATTAGTAAACATAATATTAAGGATCAAACATATTTATTATTCACTCTTGCCTTACATTTTGTCTCCATTTCCCTGACACTCTCTCCCAAGTGTAGATGCTACATTATCCTTTCTCCTCAGTGGCACAGTTGTCCTAGTCAGCTCTCATGCATTCCTCCACAACTCTTTCTTCCACTTTTTGAACACTTCTCTGGTTTCATAGACCATACCTTCACTTTCTT
>BTHS01000061.1:0-34385 GCA_036184385.1 Tokudaia muenninki
ATATATAAACTGTAAACACGGAACACTCTTTGTTATGTAAGAAAGGAACATGAACGCAGTCACATTGTAGGAGCCTTTCGGTTGTGTCTATGTGCAAAACACTTTTCTTCCAATTATAATGTGTTTTACGCATTGCTCAAAACGCATGGGCAAATAATTTGGAGTAGTGATATCCAGGCGTGAACAGTAAAGACAATGCTCTGGCATAGCTACCTGGTAATCGCATTTAGACTCCTTCATGAATTTAATAGGATGTCGTAGTTTTGTGTTAAACAACACGCATGCATGAGTGAACAGTAAAGACAATGTCAGACGGATAGCAACGTGGTAATCGCATTGAGTGTATATCATGTATTTTGTGCGTAATATCCTTGTTTTGTATGAAACAACATGTTGAAACACCCAGTGTTCTTAAACTCCCAGTATATATGAGTTGTCAAGGAAACACTCTTCTGGTTATTGGAGCAAATAGAAACATGAACGCAGTCACATTTCAGTGCGTTTTCTGTTGAGTCTATATGCAAACACTTTTCTTCCAAATGTAACGCGTTTTACAGTTTCTTCCCAAACGCATGGGCAAATGTGTTGGAGTAATGATATCCAGTTTTGAACAGTAAAGACACACCCTGACGAATAGCAACCTGGTAATCGCATTGAGTTTCTATCCCGGACTGGGCGTAATTGCCTTGTTCTGTGCTAAACCACATTTTTATAAACCCAGTGCTTTAAAGTTCACAATATAAGTAATCTCCAAAACAAATACTCTTCCGGTTATTGAAGCAGAAATGAACATGAACGCAGTCACACTTTAGTGCCTTTTCTCTTGGGTCTTTGTGCAAACACTTCTCTTCCACTTGTGACGCGATTGATGATTTGCTTGGAAACGCATGGGCAAATGCAATGTAGTAATGATATCAAGGTTTGAACAGTAAAGACAATCCCAAACTGATAGCTACCTGGCAATCGCATTTAGAGTATGTCAGGAATTGAACAGGATATCCCTGTTTTGTGTTAAACAACATGTTTAAACACCCAGTTTTCTTAATCTCACCGTATATATAAACTGTAAACGGAACACTCTTTCGGTTATTGGAACAGAAAGGAACATGAACGCAGTCACATTTTAGAGCCTTTTCGGTTGTGTCTATGTGCAAACACATTTCTTCCAATTATAATGCGTTGTACGCTTTGCTCCAAAACGCATGGGCAAATACAATGGAGTAATGCTATCCAGGCGTGAACAGTAAAGACAATGCTCTGGCATAGCTACCTGGTAATCGCATTTAGACTCCTTCATGAATTTAATAGGATGTCGTTGTTTTGTGTTAAACAACACGCATGGGCAACTAGAAAGGAGTAATGATATCCATGTGTGAACAGTAAAGACAATGTCAGACGGATAGCAACGTGGTAATCGCATTGAGGGTATATCATGTATTTTGTGCGTAATATCCTTGTTTTGTATGAAACAACATGTTGAAACACCCAGTGTTCTTAAACTCCCAGTATATATGAGTTGTCAAGGAAACAATCTTCTGGTTATTGGAGCAAAAAGAAACTTGAACGCAGTCACATTTCAGTGCGTTTTCTGCTGAGTCTATATGCAAACACTTTTCTTCCAAATGTAACACGTTTTACAGTTTCTTCCCAAACGAATGGGCAAATGTGTTGGAGTAATGATATCCAGTTTTGAACAGTAAAGACAAACCCTGACGAATAGCATTGAGTTTCTATCCTGGACTGGGAGTAATTGCCATGTTCTGTGCTAAACCACATGTTTCCAGTGCTTTAAAGTTCACAATATAAGTAATCTCCAAAACAAATACTCTTCCGGTTATTGAAACAGAAATGAACATGAACGCAGTCACACTTTAGTGCCTTTTCTCTTGGGTCTTTGTGCAAACACTTCTCTTCCACTTGTGACGCGATTGATGATTTGCTTGGAAACGCATGGGCAAATGCAATGTAGTAATGATATCAAGGTTTGAACAGTAAAGACAATCCCAAACTGATAGCTACCTGGCAATCGCATTTAGAGTATGTCAGGAATTGAACAGGATATCCCTGTTTTGTGTTAAACAACATGTTTAAACACCCAGTTTTCTTAATCTCACCGTATATATAAACTGTAAACGGAACACTCTTTCGGTTATTGGAACAGAAAGGAACATGAACGCAGTCACATTTTAGAGCCTTTTCGGTTGTGTCTACGTGCAAACACTTTTCTTCCAATTATAATGCGTTGTACGCTTTGCTCCAAAACGCATGGGCAAATACAATGGAGTAATGCTATCCAGGCGTGAACAGTAAAGACAATGCTCTGGCATAGCTACCTGGTAATCGCATTTAGACTCCTTCATGAATTTAATAGGATGTCGTTGTTTTGTGTTAAACAACACGCATGGGCAACTAGAAAGGAGTAATGATATCCATGTGTGAACAGTAAAGACAATGTCAGACGGATAGCAACGTGGTAATCGCATTGAGGGTATATCATGTATTTTGTGCGTAATATCCTTGTTTTGTATGAAACAACATGTTGAAACACCCAGTGTTCTTAAACTCCCAATATATATGAGTTGTCAAAGAAACACTCTTCTGGTTATTGGAGCAAAATAAACATGAACGCAGTCACATTTCAGTGCGTTTTCTTTTGAGTCTATATGCAAACACTTTTCTTCCAAATGTAACGCGTTTTACAGTTTCTTCCCAAATGCATGGGCAAATGTGTTGGAGTAATGATATCCAATTTTGAACAGTAAAGACAAACACTGACGAATAGCAACCTGGTAATCGCATTGAGTTTCTATCCCGGACTGGGTGTAATTGCCTTGTTCTGTGCTAAACCACATTTTTATAAACCCAGTGCTTTAAAGTTCACAATATAAGTAATCTCCAAAACAAATACTCTTCCGGTTATTGAAACAGAAATGAACATGAACGCAGTCACACTTTAGTGCCTTTTCTCTTGGGTCTTTGTGCAAACACTTCTCTTCCACTTGTGACGCGATTGATGATTTGCTTGGAAACGCATGGGCAAATGCAATGTAGTAATGATATCAAGGTTTGAACAGTAAAGACAATCCCAAACTGATAGCTACCTGGCAATCGCATTTAGAGTATGTCAGGAATTGAACAGGATATCCCTGTTTTGTGTTAAACAACATGTTTAAACACCCAGTTTTCTTAATCTCACCGTATATATAAACTGTAAACGGAACACTCTTTCGGTTATTGGAACAGAAAGGAACATGAACGCAGTCACATTTTAGAGCCTTTTCGGTTGTGTCTATGTGCAAACACTTTTCTTCCAATTATAATGCGTTGTACGCTTTGCTCCAAAACGCATGGGCAAATACAATGGAGTAATGATATCCAGTTTTGAACAGTAAAGACAAACCCTGACGAATAGCAACCTGGTAATCGCATTGAGTTTCTATCCCGGACTGGGCGTAATTGCCTTGTTCTGTGCTAAACCACATGTTTATAATCCCAGTGCTTTAAAGTTCACAACATAAGTAATCTCCAAAACAAATACTCTTCCGGTTATTGAAACAGAAATGAACATGAACGCAGTCA
Organism: Tokudaia muenninki; assembly: GCA_036184385.1. Classification (NCBI taxonomy): domain Eukaryota; kingdom Metazoa; phylum Chordata; class Mammalia; order Rodentia; family Muridae; genus Tokudaia; species Tokudaia muenninki. The sequence goes on from BTHS01000061.1 coordinate 3,580, forward strand.
CACTTTAGTGCCTTTTCTCTTGGGTCTTTGTGCAAACACTTCTCTTCCACTTGTAACGCGATTGATGATTTGCTTGGAAACGCATGGGCAAATGCAATGTAGTAATGATATCAAGGTTTGAACAGTAAAGACAATCCCAAACTGATAGCTACCTGGCAATCGCATTTAGAGTATGTCAGGAATTGAACAGGATATCCCTGTTTTGTGTTAAACAACATGTTTAAACACCCAGTTTTCTTAATCTCACCGTATATGTAAACTGTAAACGGAACACTCTTTCGGTTATTGGAACAGAAAGGAACATGAACGCAGTCACATTGTAGTGCCTTTTCAGTTGTGTCTATGTGCAAACACTTTTCTTCCCATTATAATGCGTTGTACTCTTTGCTCCAAAACGCATGGGCAAATACAATGGAGTAATGCTATCTAGGCGTGAACAGTAAAGACAATGCTCTGGCTTAGCTACCTGGTAATCGCCTTTAGACTCCTTCATGAATTTAATAGGATGTCGTTGTTTTGTGTTAAACAACACGCATGGGCAACTAGAAAGGAGTAATGATATCCATGTGTGAACAGTAAAGACAATGTCAGACGGATAGCAACGTGGTAATCGCATTGAGTGTATATCATGTATTTTGTGCGTAATATCCTTGTTTTGTATGAAACAACATGTTGAAACACCCAGTGTTCTTAATCTCCCAGTATATATGAGTTGTCAAGGAAACACTCTTCTGGTTATTGGAACAAAAAGAAACATGAACGCAGTCACATTTCAGTGCGTTTTCTGTTGAGTCTATATGCAAACACTTTTCTTCCAAATGTAACGCGTTTTACAGTTTCTTCCCAAACGCATGGGCAAATGTGTTGGAGTAATGATATCCAGTTTTGAACAGGAAAGACAAACCCTGACGAAGAGCAACCTGGTAATCGCATTGAGTTTCTATCCTGGACTGGGCGTAATTGCCTTGTTCTGTGCTAAACCACATGTTTATAAACCCAGTGCTTTAAAGTTCACAATATAAGTAATCTCCAAAACAAATACTCTTCCGGTTATTGAAACAGAAATGAACATGAACGCAGTCACACTTTAGTGCCTTTTCTCTTGGGTCTTTGTGCAAACACTTCTCTTCCACTTGTAACGCGATTGATGATTTGCTTGGAAACGCATGGGCAAATGCAATGTAGTAATGATATCAAGGTTTGAACAGTAGAGACATTCCAAACTGATAGCTACCTGGGCACTCGCATTTAGAGTATGTCAGGAATTCAACAGGATATCCCTGTTTTGTGTTAAACAACATGTTTAAACACCCAGTGTTCTTAATCTCCCAGTATATATGACTTGTAAAGGAAACACTCTTCTGGTTATTGGAACAGAAAGGCACATGAACGCAGTCACATTGTAGTGCCTTTTCGGTTGTGTCTATGTGCAAACACTTTTCTTCCAATTTTAATGCGTTGTACGCTTTGCTCCAAAACGCATGGGCAAATACAATGGAGTAATGATATCCAGTTTTGAACAGTAAAGACAAACCCTGACGAATAGCAACCTGGTACTCGCATTGAGTTTCTATCCTGGACTGGGCGTAATGGCCTTGTTCTGTGCTAAACCACATGTTTCTAAACCCAGTGCTTTAAAGTTCACAATATAAGTCATCTCCAAAACAAATACTCTTCCGGTTATTGAAACAGAAATGAACATGAACGCAGTCACACTTTAGTGCCTTTTCTCTTGGGTCTTTGTGCAAACACTTCTCTTCCACTTGTAACGCGATTGATGATTTGCTTGGAAACGCATGGGCAAATGCAATGTAGTAATGATATCAAGGTTTGAACAGTAAAGACAATCCCAAACTGATAGCTACCTGGCAATCGCATTTAGAGTATGTCAGGAATTGAACAGGATATCCCTGATTTGTGTTAAACAGCATGTTTAAACACCCAGTTTTCTTAATCTCACCGTATATATAAACTGTAAACGGAACACTTTCGGTTATTGGAACAGAAAGGAACATGAACGCAGTCACATTGTAGTGCCTTTTCGGTTGTGTCTATGTGCAAACACTTTTCTTCCAATTATAATGCGTTGTACGCTTTGCTCCAAAACGCATGGGCAAATACAATGGAGTAATGATATCCAGGCGTGAACAGTAAAGACAATGCTCTGGCATAGCTACCTGGTAATCGCATTTAGACTCCTTCATGAATTTAATAGGATGTCGTTGTTTTGTGTTAAACAACACGCATGGGCAACTAGAAAGGAGTAATGATATCCATGTGTGAACAGTAAAGACAATGTCAGACGGATAGCAACGTGGTAATCGCATTGAGTGTATATCATGTATTTTGTGCGTAATATCCTTGTTTTGTATGAAACAACATGTTGAAACACCCAGTGTTCTTAATCTCCCAGTGTATATGAGTTGTCAAGGAAACACTCTTCTGGTTATTGGAGCAAAAAGAAACATGAACGCAGTCACATTTCAGTGCGTTTTCTGTTGAGTCTATATGCAAACACTTTTCTTCCAAATGTAACGCGTTTTACAGTTTCTTCCCAAACGCATGGGCAAATGTGTTGGAGTAATATCCAGTTTTGAACAGTAAAGACAAACCCTGACGAATAGCAACCTGGTAATCGCATTGAGTTTCTATCCTGGACTGGGCGTAATTGCCTTGTTCTGTGCTAAACCACATGTTTATAAACCCAGTGCTTTAAAGTTCACAATATAAGTCATCTCCAAAACAAATACTCTTCCGGTTATTGAAACAGAAATGAACATGAACGCAGTCACACTTTAGTGCCTTTTCTCTTGGGTCTTTGTGCAAACACTTCTCTTCCACTTGTAACGCGATTGATGATTTGCTTGGAAACGCATGGGCAAATGCAATGTAGTAATGATATCAAGGTTTGAACAATAAAGACAATCCCAGACTGATAGCTACCTGGCAATCGCATTTAGAGTATGTCAGGAATTGAACAGGATATCCCTGTTCTGTGTTAAACAACATGTTTAAACACCCAGTTTTCTTAATCTCACCGTATGTATAAACTGTAAACGGAACACTCTTTCGGTTATTGGAACAGAAAGGAACATGAACGCAGTCACATTGTAGTGCCTTTTCAGTTGTGTCTATGTGCAAACACTTTTCTTCTCATTATAATGCGTTGTACGCTTTGCTCCAAAACGCATGGGCAAATACAATGGAGTAGTGATATCCAGGCGTGAACAGTAAAGACAATGCTCTGGCATAGCTACCTGGTAATCGCATTTAGACTCCTTCATGAATTTAATAGGATGTCGTAGTTTTGTGTTAAACAACACGCATGGGCAACTAGAAAGGAGTAATGATATCCATGTGTGAACAGTAAAGACAATGTCAGACGGATAGCAACGTGGTAATCGCATTGAGTGTATATCATGTATTTTGTGCGTAATATCCTTGTTTTGTATGAAACAACATGTTGAAACACCCAGTGTTCTTAATCTCCCAGTATATATGAGTTGTCAAGGAAACACTCTTCTGGTTATTGGAGCAAAAAGAAACATGAACGCAGTCACATTTCAGTGCGTTTTCTGTTGAGTCTATATGCAAACACTTTTCTTCCAAATGTAACGCGTTTTACAGTTTCTTCCCAAACGCATGGGCAAATGTGTTGGAGTAATGATATCCAGTTTTGAACAGTAAAGACAAACCCTGACGAATAGCAACCTGGTAATCGCATTGAGTTTCTATCCTGGACTGGGCGTAATTGCCTTGTTCTGTGCTAAACCACATGTTTATAAACCCAGTGCTTTAAAGTTCACAATATAAGTCATCTCCAAAACAAATACTCTTCCGGTTATTGAAACAGAAATGAACATGAACGCAGTCACACTTTAGTGCCTTTTCTCTTGGGTCTTTGTGCAAACACTTCTCTTCCACTTGTAACGCGATTGATGATTTGCTTGGAAACGCATGGGCAAATGCAATGTAGTAATGATATCAAGGTTTGAACAGTAAAGACAATCCCAAACTGATAGCTACCTGGCAATCGCATTTAGAGTATGTCAGGAATTGAACAGGATATCCCTGTTTTGTGTTAAACAACATGTTTAAACACCCAGTTTTCTTAATCTCACCGTATATATAAACTGTAAACGGAACACTCTTTCGGTTATTGGAACAGAAAGGAACATGAACGCAGTCACATTTTAGTGCCTTTTCGGTTGTGTCTATGTGCAAACACTTTTCTTCCAATTATAATGCGTTGTACGCTTTGCTCCAAAACGCATGGGCAAATGTGTTGGAGTAATGATATCCAGTTTTGAACAGTAAAGACAAACCCTGACGAATAGCAACCTGGTAATCGCATTGAGTTTCTATCCTGGACTGGGCGTAATTGCCTTGTTCTGTGCTAAACCACATGTTTCTAAACCCAGTGCTTTAAAGTTCACAATATAAGTCATCTCCAAAACAAATACTCTTCCGGTTATTGAAACAGAAATGAACATGAACGCAGTCACACTTTAGTGCCTTTTCTCTTGGGTCTTTGTGCAAACACTTCTCTTCCACTTGTAACGCGATTGATGATTTGCTTGGAAACGCATGGGCAAATGCAATGTAGTAATGATATCAAGGTTTGAACAGTAAAGACAATCCCAAACTGATAGCTACCTGGCAATCGCATTTAGAGTATGTCAGGAATTGAACAGGATATCCCTGTTTTGTGTTAAACAACATGTTTAAACACCCAGTTTTCTTAATCTCACCGTATATGTAAACTGTAAACGGAACACTCTTTCGGTTATTGGAACAGAAAGGAACATGAACGCAGTCACATTGTAGTGCCTTTTCAGTTGTGTCTATGTGCAAACACTTTTCTTCCCATTATAATGCGTTGTACGCTTTGCTCCAAAACGCATGGGCAAATACAATGGAGTAGTGATATCCAGGCGTGAACAGTAAAGACAATGCTCTGGCATAGCTACCTGGTAATCGCATTTAGACTCCTTCATGAATTTAATAGGATGTCGTAGTTTTGTGTTAAACAACACGCATGGGCAACTAGAAAGGAGTAATGATATCCGTGTGTGAACAGTAAAGACAAATGTCAGACGGATAGCAACGTGGTAATCGCATTGAGTGTATATCATGTATTTTGTGCGTAATATTCTTTTTTTGTATGAAACAACATGTTTAAACACCCAGTGTTCTTAATCTCACAGTATATATCACCTGTAAACGTAACACTCTTCTGGTTATTGGAACAAAAAGAAACATGAACGCAGTCACATTTCAGTGCGTTTTCTGTTGAGTCTATATGCAAACACTTTTCTTCCAAATGTAATGCGTTTTACAGTTTCTTCCCAAATGCATGGGTAAATGTGTTGGAGTAATGATATCCAGTTTTGAACAGTAAAGACAAACCCTGACGAATAGCAACCTGGTAATCGCATTGAGTTTCTACCCTGGACTGGGCGTAATTGCCTTGTTCTGTGCTAAACCACATGTTTATAAACCCAGTGCTTTAAAGTTCACAATATAAGTAATCTCCAAAACAAATACTCTTCCGGTTATTGAAACAGAAATGAACATGAACGCAGTCACACTTTAGTGCCTTTTCTCTTGGGTCTTTGTGCAAACACTTCTCTTCCACTTGTAACGCGATTGATGATTTGCTTGGAAACGCATGGGCAAATGCAATGTAGTAATGATATCAAGGTTTGAACAGTAAAGACAATCCCAAACTGATAGCTACCTGGCAATCGCATTTAGAGTATGTCAGGAATTGAACAGGATATCCCTGTTTTGTGTTAAACAACATGTTTAAACACCCAGTTTTCTTAATCTCACCATATATATAAACTGTAAACGGAACACTCTTTCGGTTATTGGAACAGAAAGGAACATGAAAGCAGTCACATTTTAGAGCCTTTTCGGTTGTGTCTATGTGCAAACACTTTTCTTCCAATTATAATGCTTTGTACGCTTTGCTCCAAAACACATGGGCAAATACAATGGAGTAATGATATCCAGTTTTGAACAGTAAAGACAAACCCTGACGAATAGCAACCTGGTACTCGCATTGAGTTTCTATCCTGGACTGGGCGTAATGGCCTTGTTCTGTGCTAAACCACATGTTTCTAAACCCAGTGCTTTAAAGTTCACAATATAAGTCATCTCCAAAACAAATACTCTTCCGGTTATTGAAACAGAAATGAACATGAACGCAGTCACACTTTAGTGCCTTTTCTCTTGGGTCTTTGTGCAAACACTTCTCTTCCACTTGTAACGCGATTGATGATTTGCTTGGAAACGCATGGGCAAATGCAATGTAGTAATGATATCAAGGTTTGAACAGTAAAGACAATCCCAAACTGATAGCTACCTGGCAATCGCATTTAGAGTATGTCAGGAATTGAACAGGATATCCCTGTTTTGTGTTAAACAACATGTTTAAACACCCAGTTTTCTAGATCTCACCGTATATATAAACTGTAAACGGAACACTCTTTCGGTTATTGGAACAGAAAGGAACATGAACGCAGTCACATTGTAGTGCCTTTTCGGTTGTGTCTATGTGCAAACACTTTTCTTCCAATTATAATGCGTTGTACGCTTTGCTCCAAAACGCATGGGCAAATACAATGGAGTAATGATATCTAGGCGTGAACATTAAAGACAATGCTCTGGCATAGCTACCTGGTAATCTCATTTAGACTCCTTCATGAGTTTAATAGCATGTCGTTGTTTTGTGTTAAACAACACGCATGGGCAACTAGAAAGGAGTAATTATATCCAGGTGTGAACAGTAAAGACAATGTGAGACGGATAGCAACGTGGTAATCGCATTGAGTGTATATCATGTATTTTGTGCGTAATATCCTTTTTTGTATGAAACAACATGTTGAAACACCCAGTGTTCTTAATCTCCCAGTGTATATGAGTTGTATAGGAAACACTCTTCTGGTTATTGGAACAAAAAGAAACATGAACGCAGTCACATTTCAGGGCGTTTTCTGTTGCGTCTATATGCAAACACTTTTCTTCCAAATGTAAGGCGTTTTACAGTTTCTTCCCAAACGCATGGGCAAATGTGTTGGAGTAATGATATCCAGTTTTGAACAGTAAAGACAAACCCTGACGAATAGCAACCTGGTAATCGCATTGAGTTTCTATCCTGGACTGGGCGTAATTGCCTTGTTCTGTGCTAAACCACATGTTTATAAACCCAGTGCTTTAAAGTTCACAATATAAGTCATCTCCAAAACAAATACTCTTCCGGTTATTGAAACAGAAATGAACATGAACGCAGTCACAATTTAGTGCCTTTTCTCTTGGGTCTTTGTGCAAACACTTCTCTTCCACTTGTAACGTGATTGATGATTTGCTTGGAAACGAATGGGCAAATGCAATGTAGTAATGATATCAAGGTTTGAACAGTAAAGACAATCCCAAACTGATAGCTACCTGGCAATCGCATTTAGAGTATGTCAGGAATTGAACAGGATATCCCTGTTTTGTGTTAAACAACATGTTTAAACACCCAGTTTTCTTAATCTCAACGTATATGTAAACTGTAAACGGAACACTCTTTCGGTTACTTGGAACAGAAACGAACATGAGCGCAGTCACATTTTAGTGCCTTTTCGGTTGTGTCTATGTGCAAACACTTTTCTTCCAATTATAATGCCGTTGTACGCTTTGCTCCAAAACGCATGGGCAAATACAATGGAGTAATGATATCCAGGCCTGTGAACAGTAAAGACAATGCTCAAGCATAGCTACCTGGTAATCGCATTTAGACTCCTTCATGAATTTAATAGGATGTCGTAGTTTTGTGTTAAACAACACGCATGGGCAACTAGAAAGGAGTAATGATATCCGTGTGTGAACAGTAAAGACAATGTCAGACGGATAGCAACGTGGTAATCGCATTGAGTGTATATCATGTATTTTGTGCGTAATATCCTTGTTTTGTATGAAACACATGTTGAAAACACCCAGTGTTCTTAATCCTCCCAGTATATATGAGTTGTCAAGGAAACACTCTTCTGGTATATTGGAACAAAAGAACAATGAACGCAGTCACATTTCAGTGCGTTTTCTGTTGAGTCTATATGCAAACACTTTGCTTCCAAATTGTAACGCGTTTTTACAGTTTCTTCCCAAACGCATGGGCAAATGTGTTGGAGTAATGATAATCCAGTTTTGAACAGTAAAGGACAAACCCTGACGAATAGCAACCTGGTAATCGCATTGGTTTCTATCCTGGACTGGGCGTAATTGCCTTGTTCTGTGCTAAACCGCATGTTTCTAAACCCAGTGCTTTAAAGTTCACAATATAAGTCATCTCCAAAACAAATACTCTTCCGGTACTGAAACAGAAATGAACATGAACTGCAGTCACACTTTAGTGCCATTTCTCTTGGTCTTTGTGCAAACACTTCTATTCCACCTGTAACGCGATTGATGGATTAGCCTTGGAAACGCATGGGCAAATGCAATGTAGTAATGATATCAAGGTTTGAACAGTAAAGACAATCCCAAACTGATAGCTACCTGGCAATCGCATTTAGAGTATGTCAGGAATTGAACAGGATATCCCTGTTTTGTGTTAAACAACATGTTTAAACACCCAGTTTTCTTAATCTCACCGTATATAAACTGTAAACGGACTCTCTTTTCGGTTTATTGGAACAGAAAGGAACATGAACGCAGTCACATTTAGTGCCTTTTCCGGTTGTGTCTATGTGCAAACACTTTTCTTCCAATTATAATGCGTTTGTACGCTTTGCTCCAAAACGCATGGGCAAATACAATGGAGTAATGATATCCAGGTGTGAACAGTAAAGACAATGCTCTGGCATAGCTACCTGGTAATCGCATTTAGACTCCTTCATGAATTTAATAGGATGTTGTTGTTTTGTGTTAAACAACACTCGTGGGCAACTAGAAAGGAGTAATGATATCCATGTGTGAACAGTAAAGACAATGTCAGACGGATAGCAACGTGGTAATCGCATTGAGTGTATATCATGTATTTTGTGCGTAAATACTTGTTTTGTATGAAACAACATGTTTAAACACCCAGTGTTCTTAATCTCCCAGTATACATAAGTTGTAAAGGAAACACTCTTCTGGTTATTGGAACAAAAATAAACATGAACGCAGTCACATTTCAGTGCGTTTTCTGTTGAGTCTATATGCAAACACTTTTCTTCCAAATGTAACGCGTTTTACAGTTTCTTCCAAAACGCATGGGCAAATGTGTTGGAGTAATGATATCCAGTTTTGAACAGTAAAGACAAACCCTGACGAATAGCAACCTGGTAATTGCTGGCCGAGTCCCAAACTATATTATGCTTGATTTACCTTGTACCTGGAGGTCCCAATTGCCCTGTTGCTGGAGGAAAGATGGCGGAGTGCACTGTGCACCCGCTCGGTGCAGATCACTCTGTAGGCAGACCATGTAGATTGATTAATTTTTTTTATTTTTATTTATTTATTTATTTATTTTTTTGGTTTTTCTAGGCAGGGTTTCTCTGTGTAGCCCTGGCTATCCTGGAAGTCACTCTGTAGACCAGGTTTGCCTGGAACTCAGAAATCCACCTGCCTCTGCCTCCCAAGTGCTGGGATTAAAGGCGTGCGCCACCACCGCCCGGCCATGTAGATTGATTTAAAAACAATTATTTGTCTTTGTATTTTTCCTGCATGTATGTCTGTGCACCACATAGTTGCAATGTAAATGGAGGCTCAAAAGTTGTGTGAGACACTCTGGAACTGGATTTACAGACAGATGTAGGCTTCCATGTGGGGGCTGGGAAATGAACCTAGTTCCTCTGAAAGAGAAGTCAGTGTTCTGAGTCACTCCTCCAGCCCCAATATCAAAAATTCTAAAGTCTTCCTTGACAACATACTGAGTGTAAGGCTAGCCTGGGATACATGAGATCCTGCCTCCAAAAGGAAACCCATGTCTGTGTTGTGTATATGTACATATTATATGTGTATATGTGCTATCTTAGAATCTTAAGTATTAACAATTAAAATTAATATGTTTATGTTTAAATTATTTCACACTGAAATTAAAACCAGTAAGAGTAAATATTATACATTTCATGCCAAATAATATATGCAAATGGCTACAATAACTCATTAACTGGCTTCTTCTGTTTTATCTCCTCTTTATGCAACCAGAATCTCACAGATGTCACTTACACATTTAATGTTAGATACCTTGTTTGTTTAATTTTTAAATTTACACTTATTACTATACTTCAGCCTCCTCATATTTTGTACTGATAAGTCGTTTTTTTTTTGTTGTTGTTGCTGCTTGACCTCAGAAACAAAAACCTGTTTTTTTTGTATTCTTGTCTTTTGCAAGACAAGAATAAGAGTTAAAGGCCAGGACTTTAAATATGTTGGCCAAGTGTTTTTCCACAGAATCACATCTCTAAACATACACAGGACATTTTAAAGTTAGTCATAAACAGGAGTGGGTTTCACTATGGCATTTCCATACATGCACATCGTTATACAAATTACATTTTTAATATATTTTCATTAATTCTTTAAGAATTTCACACAATGTATTTAGATCATACATAGATATGTCTCCAACTACTCTGCCTAACCCTTCCTAGATCAGTTCCTATGTATCTCCTCCTGTGGTGTGGCCATCAATCCATTCAGAAATTGGTTGGTTGCCCCCATAACATTAATGCCTTGATTGCAAACATGGGCATATCTTGCCATTCCAGGCATTATTGTGGATCACAGTGTTCACAGCTGGTAAGCCTGTTTGTGACTTTCTTTCCTCAATCCCTTTCCAGTACTATGAAAGCTATTCAGCAGAAAGCTATTCAGCAGAGAGGAAGCTTCCTTACCAATACACAAAACACATGTTAATAATGATTTCTTTCTGGCTTTATAAGGCTTTCAGGAACGGCGCCGAAGGAGCAAAAATGGAAAGACATGCTCAGGCTGAAGTTGTGATGTGGGAGTGTCCTGAGATAGGCACAGAAGTATGTACATTGACAGTCACTGAGTAGGAACCATGTGCATTTATGTCTGTAATATTATTTATTCAATGTGTATTGTCCCTATAGAAAGACTTTCTTTTCAATGTCTCATGAGGCATGGCAGTTTCTGACACTTTTTTCTTACTGTAAGTAATTGTCATGCTTAGAAAAGTCCCTGTGCTTAGCCTAGTTTTAGTTGAACATCTATAAGTGGTTTAAAGTAACATTTGACTAAAATATAAGCAACCTTAGAAAAAACTGACATCGTTGGATTTTTTCATTCTATATTCTCTCCTAACTTCTTCTATAGCCTTAATTCTAGGAAATTCTAGTGGCCTACACTTCTCCTTTTTCCTACAGCCAAAATACTTAGTGGTATTTTCCCATTTAATTTGCCTAAAACATTAAGTAGCACATACTTGGCTTTTTTGTGTTTGAAGCCTAATTTGCATGTTGCAGGAACTCTGAGAAAACCCCATCAGTGGGCCACTGCCTCTTTGAGGCTTAGAATCCCTGACAATATTTTTAAGGACATGTAGAGGTGTGTGTTGTTGTGTGTGTGTGTGTGTGTGTGTAAGGATTTTGTGTTTGTTTTTCAATTATTAAAAAAATATTGTAAAATATATTATTAATATATTATTAAAATATATTGTAAAATATGTTGTAGAAAACAGAGGGAGGGAATAGCGCTTATGGGACTTTCAGGGAGGGAGGAGACAGGAAAGGGGAAATCATTTGGAATGTAAATAAAAAAACTCAGAAAATAATATATATACATCTATATATATATTGTAAAATATGTCTAAGGTTTGGCGGTCTGCCTGTTTTTCCTATTATGTCTGTCTTATCCCGTCTTGTTAGTGAAATATGTTATCTTATGTTGGAAATTTAGGTTGAGATTGTAGATGTTCAACCAGCCACCTGGCAAATGCCGTTTGAATTTGAATTAGCTCAGGTCAGGACATCCTCTCGCTCAAGCATAAGCACACACAGAAGAAGTGCAACCAGGAACAGAAGCGCCGGCGCGAGGACAAGAACAAGTGCTTCATCTACAGCTCTTACACGATCAACACCAGTATCAAGTAGGAACAACTAGTTATTTGGATGTGGTCTAAAGAAATGGGGATGACGTTCAAGGTGGTGGCAAGATTTAATATAAAGATAGTGCTCAGTTTATAATGGTGTGAAATCACAGGTGTTAAATAAAAATTTTGCTCGTTTTCTGTAAATTTTTAGAGATGATGATTTCAGAGAAATAAAAGTAAATATCTCCTCACAGATTCAATCAATCAGCTAGTCCTTATACGCTTCCAGAAATCTGACTAGAAATGTGCAGATTCTTCTTCTTCCTATTGAATTCCTATTATTCACTTGCCTTTTTTGGGGGGCACATTTTTACTATATTGTCACAATCGGCTCTGTGCTTCCTTCCTTAGCCCCTTCATCTGGACAGGGGTGTGCAATAGATCCAAAATACTTTCAAGAGCCCCAGGACATGGAATTTGAAGTAGGTCCAGAATTCCTCCTTAATGACAGTCAAGAACAACAGGCCTCTCCAGAACAAGGAAACTGCGCTGAAGATGATGTAAAGAAATCCTTAGAAGACACAAAGATCTCCAGTCCTAAAGAATGTGTAATTGATGAAGATTCTGCACGCCATGATGCTTCTTCAGATGATGATTGCTGTGTAATAAGAAGATACTGAAAACAAGAAAGACCCTAAGGTCCACGAACAAAGACATCAAAAGGCACCTGAGTCTGTCCCGTCATGTCCAACCAAACCATTATAGGCTGTGCACACAGAGGCTTTGGTGGAACCCATAGTATGCACAGATTTGCCATTCCATTATACTGAGGTATATCTGAAAATCTTTCAAAATGCACTTTTTTGCACCTCTAACATTGTCAAGCTTAAAATCACTTTGTTTATATTTTCTAATATACTAGCTTTTCAAGTATACAAGAATGTTTTGTGCTTCAGAAAATATTTGAAGTAAGTAGGAAATTGAGCTGCTATGAAAATACTGTATTTCTACTGGTCCTGATTTTCCTCATTTGTGGACAAATGCTAACCATCTCAAGAGAGGAAAGCTTTTCTGAAAACTTATACCAACTGTCCACTCAACAAACAGCAGCACAGACTAAGATGTTTTCCTCCTCAGGGCTGCATCTCATCTATCCTTGTTGTTATGTATTTGGATAATTGTTTTTTAAAAGATAGGATTCTTAAATGTATAGGATGATCAAGCAAGGAAATGAGCTTGTATCAGTTATGCAAAATTGTTTGTATCTCTTACTGATCCAAAAAAGCAGATACTCCATCCCTGATACCCAAACAAATCTTCATACAATGAACATATAAAAGATAGATGTTTCAGTTTAGCCCCTGCAGTGTGACAATGGCAAATTGCTGAGCCGTGGTACTTTCATTTTTGAAAAGGCCTTGCTTTGCAGGGATTTTTTAAAGCATGGACTACCAGAAGACCTTTGTAATTTTGTGTCCTTACAAATTCAGACAAGGAGAACATATTGATCCCAGCGTCCACTTTTGGGGGAAAGGGTCTCCCAAATCTGTGGTCCACGAGTAATGACACAGGTCTATGATTTGCTTATAAGCAGATCCTTGTAATCATCTTCTTACACAGATACTGAAGAGGAGGTATGGAGAGTTCATTTTACCTTTATAACTGAAAGGACATTTCATTTTCATAAGAAGTTGGATTGCTTGGATTACTTGGCTTATCCTACTCCATATGGTACAGTTGAGTTGCCCCAGAAAGTGAAAAATATCTGTGCAAGGTAGACCTAAATACAGACTAGATGATATACACATGCTTGAGTGGGTGTTCTCGATTATTAGAAGTTTGTAACCGAGGGCATGTCTGTGAATAGTGTGCTAGAAAGCAGTCAGTAGTTCCTCATAACCCTGTATGCAGAGACCAGACTTTCATTATTTTTGAATTAATTTGAAGGTTAAGTACATTTCTTAAGGGTGGTGCCTGCTTTTTAAGACATCAAATTACTTTTATGTTTATTTTTTGATGCACATCAATAAACTGCAGGAAAGGGAACGAGAACAATGTGAATATGAGTTGGCCCAGCGTATTGAGATGCTTTGAAACTTGACATATGAACAACCCATGGAAGCAACAAACTGGATAAAGACCTCGTGTATATAGTCCACGAGAGCAGGTACAGGAGTGGTCCAAGCCTGAGATGTCCAAAGAAGGAGGTGTATGGCATACCTGTATCATTTTACAATAACCCTGTTGGTTTGTACATGTGGTGACTGTTATTGTGGATGACTTGGAGCCACGTGCCATGGATACTTTTGCGAAAATGACAACCTCTGAGCATTCAGGAAATGAGGACCACATAGGTAAGAGTCGAGAAGAGGGGGAAGAATGGTGGAAGGCCTACTGCTTTTCCCCTTGTTCCTGACTGTATGTTGCCTATCTGAGTGCGTACTGATAGAATAGGAGGATCGTTCAAACAGAAAGCCTAGACAAGACAGCCTCAAAACTAGAGAAAAATATAAACCTTGAAATCATTTGGTTTCATTGCTCTTGTTTAGATTCTCAGCACAAGATGTTCGTAGAGAAAACTTAATTGACCACAGCTGAGTAACTCCGCAGTTTCATGTCCATTCTTCAACTTTCTGAAATGAAGGCATTGGCTGTGCAAATCAGGGAGGTACGTGTTAGATGTTTGTTGCATGCTGTGAAGAGCCAATAATATATAAACCCGGATCAGATTATATGTAGCATGGAGAATTTCTCATGAGCCATCATACTTTGACTTACGTCACTGATTGAAATTTCTTCTCTTACAGGCGAAAGGAGAATCCTGTTGATCATGCTTCTTCACTTCTGCATCACTTATCAAGATCATGGCAAGAAATGACAGCATCACATCAAACATCATCAGCATCTAAGCACCCATCGGCAGCTTCATGTCAAACATTGGCAGCCTCATGTCAAGCATCTGCACCATCATGTCAAGCATCTGCACTATCACGTCAAGCATCTACACCATCACATCAAGCATATGCACCATCAAGTCAAGCATCATGTCAAGCATTGGCTGTGTCACGTTAAGCATCTGCACCATCACATGAAGCATATGCACCATCATGTCAAGCATTGGCTGTGTCAAGTCAAGCATCTGCACCATCACATGAAGCATATGCACCATCATGTCAAGCATTGGCTCTGTCACGTCAAGCATCAAAAATTGAATTCTTGATTCTTTTTAGGTTGTCGTTATTCTTTTAAATTTGATTTGGCAATGATTATAAAATGTCTTTTTATCTGCTTTTGGAATATCAATAAAAGACTGGGGCAAGAAAGAGGCGAGAGAGTGAGAGGGAGAGCGAGTGAGGAGTATATGAGGTGAATATGAAGAGCAAATGAGGGGGGAAGAGTAAGAAAGAGAGAGAGAGAGAAAGAGAGAGAGAGAGAGAGAGAGAGAGAGAGAGAGAGAGAGAGAGAGAGAGAGAGAGGAATGAGAAAATTTTGGGAAGAGTGAGTGGAGAGAGAATGTGAAGAGTGAGTCAAGAGAGAACATGAGGTGCTTATGGAGAATGTATTTGTGAGTGAAAGGAGAGTGCATTTGGTGTATATGTGAGATTTGTGTGAGATGTGTGTGAAGAGTGTGCAGAGTGAAAGGGGAACACACCGAGGTGTGTTTGAGTGTGGGAATTCAAGAAAAGCATAGTGCGCAGGAGAATGCAGAGTGTGTGAATTCTCAAGCTGTGAGAAAATGAGTGAGAAAGAGCAGAGACTGAGAGAGAAAAGAAACTTTAAGCCTATAAAAATTACCTGTCGGCTTTGACCACAAAAAGTAGATTGTGTATATTTATTATCCACATTCCAGATATTCCTTCTTCCAATCGAGAACTCCTATCCTCCTATCCTTCCTGCCTGGAAGGCTCCTGTGCCAGGCTGCTCCTAGGTTCCTATGTCAAGTGTTTTCTGGGTGTGTCTCTCTGAGCAGCAGTGGCAGCTTTGCCTGTGCTCACAGGCTTGTCTGCACTCGTTCTCTCCATACCCAAATTCGTCCCAGAGAGAACTGGTCTCTCAGAAGTACTGACACACAGTCTTGCAGGATGGACAAGCCACAGTCAGAGACAGCAAGAACAGCTAACACCAGAGCTATCCATATGGCAAAAGGCAAGGGCAAGAACATAAGCAAGAGTAACTAAGGCTACTTGGCATCATCAGAACCCAGTTCTGGATACCTCAAAACAACAGAAAAACAAGACTGATTTAAAATTACATCTCATGATGATGATAAAGGACTATAGGAAGTACATAAATAACTCCCTTAAAGAAATACATGTGAACACAGGTAAACAGGTAGAAGCCCTCAAAGAGGAAACACAAAAATCCCTTAAAGAATTATAGGAAAATACAACCAAACAGATTAAGTAATTGAATAAAACCATTCAAGAGCTAAAAGTGGAAATAGAAACAATAAAGAAATCACAAAGGGAGACAAACCAGGAGATAGAAAACCTAGGAAATAGATCACGAGTCATAGACACATACATCATCAACAGAATACAAGAGATAGAAGAGAGAATCTCAGGTACAGAAGATACCATAGAAAACATTGACACAACAGTCAAAGAAAATGCAAAATGCAAAAAACTCCTGAGCCAAAACATCCAGGAAATCCAGGACACAATGAAAAGACCAAACCTAAGGATAATAGGTATAGAAGAGAGTGAAGATTCCCAACTTAAAGGGCCAGTAAATATCTTCAACAAATTATAGAAGAAAACTTCCCTAACCTAAAGAAAGAGATGCCCATGAACATACAAGAAGCCTACAGAATTCCAAAGAAATTGGACCAGAAAAGAAATTCTTCCCATCACATAACAATCAAAACACCAAATGAGCAAAAGAAAAACTATTAATAGCAGTAAAGGAGAAAGGTCAAGTAACATATAAAGGCAGACCTATCAGAATTACACCCGAATTCTTACAAAAGACGATGAAAGCTTGAAGATCCTGGGCAGATCTCATACAGATCCTAAGAGAATACAAATGCCATCCCAGGCTACTATACCCAGAAAAACTCTCAATTACCATAGATGGAAAACCCAATGTGTTCCATGATAAAACCAACTTTACACAGCATCTTTCCACAAATCCAGTCCTACAAAGGATAATGAATGGAAAACTCCAACACAAGGAGGTAAACTACACCATAGAAAAATCAGGAATCTTCTTTCAACAAACCCAAAAGAAACCAAAATATCAGGAAGAAACAATCACTATTCCTTAATATCTCATAACATCAATGGACCCAATTTCCCGATAAAAAGATAAAGACTAACAGACTGGACATGTAAACAGGAGCCAGCTTTTTGCTGCACCCAGGAAATGCACCTCAGTGTCAAAGACAAACACTACCTCAGAGTAAAGTGATTGAAAACAATTTTTCAAGCAAATGGTCCCAGGAAACAAGCTGGAGTAGCCATTCTAACATTGAATAAAATCGACTTCCAACCAAAAGTCATCAAAAAAAAAAACATAAGGAATGGCACTTCATACTCATCAAAGGAAAAAAAATCTAACAAGAAGGACTCAATTCTGAACATCTATGCTCCAAATTCAAGGGCGCCCACATTCATGACAGAAACTTTACTAACGTTCAAAGCACACATTGCACCTCACACAATCATAGTGAGAGACTCCAACACCTTGCTCTCATCAACAGACAGATCATGGAAACAGAAACTAAACATAGACACAGTGAAACTAACAGAAGTTATGGACCAAATGGATTTAACAGATATCTATAGAATATTTCATCCTAAATCAAAAGAATATACATCCTTCTTTAACTTTTTTCATAGACTATACTTGTCGCAGCAGATTTTCATGTGGCGGGGATCACTTGTGGACTGCCAACTACTGAGCTCTAGACTTTGCTGAAAGCTGATGTAAACCTGTTCAGCTTATGTGATTACTTTCTGTCTTAAGCTGGCTCAGCTAACCAGATGTTTCTGACAAATGCCCCACTACCCAGACTTTGACTAACCTTTCAGACTTCCTAGGCCCTGACAATGATGCCCTATTTTCAGCTTTAAGTGGATACAGAAGATAGAATTTTGTTTCTTGCCCCACTGACAGCATAAAGGGCTAAGTCAAAAAAATTCCCTGACATAGGGG
Source organism: Tokudaia muenninki (assembly GCA_036184385.1). NCBI lineage: Eukaryota > Metazoa > Chordata > Mammalia > Rodentia > Muridae > Tokudaia > Tokudaia muenninki. Next base: position 21,764 of record BTHS01000061.1, read on the forward strand.
ATAAAACTGCTACCTATGATGCCAACTGGCATACCAGGAAAGTGGGCCCAGATTTATTAACTGGTGAATTAACTCAACTAGTTCTACAGTATGATAGGACATATGCAGAACAAAGAGGTTTTATATGTCTTTAAGAGAAAATTGTTATTTCTATACAAATCATTTTGGATCGGGATTATAATCTGGCAGCACTAAAAATATTACAAAACTGGAACCTGAGATCAAATAAATGACTGGTGCCCTGTCAATTTCCAGATTTCTTCTAGATAGTAACTCTGGTGTCAGCCATCACAGGGCCTTTGTTCCTTCTCCTTGTGCTAATTACTTCTGGATCTTGCATCATTAATCCAACAACTAAATGAAAATTCCTATCTAGTACCATTAATCTGATGGGGTTAGGATCCAAATATAAACAAGTCCCCATCACAGAGTCAAGGATTTGATCCAGGATACAACTAAAGGTGGGAATGATAGACCTGAACTTATCCTATAAGCTCCACCTGCCCAAGGACCAGCTCCCTGTAAGAACACTGGACTTTGTGTATCTGCTGTTAGTCTGCCTCCTTCACAGTGTACTTGGAATTCATCCTCTCATTTGTATTCTTTCTGCAATAACTACCTTTTAATTTCTTTAGATTTACAGGCATGAGCCACCACAACCAGCCCAAAATATCAAGCTTTTAGGATCACAATGTTTAGTGGCATGGTCCTGTCTATAAATCCATCAACTCAGAGAGTTTGAAAGAGGATCACAAATTCAAATCTTGACTGAGCAACTTAATCAGACTCTGTTTCTAAAGAAAAAGCAAAAATGGAACCAAGAATACAGTTCAGTGTTAGAGTGCATTTGTTAAGGCCATGGAGCTAATATGCAATACTTAAAATAAATTCAAAAAAACAAAAAAGACTGCACACAACGAGCAACTTTATGTCAGGACACACACACACACACACTCACACACAGACATAATATATATATATATATATATATATATTATATATATATATATATATATATACCTATATTTCCTTTGGTGCTAAAACCACACAGTACCCTTGACATTTAGATGCCATCTTCATGGGCTAGAGATTTCTCCTCTCTTCCTTTTATCTCTGTCCTGTTGGCTTGCCACACTTTGGTAAATCTGTTTACATCTCTTTGGATAGTAAACATGGAGAGGAGTGAGTAATACTTTTGATGGACAAGGGGTAGTTATAGGATTTCAAGAATGATGCGGTACATGGTGGAAGAGCCCTTTTCTACTTTGCATGATGTTATGGCTTTGATATCCATGCTCCTAGAGCTTCCAGAATATGGTAATCGATATTGTTTTCCTTTTTTCTTCTCTCTGTCTTGGATTATAAACCAATTACAATTCTCTTCCTGTAAACACATAATTTTTCGACTTTACAAAATGATATTCCATCTTGGTGGTCAAATCTATTTTCATTTGTTTGTAATTTTTACTAGTGTTATATTAGTTGTACAAAACAAAACAATGAGTTTCCTTCCTTCCTTCCTTCCTTCCTTCCTTCCTTCCTTCCTTCCTTCCTTCCTTCCTTCCTTCCTTCCTTCCTTCTTCCTCATCCTCATTTTTTTGAATGAAAGTTTTCACTCTGAAGCAAAAGTGACCTAAAGTTCACAGTGTACTTCAAGCTGACCTCAAACTTGTGGTGATCCTCCTATATTAGCTTCTTGAGTACTTGTATCATAGATATGAGCCACTGACTCCAGTTTAACATTGGGTCTCAATATGACTTTTTATATGCATGTACAGTTGATTTTCTTCATATTCACCCCATTCCCCTTTCTTCTGTATTAATGTTCTTGTCTCAGAATGCCACTGGTTGGCTTTCCCCATTCTACTTTTTTTGCTAGTTTTCTTTAAGAAAATATTGAAAGATAATTTCCCCCAAACTACACAACTTTGAAAGTCTTAGTATACTATTTCTGGGTATTTTGTTTGGGAGGAACAGGACTATAGTTTTGTTAATTTTAAAACCCCGGAATCTGAAAGATTTCATTCCGCTACCCATGTTCCCTGTTTTCTGAGTCCTCTGGAGCAAGCAGAATTTTCCTGAGCAGCCTGCTATACCCGGTGGATCTCCGTTCTACTGGCACCTCTCCTCCTACCTTCTTCAGACCTGAGACTCTTGAACTATACAGATCCAGAACCATACAACCCAAGGATACCCATCCTCTGATACCTACTAGAACAGGAACATTCAGGAACCAAAGACATCCATATGGCTAAAGGTTCTCTAGTGAACACAATCAACAAAATTCAGGGCAATATGTCACCTCCAAAGCAGAGGTATCCTTCTACAGCAAGCCCTGGATATTCCAACACAACTGAAGGACAAGAAAATTACCTTAAATAAGATCTTATAAAGATGACAGAGGCCTTTAAAGAGGAAATTAATAAATCCCTTAAAGAAATACAGGAAAATACAATTAAAAATTTGTAGGTTTTAACGAGGAAACAAATTAATCCCTTAAAGATATACAGGAAAATATAATTAAACTGGTGAAGGAATGAATAAAGCTGTGCAAGACCTGAAACTGAAAATAGAAGCAATAAAGAAAACACACGTGGAGGGAATTCTGGAGATGGAAAACCTGGGGAAGAGAACTGGAAAAACAGATGCAAGCATCACCAATAGAGTACAGGAGATTGAAGAGAGAATATCAGGCATAGGAGATACAATAGAAGAAATTGATCTACTAGTCAAGCAAAAGGTTAAATCTAAAAAAAAATTCCTGACATAAAACATCCAGGAAATTTGGAATATGATATAAAGATCTGACCTAAGAATGATAGGAATAGAAGTTGAGGAGTCCCAGCTCCAAGACCTAGAAAATATTCTCAACAGAATCTATGAGAAGTCTTTTCCAACCTTAAAGAAAATGATGTCTTTCTCATTCTCTCTCTCTCTCTCTCTCTCTCTCTCTCTCTATATATATATATATATATATATATATATATATATATATATATATGTATGTATATATCTATCTCTATCTCTATGTCTATCTCTATATCTATATCTATCTTTCTATATACATACATACATACATCCATACATACATATATATATAAAGCATGGCCCCAGAACATTTACCCATGGCAACTGTGAGTGTCCTGTACAACTTAGAGATCAACTGCTATTGCAGTCACTGTGTCTATGGGTGGACATTCTTTATGGGAACCCTGTCACTGTAAAGTGTTACTTAACAAGTTCCCATGGTGAGATGCAGCAGGATGGGATTTTATGGACTCATCAGAGACAGGCCTGTGAGCACAGGTATTTCAACCCTGATACTAGGGAGAATAACAGAGAACAATGACATGATCAAGACCTTCTTAAGTTTCAGATAAAGACTGAGGCTGTCCTGGGCAACAGCATGAGTCCTTGAGTCTCTCAATGTGAGGAAAGGAACTAGAGTGAGGCTGACCTAGAGCAGGAGACTCTAGATTCCATCTCCAGCATAACAATCAGATAATTCGTGAAATGAATTTGTATTTGTCAGCCCGCGGCTCACCCTGTGGCACTAAAGAGGCCCAGGACTCTTTCTTTATGCAGTTTAGGTTGGCATCAAACTTGTGACCCTCCAGCCTTCACAGCCAAATGGACGTAGGATTGGCATGGCAAGATTAGGGCTTCTCTGGAAGGACTGGTCATGAATATTAACCACACACTTGACAAAAAGAATCACCAGACACACATTAGAATGGCTTCAGAGCTTGGATGCCATCCACCTCAGGAATACTTGCGTTGCCCTAGACTACCACCCACCAACAGGTCTTCTACCAATTCTGTTTGAAGACTGACTAAATGTGAGATCCGCCTTGCAGTGAACAAAGTGAGTTGGGAGAAAGCATGGCCCCTGAATATCCACCCACGACAAAGAACTTGGATTGACTCCATTCTTGCCTCCAGAACCAATCTGGAGTAGAAGCAAGGGGAAATCTGTGTTCAGTGGAAGAGTGCTTCCCTGCTCCTGGAAGTAGAAGAAAGACTCTCAAGGGCCTTTTGTATCTCAGATCGTATCTTCCCACATTGGCCCACCAGGAGAATTTGGGAGAGGGTCAAAGTTCACCCAACTCATGGGTACCTGGGGACACCCTCCAGCTCAGAAGCCACTGAGGAGAGCTGTAGGCCTGATCTAACACCTCCATGCCCTCCCCCCAACTCGCACAGCTGAGTTCACAGTTCACAGCTAAGGAGGGTCTTTCTGAGGTGTTTCACACAAAGAAAACTAGTACATCAAGGAGTACCTTCTAGGTGTGTTCACTCTCTTTCCACAGTTTCAATCGTCAACTGAAAGTAGTGCATGACCCTAAGCAACGCCCTGACTCAACGTCTGGCACCAGAGTCAGGGAAACTGCTGCAGCAGGAGCATGAAGGCTTAGATCTCGTGAGCCCCATGGTGCCACCTCTTGCTGTCCTGCCGAATGCCTGGGAAATGGTACCAGATGACTACTGGGCAGCCCTTAGGACAGCCAGGCTCATCTTACCACCCCAGCAGCTCAGTGGGAGTCCCTTCCACAGCCTCTCCTGAGAGCTTGGTAACCAGTGGGCATTGTTCTGCAAACCAACCAATGGGAGCGCAGCATGAGCTCACAATGCTCCACTGGCCAATGGCAGGCTTCAGGAGGAGAAATATGGGTCCTCCTATGCATCTTGTCCCTAGCATAGGAAGAACATATAAATGTATGGTGCGGTGATCCCTGGAGTGTTCACTGAGTGATGGAAAGAGAGTGTTGCTATGTTTCCTGGGAGGACTAGATTTCTGGCTTAGGCACCATAGAAGCAATGTGTCTCTGGGTGGACAAACAAAATCCACTATGCGTTCAGAATAAAAATTGAACATTACGTGGTTAGACAGTGTTCGACAGGGAGATTCTGTGGTAGCGTCGAGGGCAGCAGCGATAGTCTTGGAATTCCTATGAATTAGCCAGGTAGTGTGTGGCAGTACTCGAGGGTGCATGGATCCTGGATGTAGTTCACATTGGGGGCCTTTGCCTTGATTGTGATGGGGGTCCTTGAGTAGCTCACAACCGTCTTCAACATGGGCTGTTCAAGCTAGAATTCCTTTGAAGGAGAGCAGTCCTGCATTATCATAGAGATTCCTAATCCTCATTGAGACCACACATTCACCCTTAGCCTTACTATGCAAGACATCGGATGGAACTTTACCCATTCCTTCATCAACTAACTCCCCTAACTAATTCCAAGGCTCTAACATAGAAGCAGTGAATAAAGTAGACAACAGACTTGACCCTGTGGCTTTAATTTCCTTAGAGGCTGAAGAAAGCACACTAGATAATAAGGGTGACTAAAAGAAAAGAAGGCCCACAGTGGCAAGTCCTCAAAGCTGACACATAATTGGACTTCAAGGACATGATTGAGTCTGAATATGGAATGGAGAGCATTAGAAGGGGTGGGGGAGGAATCCATTGAGAGCAATAAGCAGAGGGGAGGCTTCATTTTAATGCCCAGAGAACTGCTTCTTTAAACATGAAAACATGCTGGACTGGAGTAAGGATGAGAGTGTGCTGACCTTGGGGTAATTGCATGTCATTCCTGCACTTTCTATGCAGGACCAGAATGATCTCGGTGATTTGTGGCCGACACAGTCTATGTAGTAAATTCCAGGCAAGCCAAGACTTTGTAGTCAGACACTGTCTTAAGAGGCAGAGAAGATGTCCATAAATGAGAAAAAGGGTAGCATGAGAAAGAGTGCCAACAGGAGAGAGATGGCAAGGGAGGTGGGCAGAGAGAAGAGCCCTTCTCACAGTAGCCTTCTTCATCTCCAGTGAAATCCACCAAGAGTCTCCCTGAGGATTCTCAGAACAATCCTAAGAAGGAAGTCATGGTCCAAACCTTCCTAACCATGTGATGGTGGCCAGAATGCTTCACATCCCATGACTTAGTTCAGGGTGGCTTATGTGACAGGAAGTGTAGGGAAGCTGGGTTCCATACACTGGGAGCTCTCAAGTCACATCATGTACTATAGCTTGCCTTAATTCTGTGTCAGAGAGATCCACAGGAAGGATGTCTGATATCAGGATGTGGGATCTGGGAAAATATGGAGGTCCCAGTTCTACCACAGAGCCTCAGGGCATATTTCACCAGGAAAACTTTCCTTTAAAAGCAGAAACTGCCTCTAGATCAGCTCACCTGAATGCCCAGCAGAGAGTAACCAAGCACTGTGAGAGTCAACGCTGCCTCTCCCAGAGTATGGTGAGAAGGACATGGCTCTGGATTTCATGGGAGCTGTGTGAGCCACTATCACCAGCTGGTCATGATGAGATCTGTTAAAATCATCTCAAACAGTTACCCCAGAAAACATGGTCACGTTTACCTTGATCCATATGTGTGCAGAAACCTATTGCACAATTCAAAACTGAGGAACACATTTGAAAAATCCTCCATTGATGTCAGAGCCCACAAAAGGGGAGGAGAGTCAAGTGTCTGGCAGCTTCAAGTTAAGTGAGAGTGGTCACCTTGGGTGGAAAACATGGAGCGTAGATGCACAGTGGTCAGAAACATGATGCTGCCTGCATTCTCTGTGTCCCCCTCACTGTGGGTCATGTTTTTAATCTGTATAGGGGCATGTTATTCACCCAGGGAATATCTATCCTGGAATCTATGATGCCTGATCTGTGTCATTCCTGTCTAAAGTTGAAGACACAGGGCTGAGCCTAGAGGTCCAGTTCCCTTCCCTTCAAGTGCAGACAAAGAGAAGGAAATTGCTCTTCATGGAAAATACACTACCCCAAGATGTGAACACTTTTTGTGGTGGGCAGTCAAAACCCTGGCATAGACCATCCTACAAGAAGAATATTGGGTCTCTCCACTGAAATTAACAGAGGCATACCTTCTCAAAAGTCTGAGCTTGGCGTGCTCAAGGGTCTCTTTGTTCCATAGACCACACTCCCTACCTTGCTACTGCCTTGCAGAGAGGTACTCATGCACCAGGGTGGCATGCTGGACACATTAGTGCCAGTGCTGCTACCTCTTTTACTTCTGCCCTCTCTTCTGCTCCCCAGAGCCTCTCTATGTTCTGACCAGGAGTCCCTAAGCCCCTGACATGAAATTGACCCAAGAAGTAAGACCCCACCTTAACCCAAAGACCCCTTGGCAGTGAGCATGAACACCCACACTCTCCCTGACATTTAGAGGCTATGTCGACCAATGATGCCATTCTGATCCTAAATTCAGGTTACAAGGGAACCAGATGCCAGCCACTTGCAGAACCTTTCTCCCCTATATGGTGTAAACATGGCAACTCACATCAACAGTACTTAAACTCAGGAATGCTGCAAGCCGCAGGACACTCTGAAGGTGGCTCACATACTTTTCTAGGTGACTCTCAATGGGTGACCCTGAGGTAGGAACCCCATGGACTCAGATGAAGGAGGAGAAGGCCAGGAGGCACACACAAGCAGGGAGGTTACCTAGGTCTGTGGGAATTGGTATGGAGGAGTGTGAGCTCAGAACTAATCTCATGAAGCAGGATCTGCTAGGGGAAGAATGCCTGCCTCCGGGCAGTGGGGGGGCGGGAAATGACTCCAGAAGAACCAGATGGGCCACAACTGCAGAAGTGTGTATGGTGTAGAGTGGACAGAGATGTGACGTTTTCATGTCCCACATGACAGGAGGTGACGTCAGGAGATGTTTAGAAAGATACCAAGGGATAGTACAAGTCAAGGATAGGAGGCTATCCACAGAGATGCAGAAGTTTGCACAGTGTAATTTTCTAGTTCCTACCTGGAGAACTTCAATCCCTTTCTCATCAGTGTGAAATCATCCTCCCTCAGAATGGTACTCCAACCCTGAATCCAAACTCTGGTCCCTCTTCCTATTATTATGTGTCTCAAGCTTTGCCTGTACTCAGGGCAGAGCAAGAATTTGGGAGCACCAAGGGTGTCCAGGGACTCCAGATCACAAAATGTGGGAGCATCTTGGGGAGACGCTGAGGGCTCTACTCTAGTAGGCCTAAATTATCCCTAGGAGGTGGACCCTTTACTGAGTATGTCAGAAATCACTTCATGGCTCCTGGCTTAAAATCACAGATTCATTAGTCCCCCCACTCTCTGATATTTCCATAGTCGACCAAAGCAGTATTCCACACTTCATTGCTGGGTTCACTGTAACCCCTGCTCTCAGTTGTAACAAGGTGGCACAGGACATGTGGCCTCACAGCACAACAGGGAAGCTGAGGTTCCACATTTTCCCACTGCCTGCTTGCCTCATTTTGATTCTTGTACTGTAATCTGAGACCTTAAGAGAGTGGCTACTAATATCAGTGTTTGGGCTAGGGCAGGAATCTTCAGAGGAGAGAAAAGGAGCAGCTATCTCAACACCTTTGACCAAATCTCATTTCTGTGTAGGCATAAACAACACGGAATAGACTTTTGTGTTTTGAAATAAATAGGCAGTGATGGAATTGTGGCAAAAAATGTACTCAAGAGGTGTCTGTGTCCTTAATCCCAATGAAGCTAAAACCACAGAATGATTAGACAAAATAGTTAGGGAATTTTACCACTGGGTAGTTCCTAAGGGGTATCCAGAAGACCCCTGTGTGTTCGTATATGGCTAGCTTACTTTGTAGCCAATGCCTTACTGTGCCAGTGGACCTGTGATGCAGGATGACTGAGCCTTGGGGAGGGTGTTTGTGAAGGATGAATCTCCTGGCTCTGGATGAGCAGTCCGCTCTGTGGCCTTTAATCCTGTGTCTGGAAAGTTATGCATGTTCATTATAACCCTTTTGCACAGCCCTGATTCTCTAGGCTTCAGGGCCCTGGACAGCTCTAGGGGGCAATCCTTCCTGGACTCTTCTAACTTCTGAAACCTTGTTCTGTCTGGCCTCACAGGATCTTCCCATTTTTGTAGCTCTTTGAATTTGCTAATGTTTCCCCACTCTTATGGCTTTTCTTGCCAGAAAAAAAAATGTAGACCTTTCTTTTGGGCATGCCCTCAGTGGGCAGAAGAGGGTTCAGCAGTTCTGAAATCCCTGGATGTGTAATCCACCTGAATGTGAGCACTTGGGCCCAGATTCCTGGTCTCTGACAGAGCCAGAGGTGCTCTGAATTGCTCAGCCATACCTACAGCCCTTGACTCTGGAGCTTCCTAAGATTTTAACTCATTATATTTAGGACCTTCTCTAATCCACTGTGTTCTCATTTTCACTTAAATTATACTTGCAAGGACATTATTACCAAGTGAGTTCTTATATTACTGTTACAGTGTGTCATAGACTAGGGGACACTGCTCAAAGAGGTCCAGTGCCTGACATACAATGCGGTCAGTAAATGGATCATATCCTGTTTATTTAGTTATTAAAATTCCTTGGTGGGGCTCTTCCCTCTGAGGCACAGGGATATCCAAAAGGAAGCTCTATGACAGGGCTCAAGAGAGTAAGGGTCATCATCAAACAGAGAAGCTAGACCCCATGAGAAGGGACAGTGGGTAATGGAGAGAGGCTTCAGCAGTTAGGAGCACTGACTGCTCTTCCTGAAATCCTGGGTGGGACTTCAGCACTCCCCAGGCACCCTCACACCACACAGTATCTCCAGAGTCAGATGATCTGTCACCCTTCCTGACCTCCATATGCATTGCCTGCATAGTATGCACAGCCAGGCAGTCAGAGGAAGACACTCACACTCATGAAGGAATACATTAAATTTTAAAAGACACACATTGATGGGAGGAATGCTTGGAGTACATGGAAAGAAGAATGAGCCAAGAAGAAAGTCTCTAGAACTTGGGGTCAAGATGATGGAGAGATTACTCAGTGGTTAAGAACACTGGCTGTTCTTTCAGGGGACCCAAGTTCAATTCCCAGTAGCCACATGACAGTACACAACCATCTCTAATTCCTTATCCAGGGGACCTGACACCATCACACAGACAGTCAAAACACCAAAGCACATAGAACAAAATAAATGAATAAATAAATAAAAGAATGGAATCATTAAAAAAGCGTCTGGTGTCAAATTGGATGGATGACAGAAGCAAGCAGGAAAAGATGATCCTCATGTTCATAAGGAGAGTCAGCTCAGTACTTTGCTACCTTAAGAGAGTCAGGGCAGCAACTTGGTACCTTAGGAGAGTCAGCTGATTATCTTGGTACCTGAAGAAATCAGGTCAGTAGATTGGTACCTTCAGAGAGTCAGCTCAGCAGCTTGGTACTTTAAGAGAGTCAGGCCAGCAGCGTGGTACCTTAAGAGAGTCAGTCCAGAAGTTTGGTACCTTTAAAGAGTCAGGACAGCAGCTCGGTGCCTTCAGAGAGTTGGGGCAGCAGCTTGGTACCTTAAGGGAGTCAACTCAGAACCTTGGTACCATAAAAGAATTGGCCAGAAGCTCGGTGCATTAAGAGACTCAGTGCAGTAGTTTGTTATCTTAAGAGATTCAGCTCAGCATCTTGGTACCTTAAGAGTGTCAGGCAAGGAGCTGGGTGCCTTCAGAGAGTCATCTCAGCATCTTTGTACCTTAAGAGAGACAGGCCAGCAGTTGGTACATTAAGAGAGTCATGCCAGCATCTTGGTACATTAAGAGAGTCAGGCCAGCAGCTTTGTACCTTAAGAGAGTCAGGCCAGCAGCTTGGTGCTTTCACAGATTCAGCACAGCATCTTGGTACCTTAAGAGCATCAGTTCAGTAGATTGGTCCCTCAAGAGGGTTAGGTCAGAATCTTGGTACCTTATAAGAGTCAGTTCAGAAGTTTGGTACATTAATAGAAGCAGCTCAGCAATTGGTACCTTAAGAGAGTCAGTGCCAGGTAGTTGTAGAGCATGCCTTTAATCCAAGCACTTGTGTGGAAGAGGCAGGCAGATTTCTGAGTTTGAGGCCAGCCTGGTCTACAGAGTGAGTATCAGAACAGCTAGGGCTACACAGAGAAACCCTGTCTCAAAGATGCAAAAAATAAAAAAAAAATTAAGAAAAAAAGGAACCAGAGAGTCAGCTCATCATCTTGGTATATTTAGAGAGGCAGCTCAGCAGCTTGCTACCTTAAGAGGGTCATCCCATTAGCTTGGTGCATTCAGATAATCGTCTCAGTATCTTTGTTCCTTAACAGTGTCAAGCCAGCAGATTGGTACCATACTGGCCAGCAACTTGGTATCTTAAGAGAGTCAGCTCAGTAGTGTGGGGCCTTAAGAGAGTCAGCTCAGTAATTGGTACCTAAAGAAAGTCAGTGCCAGACAGTTTTGGCACATTCCTTTTATCCCAGTAATGGGAGGCAGAGGCAGGCAGATTTCTGAATTTGAAGCCAGCCTGGTCTACAAAGTGAGTTTCAAGATAGCCAAGGCTACACAGAGAAACCAGGACACAAAAAATCAAAAAAAAAAAAGTATTTAAAAAATAGAAAGAGAGTCAGCTCAGCAGCTTGGTACCTTAAGAGAGTCAGCCCAGCAGCTTGGTGCCTTCTGAGTGTCAGCTCAGTACCTTGGTATATTAAGAGAATCAAGCCAGCAGCTTGGTACCTTAAGTGAGTCAGCTCAGTACCTTGCTGTCTTAAGATAGTCAGGCCAGCACATTGATGCCTTCAGAGAGTCAATGCCAGGCAGTGGTGGCACAAGCCTTTAATTCTAGCACTTGGGAGGCAGAGGAAAGGAGGCTTCTGATTTTGAGGGCAGTGTGGTCTGCAGAGTGACTTCCAGTATAGTCAGAGCTACACAGAGAAACCCTGTCTCAAAAAAACCCGAAAAATAAAAATTAAAAATTTAATAAGAAAGAGACTCATGTCAGCAGCTTGGACCCTTAAGAGTATCAGCTCAGTAGCTTGGTATCTTAAGAGAGTCAGGTAAGCAGCTTGGAACCCTAAGACAATCAGGTCATCATCTTGGTGCCTTCAGTGAGTCTGTCCAACAGTTTGATACCTTAAGAGTGTCAGGCCAGCAGGTTGGTGCCTTCAAAGAATCAATTCAGCAGTTTGGTACTTTAAGAGAGTCATCCCAGCAGCTCGGTACCTTAAGAGCATCAGCTCAGTACCATGGTACCTTAAGAGTGTCAGCGCAGTTGCTTGTTAGCTTTAGAGAGTTAGGCCAGTGGCTTGATAAATGGTATGCCCTCAGTGATAAGCAGATATTAGCCCAGAAGCTTGAAATACCCAAGAAACAGTTCACATATCAAATGATGCCCACGTAGAAGGGAGTAGAGGCCCGTGGTCCTGGAAAGGCTCAGTGTAGGAGTGTAGGCAAAGACCAGGACAGGGAAGCAGGAATGGGTTGATTGGGAAACAGGGGGAGGGAAGAGGTTTTATGGGACTTTCAGAAGTTTAGTACATTAAGAGATGCAGCTCAGCAATTGGTGAATTAATAGAGTGAATGTCAGGTAGTTGTGAAGCTTGCCTTTAATCCCAGCATTTGGGAGGCAGAGGCAGGCAGATGTGTGAGCTGGAGGCCATACTGGTCTACAGAGTGAGTTCCAGGACAGCCAGGGCTTTCCAGAGAAACCCTGTCCCAAAAAACCAAAAAGTAAAAAAAATTGAAAAAACAAGAAAGAGAAAGTCAACTTATCATCTTGGTATCTTTACAGAAGCAACTCAGCAGCTTGGTACCTTCAGAGAGTCAGCTCAGAATTTAGTTACCTTAAGAGTCTCAGGACAGCAGC
>BTHS01000062.1:0-36083 GCA_036184385.1 Tokudaia muenninki
CTCTCCCTACTGCAGAGTAACACAATGACTCTCTCCCTACTGCAGAGTAACACAGTGACTCTCTCTCTGCTGGAGAGTAACACAGTGACTCTCTCCCTACTGCAGAGTAACACAGTGACTCTCTCTCTCTGCTGGAGAGTAACACAGTGACTCTCTCTCTACTCCAGAGTAACACAGTGGCTCTCCCTACTGCAGAGTAACACAGTGGCTCTCTCTCTCTCTACTCCAGAGTAAAACAGTGGGTCTCCCTACTGCAGAGTAACACAGTGGCTTTCTCTCTCTCTACTCCAGAGTAACACAGTGACTATCTCTCTACTGAAGAGTAACACAGTGACTCTCTCCCGGCTGCAGAGTGACACAGTAGCTCTCTCCCTACTGCAGAATAACACAGTGGCTCTCTCTCTACTGCAGAGTGACACAGTGGCTCTCTCACTACTGCAGAGTAACACAGTGACTCTCTCCGTACTCCAGAGTAACACAGTGACTCTCTCTCTGCTGGAGAGTAACACAGTGACTCTCTCCCTACTGCAGAGTAACACAGTGACTCTCTCTCTCTGCTGGAGAGTAACACAGTGACTCTCTCTCTACTCCAGAGTAACACAGTGGCTCTCCCTACTGCAGAGTAACAAAGTGGCTCTCTCTCTCTCTACTCCAGAGTAAAACAGTGGGTCTCCCTACTGCAGAGTAACACAGTGGCTTTCTCTCTCTCTACTCCAGAGTAACACAGTGACTATCTCTCTACTGCAGAGTAACACAGTGACTCTCTCCCGGCTGCAGAGTGACACAGTAGCTCTCTCCCTACTGCAGAATAACACAGTGGCTCTCTCTCTACTGCAGAGTGACACAGTGGCTCTCTCCCTACTACAGAGTAACACAGTGACTCTCTCCGTACTCCAGAGTAACACAGTGACTCTCTCTCTACTGCAGAGTAACACAGTGACTCTCTCTCTGCTGCAGAGTGACGCAGTGGATCACTCCCTACTGCAGAGTGACACAGTGGCTCTCTCCCTACTGCAGAGTAACACAGTGACTCTCTCCCTACTGCAGAGTAACACAGTGACCCTCTCTTTGCTGCAGAGTAACACAGTGACTCTCTCTTTGCTGCAGAGTAACACAGTGACTCTCTCCATACTGCAGAGTAACACAGTGACTCACTCTCTACTCCAGAGTAAGACAATGGATCTCTCGCTACTGCAGAGTAACACAGTGACCCTCTCTCTATCTACTCCAGAGTAACACAGTGGCACTCTCTCTGCTGCAGAGTAACACAGTGGCTGTCACTCTGCTGCAGAGTAACACAGTGGCTCTCTCCCTACTGCAGAGTAACACAGTGGCTCTCTCCATACTACAGAGTAACACAGTGACTCTCTCCCTACTGCAGAGTAACACAGTGACGCTCTCTCTGCTGCAGAGTGAAACAGTGGCTCTCTCTCTCTAATCCAGAGTGACACAGTGGCTCTCTCTACTGCACAGTGACACAGTGGCTCTCTCCCTACTGAAGAGTAACACAGTGACTCTCTCCCTACTGCAGAGTAACACAGTGACTCTCTCCCTACTGCAGAGTAACCCAGTGACTCTCTCTCTGCTGGAGAGTAACACAGTGACTCTCTCCCTATTGCAGAGTAACACAGTGACTCTCTCCCTATTGCAGAGTAACAAAGTGGCTCTCTCCCTACTGCAGAGTAAGACAATGGATCTCTCCCTAATGAAGAGTAAGACAGTGACTCTCTCCCTACTGCAGAGTAACACAGTGACGCTCTCCCTGCTGCAGAGTGACACAGTGGCTCTCTCTACTCCAGAGTGACACATTGGCTCTCTCCCTATGCAGAGTAATACAGTGACTCTCTCCCTACTGCAGAGTAACACAGTGACTCTCTCCCTACTGCAGAGTAACCCAGTCACTCTCTCTCTGCTGGAGAGTAACACAGTGACTCTCTCCCTATTGCAGAGTAACACAGTGGCTCTCTCCCTGCTGCAGAGGGACACAGTAGCCCTCTCCTTACTGCAGAATAACACAGTGGCTCTCTCCCTATTGCAGAGTAACACAGTGGCTCTCTCCCTGCTGCAGGGTAACACAGTGACTTTCTCTCTACTGCAGAGTAACACAGTGATTCTCTCCCTGCTGCAGAGGAAGAGAGTGGCTCTCTCCCTACTGCAGAGTAACACAGTGACTCTCTCCCTACTGCAGAGTAACACAGCGACTCTCTCCCTATTGCAGAGTAACACAGTGACACTCTCTTTGCTGCAGAGTAACATAGTGACCCTCTCCCTACTGCAGAATAACACAGTGACTCTCTCTCTATTCCAGAGTAAGACAATGGATCTCTCCCTACTGCAGAGTAACACAGTGACCCTCTCTCTCTCTACTCCAGAGTAACAGAGTGGCTCTCTCTCTGCTCCAGAGTAACACATTGGCTCTCACTCTGCTGCAGAATAACACAGTGGCTCTCTCTCTGCTGCAGAGAAACACAGTGGCTCTCCCTGACGCAGAGTAACACAGTGGCTCTCTCTCTACTGCAGAGTAACACAGTGACTCTCTCTTTGCTGCATTGTAACGCAGTGACTCTCTCCCTACTGCAGAGTAACACAGTGACTCTCTCTCTACTCCAGAGTAAGACAATGGATCTCTCCCTTCTGAAGAGTAAGACAGTGACTCTCTCCCTACAGCAGAGTAACTCAGTGACGCTCTCCCTGCTGCAGAGTGACACAATAGCTCTCTCCCTACTGCAGAGTAACACAGTGGCTCTCTCTCTACTGCAGAGTGACACAGTGGCTCTCTCCCTACAGCAGAGTAACAAAGTGGCTCTCTCCCTGCTGCAGGGTAAGAAATTGACTCTCTCTCTGCTGCAGAGTGACGCAGTGGATCACTCCCTACTGCAGAGTGACACAGTGGCTCTCTCCCTAATGCAGAGTAACACAGTGACTCTCTCTCTGCTGCAGAGTAACACAGTGACTTTCTCCCTACTGCAGAATAACACAGTGATTCTCTCCCTGCTGCAGAGGAAGAGAGTGGCTCTCTCCCTACTGCAGAGTAACAGAGTTACTCTCTCCCTACCGTAGAGTAACACAGTGACTCTCTCTTTGCTGCAGAGTAACACAGTGACTCTCTCCCTACTGCAAAGTAACACAGTGACCCTCTCTCTCTCTACTCCAGAGTTACACAGTGCCTCTCTCTCTGCTGCAGAGTAACACAGTGGCTCTCTCTCTGCTGCAGAGTAAAACAGTGGCTCTCTCTCTGCTGCAGAGAAACACAGTGGCTAACTCTCTGCTGCAGAGTAACACAGGGTCTCTCTCCCTACTGCAGAGTAACACAGTGGCTCTCTCTAATGCAGAGTAAAATAGTGGCTCTCTTCCTGCTGCAGAGTGACACAGTGGCTCTCTCTCTCTCTACTCCAGAGTAACACAGTGGCTCTCCCTACTGCAGAGTAACACAGTGGCTCTCTCTAATGCAGAGTAAAATAGTGGCTCTCTTCCTGCTGCAGAGTGACACAGTGGCTCTCTCTCTCTCTACTCCAGAGTAACACAGTGGCTCTCCCTACTGCAGAGTAACACAGTGGCTCTCTCTCTCTCTACTCCAGAGTAAATCTGTGGGTCTCCCTACTGCAGAGTAACACAGTGGCTTTCTCTCTCTCTACTCCAGAGTAACACAGTGGCTCTCCCTACTGCAGAGTAACACAGTGAATCTCTCCCTGCTGCAGAGTGACACAGTAGCTCTCTCCCTATTGCAGAGTAACACAGTGGCTCTATCTCTACTGCAGAGTGACACAGTGGCTCTCTCCCTACTGCAGAGTAACACAGTGACTCCCTCCGTACTGCAGAGTAACACAATGACTCTCTCCCTACTGCAGAGAGACACAGTGGCTCTCTCCCTACTGCAGAGTAACACAGTGACTCTCTCCCTATTGCAGAGTAACACAGTGACTCTCTCTCTACTGCAGAGTAACACAGTGGCTCTCTCTCTTCTGCAGAGTGACGCAGTGGATCACTCCCTACTGCAGAGTGACACAGTGGCTCTCTCCCTACTGCAGAGTAACACAGTGACTCTCTACCTTCTGCAGAGTAACACAGTGACTCTCTCCCTACTGCAGAGTAACACAGTGACTCTCTCTCTGCTGGAGAGTAACACAGTGACTCTCTCCCTACTGCAGAGTAACACAGTGACTCTCTCTCCCTGCTGGAGAGTAACACAGTGCCTCTCTCTCTACTCCAGAGTAACACAGTGGCTCTCCCTACTGCAGAGTAACACAGTGGCTCTCTCTCTCTCTACTCCAGAGTAAAACAGTGGGTCTCCCTACTGCAGAGTAACACAGTGGCTTTCTCTCTCTCTACTCCAGAGTAACACAGTGACTATCTCTCTACTGCAGAGTAACACAGTGACTCTCTCCCGGCTGCAGAGTGACACAGTAGCTCTCTCCCTACTGCAGAATAACACAGTGGCTCTCTCTCTACTGCAGAGTGACACAGTGGCTCTCTCCCTACTGCAGAGTAACACAGTGACTCTCTCAGTACTCCAGAGTAACACAGTGACTCTCTCTCTACTGCAGATTAACACAGTGACTCTCTCTCTGCTGCAGAGTGACACAGTGGATCACTCCCTACTGCAGAGTGACACAGTGGCTCTCTCCCTACTGCAGAGTAACACAGTGACTCTCTCCCTACTGCAGAGTAACACAGTGACTCTCTCTTTGCTGCAGAGTAACACAGTGACTCTCTCTTTGCTGCAGAGTAACACAGTGACTCTCTCCATACTGCAGAGTAACACAGTGACTCACTCTCTACTCCAGAGTAAGACAATGGATCTCTCCCTACTGCAGAGTAACACAGTGACCCTCTCTCTATCTACTCCAGAGTAACACAGTGGAACTCTCTCTGCTGCAGAGTAACACAGTGGCTGTCACTCTGCTGCAGAGTAACACAGTGGCTCTCTCCCTACTGCAGAGTAACACAGTGGCTCACTCTGTGCTGCAGAGTAACACAGTGGCTCTCTCCATACTACAGAGTAACACAGTGACTCTCTCCCTACTGCAGAGTAACACAGTGACTCTCTCCCTATTGCAGAGTAACACAGTGGCTCTCTCCCTATTGCAGAGTAACACAGTGACTCTCTCTTTGCTGCAGAGTAACACAGTGACTCTCTCTTTGCTGCAGAGTAACACAGTGACTCTCACCCTACTGCAGAGTAACACAGTGGCTCTCTCCCTACTGCAGAGTAACACAGTGGCTCACTCTGTGCTGCAGAGTAACACAGTGTCTCTCTCCATACTACAGAGTAACACAGTGACTCTCTCCCTACTGCACAGTGACACAGTGGCTCTCTCCCTACTGCAGAGTAACACAGTGACTATCTCTCTACTGAAGAGTAACACAGTGACTCTCTCCCGGCTGCAGAGTGACACAGTAGCTCTCTCCCTACTGCAGAATAACACAGTGGCTCTCTCTCTACTGCAGAGTGACACAGTGGCTCTCTCACTACTGCAGAGTAACACAGTGACTCTCTCCGTACTCCAGAGTAACACAGTGACTCTCTCTCTGCTGGAGAGTAACACAGTGACTCTCTCCCTACTGCAGAGTAACACAGTGACTCTCTCTCTCTGCTGGAGAGTAACACAGTGACTCTCTCTCTACTCCAGAGTAACACAGTGGCTCTCCCTACTGCAGAGTAACAAAGTGGCTCTCTCTCTCTCTACTCCAGAGTAAAACAGTGGGTCTCCCTACTGCAGAGTAACACAGTGGCTTTCTCTCTCTCTACTCCAGAGTAACACAGTGACTATCTCTCTACTGCAGAGTAACACAGTGACTCTCTCCCGGCTGCAGAGTGACACAGTAGCTCTCTCCCTACTGCAGAATAACACAGTGGCTCTCTCTCTACTGCAGAGTGACACAGTGGCTCTCTCCCTACTACAGAGTAACACAGTGACTCTCTCCGTACTCCAGAGTAACACAGTGACTCTCTCTCTACTGCAGAGTAACACAGTGACTCTCTCTCTGCTGCAGAGTGACGCAGTGGATCACTCCCTACTGCAGAGTGACACAGTGGCTCTCTCCCTACTGCAGAGTAACACAGTGACTCTCTCCCTACTGCAGAGTAACACAGTGACCCTCTCTTTGCTGCAGAGTAACACAGTGACTCTCTCTTTGCTGCAGAGTAACACAGTGACTCTCTCCATACTGCAGAGTAACACAGTGACTCACTCTCTACTCCAGAGTAAGACAATGGATCTCTCGCTACTGCAGAGTAACACAGTGACCCTCTCTCTATCTACTCCAGAGTAACACAGTGGCACTCTCTCTGCTGCAGAGTAACACAGTGGCTGTCACTCTGCTGCAGAGTAACACAGTGGCTCTCTCCCTACTGCAGAGTAACACAGTGGCTCTCTCCATACTACAGAGTAACACAGTGACTCTCTCCCTACTGCAGAGTAACACAGTGACGCTCTCTCTGCTGCAGAGTGAAACAGTGGCTCTCTCTCTCTAATCCAGAGTGACACAGTGGCTCTCTCTACTGCACAGTGACACAGTGGCTCTCTCCCTACTGAAGAGTAACACAGTGACTCTCTCCCTACTGCAGAGTAACACAGTGACTCTCTCCCTACTGCAGAGTAACCCAGTGACTCTCTCTCTGCTGGAGAGTAACACAGTGACTCTCTCCCTATTGCAGAGTAACACAGTGACTCTCTCCCTATTGCAGAGTAACAAAGTGGCTCTCTCCCTACTGCAGAGTAAGACAATGGATCTCTCCCTAATGAAGAGTAAGACAGTGACTCTCTCCCTACTGCAGAGTAACACAGTGACGCTCTCCCTGCTGCAGAGTGACACAGTGGCTCTCTCTACTCCAGAGTGACACATTGGCTCTCTCCCTATGCAGAGTAATACAGTGACTCTCTCCCTACTGCAGAGTAACACAGTGACTCTCTCCCTACTGCAGAGTAACCCAGTCACTCTCTCTCTGCTGGAGAGTAACACAGTGACTCTCTCCCTATTGCAGAGTAACACAGTGGCTCTCTCCCTGCTGCAGAGGGACACAGTAGCCCTCTCCTTACTGCAGAATAACACAGTGGCTCTCTCCCTATTGCAGAGTAACACAGTGGCTCTCTCCCTGCTGCAGGGTAACACAGTGACTTTCTCTCTACTGCAGAGTAACACAGTGATTCTCTCCCTGCTGCAGAGGAAGAGAGTGGCTCTCTCCCTACTGCAGAGTAACACAGTGACTCTCTCCCTACTGCAGAGTAACACAGCGACTCTCTCCCTATTGCAGAGTAACACAGTGACACTCTCTTTGCTGCAGAGTAACATAGTGACCCTCTCCCTACTGCAGAATAACACAGTGACTCTCTCTCTATTCCAGAGTAAGACAATGGATCTCTCCCTACTGCAGAGTAACACAGTGACCCTCTCTCTCTCTACTCCAGAGTAACAGAGTGGCTCTCTCTCTGCTCCAGAGTAACACATTGGCTCTCACTCTGCTGCAGAATAACACAGTGGCTCTCTCTCTGCTGCAGAGAAACACAGTGGCTCTCCCTGACGCAGAGTAACACAGTGGCTCTCTCTCTACTGCAGAGTAACACAGTGACTCTCTCTTTGCTGCATTGTAACGCAGTGACTCTCTCCCTACTGCAGAGTAACACAGTGACTCTCTCTCTACTCCAGAGTAAGACAATGGATCTCTCCCTTCTGAAGAGTAAGACAGTGACTCTCTCCCTACAGCAGAGTAACTCAGTGACGCTCTCCCTGCTGCAGAGTGACACAATAGCTCTCTCCCTACTGCAGAGTAACACAGTGGCTCTCTCTCTACTGCAGAGTGACACAGTGGCTCTCTCCCTACAGCAGAGTAACAAAGTGGCTCTCTCCCTGCTGCAGGGTAAGAAATTGACTCTCTCTCTGCTGCAGAGTGACGCAGTGGATCACTCCCTACTGCAGAGTGACACAGTGGCTCTCTCCCTAATGCAGAGTAACACAGTGACTCTCTCTCTGCTGCAGAGTAACACAGTGACTTTCTCCCTACTGCAGAATAACACAGTGATTCTCTCCCTGCTGCAGAGGAAGAGAGTGGCTCTCTCCCTACTGCAGAGTAACAGAGTTACTCTCTCCCTACCGTAGAGTAACACAGTGACTCTCTCTTTGCTGCAGAGTAACACAGTGACTCTCTCCCTACTGCAAAGTAACACAGTGACCCTCTCTCTCTCTACTCCAGAGTTACACAGTGCCTCTCTCTCTGCTGCAGAGTAACACAGTGGCTCTCTCTCTGCTGCAGAGTAAAACAGTGGCTCTCTCTCTGCTGCAGAGAAACACAGTGGCTAACTCTCTGCTGCAGAGTAACACAGGGTCTCTCTCCCTACTGCAGAGTAACACAGTGGCTCTCTCTAATGCAGAGTAAAATAGTGGCTCTCTTCCTGCTGCAGAGTGACACAGTGGCTCTCTCTCTCTCTACTCCAGAGTAACACAGTGGCTCTCCCTACTGCAGAGTAACACAGTGGCTCTCTCTAATGCAGAGTAAAATAGTGGCTCTCTTCCTGCTGCAGAGTGACACAGTGGCTCTCTCTCTCTCTACTCCAGAGTAACACAGTGGCTCTCCCTACTGCAGAGTAACACAGTGGCTCTCTCTCTCTCTACTCCAGAGTAAATCTGTGGGTCTCCCTACTGCAGAGTAACACAGTGGCTTTCTCTCTCTCTACTCCAGAGTAACACAGTGACTCTCTCCCTACTGCAGAGTAACACAGTGAATCTCTCCCTGCTGCAGAGTGACACAGTAGCTCTCTCCCTATTGCAGAGTAACACAGTGGCTCTATCTCTACTGCAGAGTGACACAGTGGCTCTCTCCCTACTGCAGAGTAACACAGTGACTCCCTCCGTACTGCAGAGTAACACAATGACTCTCTCCCTACTGCAGAGAGACACAGTGGCTCTCTCCCTACTGCAGAGTAACACAGTGACTCTCTCCCTATTGCAGAGTAACACAGTGACTCTCTCTCTACTGCAGAGTAACACAGTGGCTCTCTCTCTTCTGCAGAGTGACGCAGTGGATCACTCCCTACTGCAGAGTGACACAGTGGCTCTCTCCCTACTGCAGAGTAACACAGTGACTCTCTACCTTCTGCAGAGTAACACAGTGACTCTCTCTCTGCTGGAGAGTAACACAGTGACTCTCTCCCTACTGCAGAGTAACACAGTGACTCTCTCTCCCTGCTGGAGAGTAACACAGTGACTCTCTCTCTACTCCAGAGTAACACAGTGGCTCTCCCTACTGCAGAGTAACACAGTGGCTCTCTCTCTCTCTACTCCAGAGTAAAACAGTGGGTCTCCCTACTGCAGAGTAACACAGTGGCTTTCTCTCTCTCTACTCCAGAGTAACACAGTGACTATCTCTCTACTGCAGAGTAACACAGTGACTCTCTCCCGGCTGCAGAGTGACACAGTAGCTCTCTCCCTACTGCAGAATAACACAGTGGCTCTTTCTCTACTGCAGAGTGACACAGTGGCTCTCTCCCTACTGCAGAGTAACACAGTGACTCTCTCAGTACTCCAGAGTAACACAGTGACTCTCTCTCTACTGCAGATTAACACAGTGACTCTCTCTCTGCTGCAGAGTGACACAGTGGATCACTCCCTACTGCAGAGTGACACAGTGGCTCTCTCCCTACTGCAGAGTAACACAGTGACTCTCTCCCTACTGCAGAGTAACACAGTGACTCTCTCTTTGCTGCAGAGTAACACAGTGACTCTCTCTTTGCTGCAGAGTAACACAGTGACTCTCTCCATACTGCAGAGTAACACAGTGACTCACTCTCTACTCCAGAGTAAGACAATGGATCTCTCCCTACTGCAGAGTAACACAGTGACCCTCTCTCTATCTACTCCAGAGTAACACAGTGGCACTCTCTCTGCTGCAGAGTAACACAGTGGCTGTCACTCTGCTGCAGAGTAACACAGTGGCTCTCTCCCTACTGCAGAGTAACACAGTGGCTCACTCTGTGCTGCAGAGTAACACAGTGGCTCTCTCCATACTACAGAGTAACACAGTGACTCTCTCCCTACTGCAGAGTAACACAGTGACTCTCTCCCTATTGCAGAGTAACACAGTGGCTCTCTCCCTATTGCAGAGGAACACAGTGACTCTCTCTTTGCTGCAGAGTAACACAGTGACTCTCTCTTTGCTGCAGAGTAACACAGTGACTCTCCCCCTACTGCAGAGTAACACAGTGACTCTCTCCCTACTGCACAGTGACACAGTGGCTCTCTCCCTACTGCAGAGTAACACAGTGACTATCTCTCTACTGAAGAGTAACACAGTGACTCTCTCCCGGCTGCAGAGTGACACAGTAGCTCTCTCCCTACTGCAGAATAACACAGTGGCTCTCTCTCTACTGCAGAGTGACACAGTGGCTCTCTCACTACTGCAGAGTAACACAGTGACTCTCTCCGTACTCCAGAGTAACACAGTGACTCTCTCTCTGCTGGAGAGTAACACAGTGACTCTCTCCCTACTGCAGAGTAACACAGTGACTCTCTCTCTCTGCTGGAGAGTAACACAGTGACTCTCTCTCTACTCCAGAGTAACACAGTGGCTCTCCCTACTGCAGAGTAACAAAGTGGCTCTCTCTCTCTCTACTCCAGAGTAAAACAGTGGGTCTCCCTACTGCAGAGTAACACAGTGGCTTTCTCTCTCTCTACTCCAGAGTAACACAGTGACTATCTCTCTACTGCAGAGTAACACAGTGACTCTCTCCCGGCTGCAGAGTGACACAGTAGCTCTCTCCCTACTGCAGAATAACACAGTGGCTCTCTCTCTACTGCAGAGTGACACAGTGGCTCTCTCCCTACTACAGAGTAACACAGTGACTCTCTCCGTACTCCAGAGTAACACAGTGACTCTCTCTCTACTGCAGAGTAACACAGTGACTCTCTCTCTGCTGCAGAGTGACGCAGTGGATCACTCCCTACTGCAGAGTGACACAGTGGCTCTCTCCCTACTGCAGAGTAACACAGTGACTCTCTCCCTACTGCAGAGTAACACAGTGACCCTCTCTTTGCTGCAGAGTAACACAGTGACTCTCTCTTTGCTGCAGAGTAACACAGTGACTCTCTCCATACTGCAGAGTAACACAGTGACTCACTCTCTACTCCAGAGTAAGACAATGGATCTCTCGCTACTGCAGAGTAACACAGTGACCCTCTCTCTATCTACTCCAGAGTAACACAGTGGCACTCTCTCTGCTGCAGAGTAACACAGTGGCTGTCACTCTGCTGCAGAGTAACACAGTGGCTCTCTCCCTACTGCAGAGTAACACAGTGGCTCTCTCCATACTACAGAGTAACACAGTGACTCTCTCCCTACTGCAGAGTAACACAGTGACGCTCTCTCTGCTGCAGAGTGAAACAGTGGCTCTCTCTCTCTAATCCAGAGTGACACAGTGGCTCTCTCTACTGCACAGTGACACAGTGGCTCTCTCCCTACTGAAGAGTAACACAGTGACTCTCTCCCTACTGCAGAGTAACACAGTGACTCTCTCCCTACTGCAGAGTAACCCAGTGACTCTCTCTCTGCTGGAGAGTAACACAGTGACTCTCTCCCTATTGCAGAGTAACACAGTGACTCTCTCCCTATTGCAGAGTAACAAAGTGGCTCTCTCCCTACTGCAGAGTAAGACAATGGATCTCTCCCTAATGAAGAGTAAGACAGTGACTCTCTCCCTACTGCAGAGTAACACAGTGACGCTCTCCCTGCTGCAGAGTGACACAGTGGCTCTCTCTACTCCAGAGTGACACATTGGCTCTCTCCCTATGCAGAGTAATACAGTGACTCTCTCCCTACTGCAGAGTAACACAGTGACTCTCTCCCTACTGCAGAGTAACCCAGTCACTCTCTCTCTGCTGGAGAGTAACACAGTGACTCTCTCCCTATTGCAGAGTAACACAGTGGCTCTCTCCCTGCTGCAGAGGGACACAGTAGCCCTCTCCTTACTGCAGAATAACACAGTGGCTCTCTCCCTATTGCAGAGTAACACAGTGGCTCTCTCCCTGCTGCAGGGTAACACAGTGACTTTCTCTCTACTGCAGAGTAACACAGTGATTCTCTCCCTGCTGCAGAGGAAGAGAGTGGCTCTCTCCCTACTGCAGAGTAACACAGTGACTCTCTCCCTACTGCAGAGTAACACAGCGACTCTCTCCCTATTGCAGAGTAACACAGTGACACTCTCTTTGCTGCAGAGTAACATAGTGACCCTCTCCCTACTGCAGAATAACACAGTGACTCTCTCTCTATTCCAGAGTAAGACAATGGATCTCTCCCTACTGCAGAGTAACACAGTGACCCTCTCTCTCTCTACTCCAGAGTAACAGAGTGGCTCTCTCTCTGCTCCAGAGTAACACATTGGCTCTCACTCTGCTGCAGAATAACACAGTGGCTCTCTCTCTGCTGCAGAGAAACACAGTGGCTCTCCCTGACGCAGAGTAACACAGTGGCTCTCTCTCTACTGCAGAGTAACACAGTGACTCTCTCTTTGCTGCATTGTAACGCAGTGACTCTCTCCCTACTGCAGAGTAACACAGTGACTCTCTCTCTACTCCAGAGTAAGACAATGGATCTCTCCCTTCTGAAGAGTAAGACAGTGACTCTCTCCCTACAGCAGAGTAACTCAGTGACGCTCTCCCTGCTGCAGAGTGACACAATAGCTCTCTCCCTACTGCAGAGTAACACAGTGGCTCTCTCTCTACTGCAGAGTGACACAGTGGCTCTCTCCCTACAGCAGAGTAACAAAGTGGCTCTCTCCCTGCTGCAGGGTAAGAAATTGACTCTCTCTCTGCTGCAGAGTGACGCAGTGGATCACTCCCTACTGCAGAGTGACACAGTGGCTCTCTCCCTAATGCAGAGTAACACAGTGACTCTCTCTCTGCTGCAGAGTAACACAGTGACTTTCTCCCTACTGCAGAATAACACAGTGATTCTCTCCCTGCTGCAGAGGAAGAGAGTGGCTCTCTCCCTACTGCAGAGTAACAGAGTTACTCTCTCCCTACCGTAGAGTAACACAGTGACTCTCTCTTTGCTGCAGAGTAACACAGTGACTCTCTCCCTACTGCAAAGTAACACAGTGACCCTCTCTCTCTCTACTCCAGAGTTACACAGTGCCTCTCTCTCTGCTGCAGAGTAACACAGTGGCTCTCTCTCTGCTGCAGAGTAAAACAGTGGCTCTCTCTCTGCTGCAGAGAAACACAGTGGCTAACTCTCTGCTGCAGAGTAACACAGGGTCTCTCTCCCTACTGCAGAGTAACACAGTGGCTCTCTCTAATGCAGAGTAAAATAGTGGCTCTCTTCCTGCTGCAGAGTGACACAGTGGCTCTCTCTCTCTCTACTCCAGAGTAACACAGTGGCTCTCCCTACTGCAGAGTAACACAGTGGCTCTCTCTAATGCAGAGTAAAATAGTGGCTCTCTTCCTGCTGCAGAGTGACACAGTGGCTCTCTCTCTCTCTACTCCAGAGTAACACAGTGGCTCTCCCTACTGCAGAGTAACACAGTGGCTTTCTCTCTCTCTACTCCAGAGTAACACAGTGACTCTCTCCCTACTGCAGAGTAACACAGTGAATCTCTCCCTGCTGCAGAGTGACACAGTAGCTCTCTCCCTATTGCAGAGTAACACAGTGGCTCTATCTCTACTGCAGAGTGACACAGTGGCTCTCTCCCTACTGCAGAGTAACACAGTGACTCCCTCCGTACTGCAGAGTAACACAATGACTCTCTCCCTACTGCAGAGAGACACAGTGGCTCTCTCCCTACTGCAGAGTAACACAGTGACTCTCTCCCTATTGCAGAGTAACACAGTGACTCTCTCTCTACTGCAGAGTAACACAGTGGCTCTCTCTCTTCTGCAGAGTGACGCAGTGGATCACTCCCTACTGCAGAGTGACACAGTGGCTCTCTCCCTACTGCAGAGTAACACAGTGACTCGCTACCTTCTGCAGAGTAACACAGTGACTCTCTCCCTACTGCAGAGTAACACAGTGACTCTCTCTCTGCTGGAGAGTAACACAGTGACTCTCTCCCTACTGCAGAGTAACACAGTGACTCTCTCTCCCTGCTGGAGAGTAACACAGTGACTCTCTCTCTACTCCAGAGTAACACAGTGGCTCTCCCTACTGCAGAGTAACACAGTGGCTCTCTCTCTCTCTACTCCAGAGTAAAACAGTGGGTCTCCCTACTGCAGAGTAACACAGTGGCTTTCTCTCTCTCTACTCCAGAGTAACACAGTGACTATCTCTCTACTGCAGAGTAACACAGTGACTCTCTCCCGGCTGCAGAGTGACACAGTAGCTCTCTCCCTACTGCAGAATAACACAGTGGCTCTTTCTCTACTGCAGAGTGACACAGTGGCTCTCTCCCTACTGCAGAGTAACACAGTGACTCTATCAGTACTCCAGAGTAACACAGTGACTCTCTCTCTACTGCAGATTAACACAGTGACTCTCTCTCTGCTGCAGAGTGACACAGTGGATCACTCCCTACTGCAGAGTGACACAGTGGCTCTCTCCCTACTGCAGAGTAACACAGTGACTCTCTCCCTACTGCAGAGTAACACAGTGACTCTCTCTTTGCTGCAGAGTAACACAGTGACTCTCTCTTTGCTGCAGAGTAACACAGTGACTCTCTCCATACTGCAGAGTAACACAGTGACTCACTCTCTACTCCAGAGTAAGACAATGGATCTCTCCCTACTGCAGAGTAACACAGTGACCCTCTCTCTATCTACTCCAGAGTAACACAGTGGAACTCTCTCTGCTGCAGAGTAACACAGTGGCTGTCACTCTGCTGCAGAGTAACACAGTGGCTCTCTCCCTACTGCAGAGTAACACAGTGGCTCACTCTGTGCTGCAGAGTAACACAGTGGCTCTCTCCATACTACAGAGTAACACAGTGACTCTCTCCCTACTGCAGAGTAACACAGTGACTCTCTCCCTATTGCAGAGTAACACAGTGGCTCTCTCCCTATTGCAGAGTAACACAGTGACTCTCTCTTTGCTGCAGAGTAACACAGTGACTCTCTCTTTGCTGCAGAGTAACACAGTGACTCTCACCCTACTGCAGAGTAACACAGTGGCTCTCTCCCTACTGCAGAGTAACACAGTGGCTCACTCTGTGCTGCAGAGTAACACAGTGGCTCTCTCCATACTACAGAGTAACACAGTGACTCTCTCCCTACTGCACAGTGACACAGTGGCTCTCTCCCTACTGCAGAGTAACACAGTGACTATCTCTCTACTGAAGAGTAACACAGTGACTCTCTCCCGGCTGCAGAGTGACACAGTAGCTCTCTCCCTACTGCAGAATAACACAGTGGCTCTCTCTCTACTGCAGAGTGACACAGTGGCTCTCTCACTACTGCAGAGTAACACAGTGACTCTCTCCGTACTCCAGAGTAACACAGTGACTCTCTCTCTGCTGGAGAGTAACACAGTGACTCTCTCCCTACTGCAGAGTAACACAGTGACTCTCTCTCTCTGCTGGAGAGTAACACAGTGACTCTCTCTCTACTCCAGAGTAACACAGTGGCTCTCCCTACTGCAGAGTAACAAAGTGGCTCTCTCTCTCTCTACTCCAGAGTAAAACAGTGGGTCTCCCTACTGCAGAGTAACACAGTGGCTTTCTCTCTCTCTACTCCAGAGTAACACAGTGACTATCTCTCTACTGCAGAGTAACACAGTGACTCTCTCCCGGCTGCAGAGTGACACAGTAGCTCTCTCCCTACTGCAGAATAACACAGTGGCTCTCTCTCTACTGCAGAGTGACACAGTGGCTCTCTCCCTACTACAGAGTAACACAGTGACTCTCTCCGTACTCCAGAGTAACACAGTGACTCTCTCTCTACTGCAGAGTAACACAGTGACTCTCTCTCTGCTGCAGAGTGACGCAGTGGATCACTCCCTACTGCAGAGTGACACAGTGGCTCTCTCCCTACTGCAGAGTAACACAGTGACTCTCTCCCTACTGCAGAGTAACACAGTGACCCTCTCTTTGCTGCAGAGTAACACAGTGACTCTCTCTTTGCTGCAGAGTAACACAGTGACTCTCTCCATACTGCAGAGTAACACAGTGACTCACTCTCTACTCCAGAGTAAGACAATGGATCTCTCGCTACTGCAGAGTAACACAGTGACCCTCTCTCTATCTACTCCAGAGTAACACAGTGGCACTCTCTCTGCTGCAGAGTAACACAGTGGCTGTCACTCTGCTGCAGAGTAACACAGTGGCTCTCTCCCTACTGCAGAGTAACACAGTGGCTCTCTCCATACTACAGAGTAACACAGTGACTCTCTCCCTACTGCAGAGTAACACAGTGACGCTCTCTCTGCTGCAGAGTGAAACAGTGGCTCTCTCTCTCTAATCCAGAGTGACACAGTGGCTCTCTCTACTGCACAGTGACACAGTGGCTCTCTCCCTACTGAAGAGTAACACAGTGACTCTCTCCCTACTGCAGAGTAACACAGTGACTCTCTCCCTACTGCAGAGTAACCCAGTGACTCTCTCTCTGCTGGAGAGTAACACAGTGACTCTCTCCCTATTGCAGAGTAACACAGTGACTCTCTCCCTATTGCAGAGTAACAAAGTGGCTCTCTCCCTACTGCAGAGTAAGACAATGGATCTCTCCCTAATGAAGAGTAAGACAGTGACTCTCTCCCTACTGCAGAGTAACACAGTGACGCTCTCCCTGCTGCAGAGTGACACAGTGGCTCTCTCTACTCCAGAGTGACACATTGGCTCTCTCCCTATGCAGAGTAATACAGTGACTCTCTCCCTACTGCAGAGTAACACAGTGACTCTCTCCCTACTGCAGAGTAACCCAGTCACTCTCTCTCTGCTGGAGAGTAACACAGTGACTCTCTCCCTATTGCAGAGTAACACAGTGGCTCTCTCCCTGCTGCAGAGGGACACAGTAGCCCTCTCCTTACTGCAGAATAACACAGTGGCTCTCTCCCTATTGCAGAGTAACACAGTGGCTCTCTCCCTGCTGCAGGGTAACACAGTGACTTTCTCTCTACTGCAGAGTAACACAGTGATTCTCTCCCTGCTGCAGAGGAAGAGAGTGGCTCTCTCCCTACTGCAGAGTAACACAGTGACTCTCTCCCTACTGCAGAGTAACACAGCGACTCTCTCCCTATTGCAGAGTAACACAGTGACACTCTCTTTGCTGCAGAGTAACATAGTGACCCTCTCCCTACTGCAGAATAACACAGTGACTCTCTCTCTATTCCAGAGTAAGACAATGGATCTCTCCCTACTGCAGAGTAACACAGTGACCCTCTCTCTCTCTACTCCAGAGTAACAGAGTGGCTCTCTCTCTGCTCCAGAGTAACACATTGGCTCTCACTCTGCTGCAGAATAACACAGTGGCTCTCTCTCTGCTGCAGAGAAACACAGTGGCTCTCCCTGACGCAGAGTAACACAGTGGCTCTCTCTCTACTGCAGAGTAACACAGTGACTCTCTCTTTGCTGCATTGTAACGCAGTGACTCTCTCCCTACTGCAGAGTAACACAGTGACTCTCTCTCTACTCCAGAGTAAGACAATGGATCTCTCCCTTCTGAAGAGTAAGACAGTGACTCTCTCCCTACAGCAGAGTAACTCAGTGACGCTCTCCCTGCTGCAGAGTGACACAATAGCTCTCTCCCTACTGCAGAGTAACACAGTGGCTCTCTCTCTACTGCAGAGTGACACAGTGGCTCTCTCCCTACAGCAGAGTAACAAAGTGGCTCTCTCCCTGCTGCAGGGTAAGAAATTGACTCTCTCTCTGCTGCAGAGTGACGCAGTGGATCACTCCCTACTGCAGAGTGACACAGTGGCTCTCTCCCTAATGCAGAGTAACACAGTGACTCTCTCTCTGCTGCAGAGTAACACAGTGACTTTCTCCCTACTGCAGAATAACACAGTGATTCTCTCCCTGCTGCAGAGGAAGAGAGTGGCTCTCTCCCTACTGCAGAGTAACAGAGTTACTCTCTCCCTACCGTAGAGTAACACAGTGACTCTCTCTTTGCTGCAGAGTAACACAGTGACTCTCTCCCTACTGCAAAGTAACACAGTGACCCTCTCTCTCTCTACTCCAGAGTTACACAGTGCCTCTCTCTCTGCTGCAGAGTAACACAGTGGCTCTCTCTCTGCTGCAGAGTAAAACAGTGGCTCTCTCTCTGCTGCAGAGAAACACAGTGGCTAACTCTCTGCTGCAGAGTAACACAGGGTCTCTCTCCCTACTGCAGAGTAACACAGTGGCTCTCTCTAATGCAGAGTAAAATAGTGGCTCACTTCCTGCTGCAGAGTGACACAGTGGCTCTCTCTCTCTCTACTCCAGAGTAACACAGTGGCTCTCCCTACTGCAGAGTAACACAGTGGCTCTCTCTAATGCAGAGTAAAATAGTGGCTCTCTTCCTGCTGCAGAGTGACACAGTGGCTCTCTCTCTCTCTACTCCAGAGTAACACAGTGGCTCTCCCTACTGCAGAGTAACACTGTGGCTCTCTCTCTCTCTACTCCAGAGTAAATCTGTGGGTCTCCCTACTGCAGAGTAACACAGTGGCTTTCTCTCTCTCTACTCCAGAGTAACACAGTGACTCTCTCCCTACTGCAGAGTAACACAGTGAATCTCTCCCTGCTGCAGAGTGACACAGTAGCTCTCTCCCTATTGCAGAGTAACACAGTGGCTCTATCTCTACTGCAGAGTGACACAGTGGCTCTCTCCCTACTGCAGAGTAACACAGTGACTCCCTCCGTACTGCAGAGTAACACAATGACTCTCTCCCTACTGCAGAGAGACACAGTGGCTCTCTCCCTACTGCAGAGTAACACAGTGACTCTCTCCCTATTGCAGAGTAACACAGTGACTCTCTCTCTACTGCAGAGTAACACAGTGGCTCTCTCTCTTCTGCAGAGTGACGCAGTGGATCACTCCCTACTGCAGAGTGACACAGTGGCTCTCTCCCTACTGCAGAGTAACACAGTGACTCTCTACCTTCTGCAGAGTAACACAGTGACTCTCTCTCTGCTGGAGAGTAACACAGTGACTCTCTCCCTACTGCAGAGTAACACAGTGACTCTCTCTCCCTGCTGGAGAGTAACACAGTGACTCTCTCTCTACTCCAGAGTAACACAGTGGCTCTCCCTACTGCAGAGTAACACAGTGGCTCTCTCTCTCTCTACTCCAGAGTAAAACAGTGGGTCTCCCTACTGCAGAGTAACACAGTGGCTTTCTCTCTCTCTACTCCAGAGTAACACAGTGACTATCTCTCTACTGCAGAGTAACACAGTGACTCTCTCCCGGCTGCAGAGTGACACAGTAGCTCTCTCCCTACTGCAGAATAACACAGTGGCTCTTTCTCTACTGCAGAGTGACACAGTGGCTCTCTCCCTACTGCAGAGTAACACAGTGACTCTCTCAGTACTCCAGAGTAACACAGTGACTCTCTCTCTACTGCAGATTAACACAGTGACTCTCTCTCTGCTGCAGAGTGACACAGTGGATCACTCCCTACTGCAGAGTGACACAGTGGCTCTCTCCCTACTGCAGAGTAACACAGTGACTCTCTCCCTACTGCAGAGTAACACAGTGACTCTCTCTTTGCTGCAGAGTAACACAGTGACTCTCTCTTTGCTGCAGAGTAACACAGTGACTCTCTCCATACTGCAGAGTAACACAGTGACTCACTCTCTACTCCAGAGTAAGACAATGGATCTCTCCCTACTGCAGAGTAACACAGTGACCCTCTCTCTATCTACTCCAGAGTAACACAGTGGAACTCTCTCTGCTGCAGAGTAACACAGTGGCTGTCACTCTGCTGCAGAGTAACACAGTGGCTCTCTCCCTACTGCAGAGTAACACAGTGGCTCACTCTGTGCTGCAGAGTAACACAGTGGCTCTCTCCATACTACAGAGTAACACAGTGACTCTCTCCCTACTGCAGAGTAACACAGTGACTCTCTCCCTATTGCAGAGTAACACAGTGGCTCTCTCCCTATTGCAGAGTAACACAGTGACTCTCTCTTTGCTGCAGAGTAACACAGTGACTCTCTCTTTGCTGCAGAGTAACACAGTGACTCTCCCCCTACTGCAGAGTAACACAGTGACTCTCTCCCTACTGCACAGTGACACAGTGGCTCTCTCCCTACTGCAGAGTAACACAGTGACTATCTCTCTACTGAAGAGTAACTCAGTGACTCTCTCCCGGCTGCAGAGTGACACAGTAGCTCTCTCCCTACTGCAGAATAACACAGTGGCTCTCTCTCTACTGCAGAGTGACACAGTGGCTCTCTCACTACTGCAGAGTAACACAGTGACTCTCTCCGTACTCCAGAGTAACACAGTGACTCTCTCTCTGCTGGAGAGTAACACAGTGACTCTCTCCCTACTGCAGAGTAACACAGTGACTCTCTCTCTCTGCTGGAGAGTAACACAGTGACTCTCTCTCTACTCCAGAGTAACACAGTGGCTCTCCCTACTGCAGAGTAACAAAGTGGCTCTCTCTCTCTCTACTCCAGAGTAAAACAGTGGGTCTCCCTACTGCAGAGTAACACAGTGGCTTTCTCTCTCTCTACTCCAGAGTAACACAGTGACTATCTCTCTACTGCAGAGTAACACAGTGACTCTCTCCCGGCTGCAGAGTGACACAGTAGCTCTCTCCCTACTGCAGAATAACACAGTGGCTCTCTCTCTACTGCAGAGTGACACAGTGGCTCTCTCCCTACTACAGAGTAACACAGTGACTCTCTCCGTACTCCAGAGTAACACAGTGACTCTCTCTCTACTGCAGAGTAACACAGTGACTCTCTCTCTGCTGCAGAGTGACGCAGTGGATCACTCCCTACTGCAGAGTGACACAGTGGCTCTCTCCCTACTGCAGAGTAACACAGTGACTCTCTCCCTACTGCAGAGTAACACAGTGACCCTCTCTTTGCTGCAGAGTAACACAGTGACTCTCTCTTTGCTGCAGAGTAACACAGTGACTCTCTCCATACTGCAGAGTAACACAGTGACTCACTCTCTACTCCAGAGTAAGACAATGGATCTCTCGCTACTGCAGAGTAACACAGTGACCCTCTCTCTATCTACTCCAGAGTAACACAGTGGCACTCTCTCTGCTGCAGAGTAACACAGTGGCTGTCACTCTGCTGCAGAGTAACACAGTGGCTCTCTCCCTACTGCAGAGTAACACAGTGGCTCTCTCCATACTACAGAGTAACACAGTGACTCTCTCCCTACTGCAGAGTAACACAGTGACGCTCTCTCTGCTGCAGAGTGAAACAGTGGCTCTCTCTCTCTAATCCAGAGTGACACAGTGGCTCTCTCTACTGCACAGTGACACAGTGGCTCTCTCCCTACTGAAGAGTAACACAGTGACTCTCTCCCTACTGCAGAGTAACACAGTGACTCTCTCCCTACTGCAGAGTAACCCAGTGACTCTCTCTCTGCTGGAGAGTAACACAGTGACTCTCTCCCTATTGCAGAGTAACACAGTGACTCTCTCCCTATTGCAGAGTAACAAAGTGGCTCTCTCCCTACTGCAGAGTAAGACAATGGATCTCTCCCTAATGAAGAGTAAGACAGTGACTCTCTCCCTACTGCAGAGTAACACAGTGACGCTCTCCCTGCTGCAGAGTGACACAGTGGCTCTCTCTACTCCAGAGTGACACATTGGCTCTCTCCCTATGCAGAGTAATACAGTGACTCTCTCCCTACTGCAGAGTAACACAGTGACTCTCTCCCTACTGCAGAGTAACCCAGTCACTCTCTCTCTGCTGGAGAGTAACACAGTGACTCTCTCCCTATTGCAGAGTAACACAGTGGCTCTCTCCCTGCTGCAGAGGGACACAGTAGCCCTCTCCTTACTGCAGAATAACACAGTGGCTCTCTCCCTATTGCAGAGTAACACAGTGGCTCTCTCCCTGCTGCAGGGTAACACAGTGACTTTCTCTCTACTGCAGAGTAACACAGTGATTCTCTCCCTGCTGCAGAGGAAGAGAGTGGCTCTCTCCCTACTGCAGAGTAACACAGTGACTCTCTCCCTACTGCAGAGTAACACAGCGACTCTCTCCCTATTGCAGAGTAACACAGTGACACTCTCTTTGCTGCAGAGTAACATAGTGACCCTCTCCCTACTGCAGAATAACACAGTGACTCTCTCTCTATTCCAGAGTAAGACAATGGATCTCTCCCTACTGCAGAGTAACACAGTGACCCTCTCTCTCTCTACTCCAGAGTAACAGAGTGGCTCTCTCTCTGCTCCAGAGTAACACATTGGCTCTCACTCTGCTGCAGAATAACACAGTGGCTCTCTCTCTGCTGCAGAGAAACACAGTGGCTCTCCCTGACGCAGAGTAACACAGTGGCTCTCTCTCTACTGCAGAGTAACACAGTGACTCTCTCTTTGCTGCATTGTAACGCAGTGACTCTCTCCCTACTGCAGAGTAACACAGTGACTCTCTCTCTACTCCAGAGTAAGACAATGGATCTCTCCCTCCTGAAGAGTAAGACAGTGACTCTCTCCCTACAGCAGAGTAACTCAGTGACGCTCTCCCTGCTGCAGAGTGACACAATAGCTCTCTCCCTACTGCAGAGTAACACAGTGGCTCTCTCTCTACTGCAGAGTGACACAGTGGCTCTCTCCCTACAGCAGAGTAACAAAGTGGCTCTCTCCCTGCTGCAGGGTAAGAAATTGACTCTCTCTCTGCTGCAGAGTGACGCAGTGGATCACTCCCTACTGCAGAGTGACACAGTGGCTCTCTCCCTAATGCAGAGTAACACAGTGACTCTCTCTCTGCTGCAGAGTAACACAGTGACTTTCTCCCTACTGCAGAATAACACAGTGATTCTCTCCCTGCTGCAGAGGAAGAGAGTGGCTCTCTCCCTACTGCAGAGTAACAGAGTTACTCTCTCCCTACCGTAGAGTAACACAGTGACTCTCTCTTTGCTGCAGAGTAACACAGTGACTCTCTCCCTACTGCAAAGTAACACAGTGACCCTCTCTCTCTCTACTCCAGAGTTACACAGTGCCTCTCTCTCTGCTGCAGAGTAACACAGTGGCTCTCTCTCTGCTGCAGAGTAAAACAGTGGCTCTCTCTCTGCTGCAGAGAAACACAGTGGCTAACTCTCTGCTGCAGAGTAACACAGGGTCTCTCTCCCTACTGCAGAGTAACACAGTGGCTCTCTCTAATGCAGAGTAAAATAGTGGCTCTCTTCCTGCTGCAGAGTGACACAGTGGCTCTCTCT
The DNA here is from genome assembly GCA_036184385.1 of Tokudaia muenninki. Classification (NCBI taxonomy): domain Eukaryota; kingdom Metazoa; phylum Chordata; class Mammalia; order Rodentia; family Muridae; genus Tokudaia; species Tokudaia muenninki. The sequence continues at coordinate 23,236 of BTHS01000062.1, forward strand.
CTCTCTACTCCAGAGTAACACAGTGGCTCTCCCTACTGCAGAGTAACACAGTGGCTCTCTCTAATGCAGAGTAAAATAGTGGCTCTCTTCCTGCTGCAGAGTGACACAGTGGCTCTCTCTCTCTCTACTCCAGAGTAACACAGTGGTTCTCTCTTCTGCAGAGTGACGCAGTGGATCACTCCCTACTGCAGAGTGACACAGTGGCTCTCTCCCTACTGCAGAGTAACACAGTGACTCTCTACCTTCTGCAGAGTAACACAGTGACTCTCTCCCTACTGCAGAGTAACACAGTGACTCTCTCTCTGCTGGAGAGTAACACAGTGACTCTCTCCCTACTGCAGAGTAACACAGTGACTCTCTCTCCCTGCTGGAGAGTAACACAGTGACTCTCTCTCTACTCCAGAGTAACACAGTGGCTCTCCCTACTGCAGAGTAACACAGTGGCTCTCTCTCTCTCTACTCCAGAGTAAAACAGTGGGTCTCCCTACTGCAGAGTAACACAGTGGCTTTCTCTCTCTCTACTCCAGAGTAACACAGTGACTATCTCTCTACTGCAGAGTAACACAGTGACTCTCTCCCGGCTGCAGAGTGACACAGTAGCTCTCTCCCTACTGCAGAATAACACAGTGGCTCTCTCTCTACTGCAGAGTGACACAGTGGCTCTCTCCCTACTGCAGAGTAACACAGTGACTCTCTCAGTACTCCAGAGTAACACAGTGACTCTCTCTCTACTGCAGATTAACACAGTGACTCTCTCTCTGCTGCAGAGTGACACAGTGGATCACTCCCTACTGCAGAGTGACACAGTGGCTCTCTCCCTACTGCAGAGTAACACAGTGACTCTCTCCCTACTGCAGAGTAACACAGTGACTCTCTCTTTGCTGCAGAGTAACACAGTGACTCTCTCTTTGCTGCAGAGTAACACAGTGACTCTCTCCATACTGCAGAGTAACACAGTGACTCACTCTCTACTCCAGAGTAAGACAATGGATCTCTCCCTACTGCAGAGTAACACAGTGACCCTCTCTCTATCTACTCCAGAGTAACACAGTGGAACTCTCTCTGCTGCAGAGTAACACAGTGGCTGTCACTCTGCTGCAGAGTAACACAGTGGCTCTCTCCCTACTGCAGAGTAACACAGTGGCTCACTCTGTGCTGCAGAGTAACACAGTGGCTCTCTCCATACTACAGAGTAACACAGTGACTCTCTCCCTACTGCAGAGTAACACAGTGACTCTCTCCCTATTGCAGAGTAACACAGTGGCTCTCTCCCTATTGCAGAGTAACACAGTGACTCACTCTTTGCTGCAGAGTAACACAGTGACTCTCTCTTTGCTGCAGAGTAACACAGTGACTCTCACCCTACTGCAGAGTAACACAGTGGCTCTCTCCCTACTGCAGAGTAACACAGTGGCTCACTCTGTGCTGCAGAGTAACACAGTGGCTCTCTCCATACTACAGAGTAACACAGTGACTCTCTCCCTACTGCACAGTGACACAGTGGCTCTCTCCCTACTGCAGAGTAACACAGTGATTATCTCTCTACTGAAGAGTAACACAGTGACTCTCTCCCGGCTGCAGAGTGACACAGTAGCTCTCTCCCTACTGCAGAATAACACAGTGGCTCTCTCTCTACTGCAGAGTGACACAGTGGCTCTCTCACTACTGCAGAGTAACACAGTGACTCTCTCCGTACTCCAGAGTAACACAGTGACTCTCTCTCTGCTGGAGAGTAACACAGTGACTCTCTCCCTACTGCAGAGTAACACAGTGACTCTCTCTCTCTGCTGGAGAGTAACACAGTGACTCTCTCTCTACTCCAGAGTAACACAGTGGCTCTCCCTACTGCAGAGTAACAAAGTGGCTCTCTCTCTCTCTACTCCAGAGTAAAACAGTGGGTCTCCCTACTGCAGAGTAACACAGTGGCTTTCTCTCTCTCTACTCCAGAGTAACACAGTGACTATCTCTCTACTGCAGAGTAACACAGTGACTCTCTCCCGGCTGCAGAGTGACACAGTAGCTCTCTCCCTACTGCAGAATAACACAGTGGCTCTCTCTCTACTGCAGAGTGACACAGTGGCTCTCTCCCTACTACAGAGTAACACAGTGACTCTCTCCGTACTCCAGAGTAACACAGTGACTCTCTCTCTACTGCAGAGTAACACAGTGACTCTCTCTCTGCTGCAGAGTGACGCAGTGGATCACTCCCTACTGCAGAGTGACACAGTGGCTCTCTCCCTACTGCAGAGTAACACAGTGACTCTCTCCCTACTGCAGAGTAACACAGTGACCCTCTCTTTGCTGCAGAGTAACACAGTGACTCTCTCTTTGCTGCAGAGTAACACAGTGACTCTCTCCATACTGCAGAGTAACACAGTGACTCACTCTCTACTCCAGAGTAAGACAATGGATCTCTCGCTACTGCAGAGTAACACAGTGACCCTCTCTCTATCTACTCCAGAGTAACACAGTGGCACTCTCTCTGCTGCAGAGTAACACAGTGGCTGTCACTCTGCTGCAGAGTAACACAGTGGCTCTCTCCCTACTGCAGAGTAACACAGTGGCTCTCTCCATACTACAGAGTAACACAGTGACACTCTCCCTACTGCAGAGTAACACAGTGACGCTCTCTCTGTTGCAGAGTGAAACAGTGGCTCTCTCTCTCTAATCCAGAGTGACACAGTGGCTCTCTCTACTGCACAGTGACACAGTGGCTCTCTCCCTACTGAAGAGTAACACAGTGACTCTCTCCCTACTGCAGAGTAACACAGTGACTCTCTCCCTACTGCAGAGTAACCCAGTGACTCTCTCTCTGCTGGAGAGTAACACAGTGACTCTCTCCCTATTGCAGAGTAACACAGTGACTCTCTCCCTATTGCAGAGTAACAAAGTGGCTCTCTCCCTACTGCAGAGTAAGACAATGGATCTCTCCCTAATGAAGAGTAAGACAGTGACTCTCTCCCTACTGCAGAGTAACACAGTGACGCTCTCCCTGCTGCAGAGTGACACAGTGGCTCTCTCTACTCCAGAGTGACACATTGGCTCTCTCCCTATGCAGAGTAATACAGTGACTCTCTCCCTACTGCAGAGTAACACAGTGACTCTCTCCCTACTGCAGAGTAACCCAGTCACTCTCTCTCTGCTGGAGAGTAACACAGTGACTCTCTCCCTATTGCAGAGTAACACAGTGGCTCTCTCCCTGCTGCAGAGGGACACAGTAGCCCTCTCCTTACTGCAGAATAACACAGTGGCTCTCTCCCTATTGCAGAGTAACACAGTGGCTCTCTCCCTGCTGCAGGGTAACACAGTGACTTTCTCTCTACTGCAGAGTAACACAGTGATTCTCTCCCTGCTGCAGAGGAAGAGAGTGGCTCTCTCCCTACTGCAGAGTAACACAGTGACTCTTTCCCTACTGCAGAGTAACACAGCGACTCTCTCCCTATTGCAGAGTAACACAGTGACACTCTCTTTGCTGCAGAGTAACATAGTGACCCTCTCCCTACTGCAGAATAACACAGTGACTCTCTCTCTATTCCAGAGTAAGACAATGGATCTCTCCCTACTGCAGAGTAACACAGTGACCCTCTCTCTCTCTACTCCAGAGTAACAGAGTGGCTCTCTCTCTGCTCCAGAGTAACACATTGGCTCTCACTCTGCTGCAGAATAACACAGTGGCTCTCTCTCTGCTGCAGAGAAACACAGTGGCTCTCCCTGACGCAGAGTAACACAGTGGCTCTCTCTCTACTGCAGAGTAACACAGTGACTCTCTCTTTGCTGCATTGTAACGCAGTGACTCTCTCCCTACTGCAGAGTAACACAGTGACTCTCTCTCTACTCCAGAGTAAGACAATGGATCTCTCCCTTCTGAAGAGTAAGACAGTGACTCTCTCCCTACAGCAGAGTAACTCAGTGACGCTCTCCCTGCTGCAGAGTGACACAATAGCTCTCTCCCTACTGCAGAGTAACACAGTGGCTCTCTCTCTACTGCAGAGTGACACAGTGGCTCTCTCCCTACAGCAGAGTAACAAAGTGGCTCTCTCCCTGCTGCAGGGTAAGAAATTGACTGTCTCTCTGCTCTGCAGAGTGACGCAGTGGATCACTCCCTACTGCAGAGTGACACAGTGGCTCTCTCCCTAATGCAGAGTAACACAGTGACTCTCTCTCTGCTGCAGAGTAACACAGTGACTTTCTCCCTACTGCAGAATAACACAGGGATTCTCTCCCTGCTGCAGAGGAAGAGAGTGGCTCTCTCCCTACTGCAGAGTAACAGAGTTACTCTCTCCCTACCGTAGAGTAACACAGTGACTCTCTCTTTGCTGCAGAGTAACACAGTGACTCTCTCCCTACTGCAAAGTAACACAGTGACCCTCTCTCTCTCTACTCCAGAGTTACACAGTGCCTCTCTCTCTGCTGCAGAGTAACACAGTGGCTCTCTCTCTGCTGCAGAGTAAAACAGTGGCTCTCTCTCTGCTGCAGAGAAACACAGTGGCTAACTCTCTGCTGCAGAGTAACACAGGGTCTCTCTCCCTACTGCAGAGTAACACAGTGGCTCTCTCTAATGCAGAGTAAAATAGTGGCTCTCTTCCTGCTGCAGAGTGACACAGTGGCTCTCTCTCTCTCTACTCCAGAGTAACACAGTGGCTCTCCCTACTGCAGGGTAACACAGTGGCTCTCTCTCTCTCTACTCCAGAGTAAATCTGTGGGTCTCCCTACTGCAGAGTGACACAGTGGCTTTCTCTCTCTCTACTCCAGAGTAACACAGTGACTCTCTCCCTACTGCAGAGTAACACAGTGAATCTCTCCCTGCTGCAGAGTGACACAGTAGCTCTCTCCCTATTGCAGAGTAACACAGTGGCTCTATCTCTACTGCAGAGTGACACAGTGGCTCTCTCCCTACTGCAGAGTAACACAGTGACTCCCTCCGTACTGCAGAGTAACACAATGACTCTCTCCCTACTGCAGAGAGACACAGTGGCTCTCTCCCTACTGCAGAGTAACACAGTGACTCTCTCCCTATTGCAGAGTAACACAGTGACTCTCTCTCTACTGCAGAGTAACACAGTGGCTCTCTCTCTTCTGCAGAGTGACGCAGTGGATCACTCCCTACTGCAGAGTGACACAGTGGCTCTCTCCCTACTGCAGAGTAACACAGTGACTCTCTACCTTCTGCAGAGTAACACAGTGACTCTCTCCCTACTGCAGAGTAACACAGTGACTCTCTCTCTGCTGGAGAGTAACACAGTGACTCTCTCCCTACTGCAGAGTAACACAGTGACTCTCTCTCCCTGCTGGAGAGTAACACAGTGACTCTCTCTCTACTCCAGAGTAACACAGTGGCTCTCCCTACTGCAGAGTAACACAGTGGCTCTCTCTCTCTCTACTCCAGAGTAAAACAGTGGGTCTCCGACTGCAGAGTAACACAGTGGCTTTCTCTCTCTCTACTCCAGAGTAACACAGTGACTATCTCTCTACTGCAGAGTAACACAGTGACTCTCTCCCGGCTGCAGAGTGACACAGTAGCTCTCTCCCTACTGCAGAATAACACAGTGGCTCTCTCTCTACTGCAGAGTGACACAGTGGCTCTCTCCCTACTGCAGAGTAACACAGTGACTCTCTCAGTACTCCAGAGTAACACAGTGACTCTCTCTCTACTGCAGATTAACACAGTGACTCTCTCTCTGCTGCAGAGTGACACAGTGGATCACTCCCTACTGCAGAGTGACACAGTGGCTCTCTCCCTACTGCAGAGTAACACAGTGACTCTCTCCCTACTGCAGAGTAACACAGTGACTCTCTCTTTGCTGCAGAGTAACACAGTGACTCTCTCCATACTGCAGAGTAACACAGTGACTCACTCTCTACTCCAGAGTAAGACAATGGATCTCTCCCTACTGCAGAGTAACACAGTGACTCTCTCCCTACTGCAGAGTAACACAGTGACTCTCTCTTTGCTGCAGAGTAACACAGTGACTCTCTCCATACTGCAGAGTAACACAGTGACTCACTCTCTACTCCAGAGTAAGACAATGGATCTCTCCCTACTGCAGAGTAACACAGTGACCCTCTCTCTATCTACTCCAGAGTAACACAGTGGAACTCTCTCTGCTGCAGAGTAACACAGTGGCTGTCACTCTGCTGCAGAGTAACACAGTGGCTCTCTCCCTACTGCAGAGTAACACAGTGGCTCACTCTGTGCTGCAGAGTAACACAGTGGCTCTCTCCATACTACAGAGTAACACAGTGACTCTCTCCCTACTGCAGAGTAACACAGTGACTCTCTCCCTATTGCAGAGTAACACAGTGGCTCTCTCCCTATTGCAGAGTAACACAGTGGCTCTCTCCCTGCTGCAGAATAACACAGTGACTCTCTCCCTACTGCAGAGTAACACAGTGACTCTCTCTTTGCTGCAGAGTAACACAGTGACTCTCACCCTACTGCAGAGTAACACATTGGCTCTCTCCCTACTGCAGAGTAGCACAGTGGCTCACTCTGTGCTGCAGAGTAACACAGTGGCTCTCTCCCTACTACAGAGTAACACAGTGACTCTCTCCCTACTGCACAGTGACACAGTGGCTCTCTCCCTACTGCAGAGTAACACAGTGACTCTCTCCCTATTGCAGAGTAACACAGTGGCTCTCTCCCTGCTGCAGAATAACACAGTGACTCTCTCCCTACTGCAGAGTAACACAGTGACTCTCTCTTTGCTGCAGAGTAACACAGTGACTCTCTCTTTGCTGCAGAGTAACACAGTGACTCTCACCCAACTGCAGAGTAACACAGTGACTCTCTCTCTACTCCAGAGTAAGACAATGGATCTCTCCCTACTGAAGAGTAAGACAGTGACTCTCTACCTACTGCAGAGTAACACAGTGACGCTCTCTCTGCTGCAGAGTGAAACAGTGGCTCTCTCTCTCTAATCCAGAGTGACACAGTGGCTCTCTCTACTGCAGAGTGACACAGTGGCTCTCTCCCTACTGCAGAGTAACACAGTGACTCTCTACCTTCTGCAGAGTAACACAGTGACTCTCTCCCTACTGCAGAGTAACACAGTGACTCTCTCTTTGCTGCAGAGTAACACAGTGACACTCTCCCTACTGCAGAGTAACACAGTGACTCTCTCTCTACTCCAGAGTAAGACAATGGATCTCTCCCTACTGCAGTGTAACACAGTGACCCTCTCTCTCTCCACTCCAGAGTAACACAGTGGCACGCTCTCTGCTGCAGAGTAACACAGTGGCTCTCAGTCTGCTGCAGAGTAACACAGTGGCTCTCTCCCTACTGCAGAGTAACACAGTGGCTCACTCTTTGCTGCAGAGTAACACAGTGGCTCTCTCCCTACTGCAGAGTAACACAGTGACTCTCTCCGTACTGCAGAGTAACACAGTGACTCTCTCCCTACTGCAGAGTAACACAATGACTCTCTCCCTACTGCAGAGTAACACAGTGACTCTCTCTCTGGTGGAGAGTAACACAGTGACTCTCTCCCTACTGCAGAGTAACACAGTGACTCTCTCTCTCTGCTGGAGAGTAACACAGTGACTCTCTCTCTACTCCAGAGTAACACAGTGGCTCTCCCTACTGCAGAGTAACACAGTGGCTCTCTCTGTCTCTACTCCAGAGTAAAACAGTGGGTCTCCCTACTGCAGAGTAACACAGTGGCTTTCTCTCTCTCTACTCCAGAGTAACACAGTGACTATCTCTCTACTGCAGAGTAACACAGTGACTCTCTCCCGGCTGCAGAGTGACACAGTAGCTCTCTCCCTACTGCAGAATAACACAGTGGCTCTCTCTCTACTGCAGAGTGACACAGTGGCTCTCTCCCTACTGCAGAGTAACACAGTGACTCTCTCCGTACTCCAGAGTAACACAGTGACTCTCTCTCTACTGCAGAGTAACACAGTGACTCTCTCTCTGCTGCAGAGTGACGCAGTGGATCACTCCCTACTGCAGAGTGACACAGTGGCTCTCTCCCTACTGCAGAGTAACACAGTGACTCTCTCCCTACTGCAGAGTAACACAGTGACTCTCTCTTTGCTGCAGAGTAACACAGTGACTCTCTCTTTGCTGCAGAGTAACACAGTGACTCTCTCCATACTGCAGAGTAACACAGTGACTCACTCTCTACTCCAGAGTAAGACAATGGATCTCTCCCTACTGCAGAGTAACACAGTGACCCTCTCTCTATCTACTCCAGAGTAACACTGTGGAACTCTCTCTGCTGCAGAGTAGCACAGTGGCTGTCACTCTGCTGCAGAGTAACACAGTGGCTCTCTCCCTATTGCAGAGTAACACAGTGGCTCACTCTGTGCTGCAGAGTAACACAGTGGCTCTCTCCATACAACAGAGTAACACAGTGACTCTCTCCCTACTGCAGAGTGACACAGTGGATCTCTCCGTGCTGCAGAGTGACACAGTGGCTCTCTCTACTCCAGAGTGACACAGTGGCTCTCTCCCTACTGCAGAGTAATACAGTGACTCTCTCCCTACTGCAGAGTAACACAGTGACTCTCTCCCTACTGCAGAGTAACCCAGTCACTCTCTCTCTGCTGGAGAGTAACACAGTGACTCTCTCCCTATTGCAGAGTAACACAGTGGCTCTCTCCCTGCTGCAGAGGGACACAGTAGCCCTCTCCCTACTGCAGAATAACACAGTGGCTCTCTCCCTATTGCAGAGTAACACAGTGGCTCTCTCCCTGCTGCAGGGTAACACAGTGACTTTCTCTCTACTGCAGAGTAACACAGTGATTCTCTCCCTGCTGCAGAGGAAGAGAGTGGCTCTCTCCCTACTGCAGAGTAACACAGTGACTCTCTCCCTACTGCAGAGTAACACAGCGACTCTCTCCCTATTGCAGAGTAACACAGTGACACTCTCTTTGCTGCAGAGTAACATAGTGACTCTCTCCCTACTGCAGAATAACACAGTGACTCTCTTTCTATTCCAGAGTAAGACAATGGATCTCTCCCTACTGCAGAGTAACACAGTGACCCTCTCTCTCTCTACTCCAGAGTAACAGAGTGGCTCTCTCTCTGCTGCAGAGTAACACATTGGCTCTCACTCTGCTGCAGAATAACACAGTGGCTCTCTCTCTGCTGCAGAGAAACACAGTGACTCTCTCTCTGCTGCAGAGTGACGCAGTGGATCACTCCCTACTGCAGAGTGACACAGTGGCTCTCTCCCTACTGCAGAGTAACACAGTGACTCTCTCCCTACTGCAGAGTAACACAGTGACTCTCTCTTTGCTGCAGAGTAACACAGTGACTCTCTCTTTGCTGCAGAGTAACACAGTGACTCTCTCCATACTGCAGAGTAACACAGTGACTCACTCTCTACTCCAGAGTAAGACAATGGATCTCTCCCTACTGCAGAGTAACACAGTGACCCTCTCTCTATCTACTCCAGAGTAACACTGTGGAACTCTCTCTGCTGCAGAGTAACACAGTGGCTGTCACTCTGCTGCAGAGTAACACAGTGGCTCTCTCCCTAATGCAGAGTAACACAGTGGCTCACTCTGTGCTGCAGAGTAACACAGAGGCTCTCTCCATACAACAGAGTAACACAGTGACTCTCTCCCTACTGCAGAGTGACACAGTGGATCTCTCCCTGCTGCAGAGTGACACAGTGGCTCTCTCTACTCCAGAGTGACACAGTGGCTCTCTTCCTACTGCGGAGTAATACAGTGACTCTCTCCCTACTGCAGAGTAACACAGTGACTCTCTCCCTACTGCAGAGTAACCCAGTCACTCTCTCTCTGCTGGAGAGTAACACAGTGACTCTCTCCCTATTGCAGAGTAACACAGTGGCTCTCTCCCTGCTGCAGAGGGACACAGTAGCCCTCTCCCTACTGCAGAATAACACAGTGGCTCTCTCCCTATTGCAGAGTAACACAGTGGCTCTCTCCCTGCTGCAGGGTAGCACAGTGACTTTCTCTCTACTGCAGAGTAACACAGTGATTCTCTCCCTGCTGCAGAGTAACACAGCGACTCTCTCCCTATTGCAGAGTAACACAGTGACACTCTCTTTGCTGCAGAGAAACATAGTGACTCTCTCCCTACTGCAGAATAACACAGTGACTCTCTCTCTATTCCAGAGTAAGACAATGGATCTCTCCCTACTGCAGAGTAACACAGTGACCCTCTCTCTCTCTAATCCAGAGTAACAGAGTGGCTCTCTCTCTGCTGCAGAGTAACACATTGGCTCTCACTCTGCTGCAGAATAACACAGTGGCTCTCTCTCTGCTGCAGAGAAACACAGTGGCTCTCCCTGACGCAGAGTAACACAGTGGCTCTCTCTCTACTGCAGAGTAACACAGTAACTCTCTCTTTGCTGCATTGTAACGCAGTGACTCTCTCCCTACTGCAGAGTAACACAGTGACTCTCTCTCTACTCCAGAGTAAGACAATGGATCTCTCCCTTCTGAAGAGTAAGACAGTGACTCTCTCCCTACAGCAGAGTAACACAGTGACGCTCTCCCTGCTGCAGAGTGACACAATAGCTCTCTCCCTACTGCAGAGTAACACAGTGGCTCTCTCTCTACTGCAGAGTGACACAGTGGCTCTCTCCCTACAGCAGAGTAACACAGTGGCTCTCTCCCTGCTGCAGGGTAAGAAAGTGACTCTCTCTCTGCTGCAGAGTGACGCAGTGGATCACTCCCTACTGCAGAGTGACACAGTGGCTCTCTCCCTAATGCAGAGTAACACAGTGACTCTCTCTCTGCTGCAGAGTAACACAGTGACTTTCTCCCTACTGCAGAATAACACAGTGATTCTCACCCTGCTGCAGAGGAAGAGAGTGGCTCTGTCCCTCCTGCAGATTAACAGAGTTACTCTCACTCTACTGTAGAGTAACACAGTGACTCTCTCCCTACTGCAGAGTAACACAGTGACTCTCTCTTTGCTGCAGAGTAACACAGTGACCCTCTCTCTCTCTACTCCAGAGTAACACAGTGCCTCTCTCTCTGCTGCAGAGTAACACAGTGGCTCTCTCTCTGCTGCAGAGTAACACAGTGGCTCTCTCTCTGCTGCAGAGAAACACAGTGGCTCTCCCTGATGCAGAGTAACACAGTGGCTCTCTCTCTACTGCAGAGTAACACAGTGGCTCTCCCTGATGCAGAGTAACACAGGGTCTCTCTCCCTACTGCAGAGTAACACAGTGGCTCTCTCTAATGCAGAGTAAAATAGTGGCTCTCTCCCTGCTGCAGAGTGACACAGTGGCTCTCTCTCTCTCTACTCCAGAGTAACACAGTGGCTCTCCCTACTGCAGAGTAACACAGTGGCTCTCTCTCTCTCTACTCCAGAGTAAAACTGTGGGTCTCCCTACTGCAGAGTAACACAGTGGCTTTCTCTCTTTCTACTCCAGAGTAACACAGTGACTATCTCCCGACTGTAGAGTAACACAGTGAATCTCTCCCTGCTGCAGAGTGGCACAGTAGCTCTCTCCCTACTGCAGAGTAACACAGTGGCTCTCTCTCTACTGCAGAGTGACACAGTGGCTCTCTCCCTACTGCAGAGTAACACAGTGACTCCCTCCGTACTGCAGAGTAACACAATGACTCTCTCCCTACTGCAGAGAGACACAGTGGCTCTCTCCCTACTGCAGAGTAACACAGTGACTCTCTCCCTATTGCAGAGTAACACAGTGACTCTCTCTCTACTGCAGAGTAACACAGTGGCTCTCTCTCTTCTGCAGAGTGACGCAGTGGATCACTCCCTACTGCAGAGTGACACAGTGGCTCTCTCCGTACTGCAGAGTAACACAGTGACTCTCTACCTTCTGCAGAGTAACACAGTGACTCTCTCCCTACTGCAGAGTAACACAGTGACTCTCTCTCTGCTGGAGAGTAACACAGTGACTCTCTCCCTACTGCAGAGTAACACAGTGACTCTCTCTCCCTGCTGGAGAGTAACACAGTGACTCTCTCTCTTCTCCAGAGTAACACAGTGGCTCTCCCTACGGCAGAGTAACACAGTGGCTCTCTCTCTCTCTACTCAGAGTAAAACAGTGGGTCTCCTACTGCAGAGTAACACAGTGGCTTTCTCTCTCTCTACTCCAGAGTAACACAGTGACTATCTCTCTACAGCAGAGTAACACAGTGACTCTCTCCCGGCTGCAGAGTGACACAGTAGCTCTCTCCCTACTGCAGAATAACACAGTGGCTCTCTCTCTACTGCAGAGTGACACAGTGGCTCTCTCCCTACTGCAGAGTAACACAGTGACTCTCTCCGTACTCCAGAGTAACACAGTGACCCTCTCTCTACTGCAGAGTAACACAGTGACTCTTTCTCTGCTGCAGAGTGACGCAGTGGATCACTCCCTACTGCAGAGTGACACAGTGCTCTCTCCCTACTGCAGAGTAACACAGTGACTCTCTCCCTACTGCAGAGTAACACAGTGACTCTCTCTTTGCTGCAGAGTAACATAGTGACTCTCTCTTTGCTGCAGAGTAACACAGTGACTCTCTCCATACTACAGAGTAACACAGTGACTCACTCTCTACTCCAGAGTAAGACAATGGATCTCTCCCTACTGCAGAGTAACACAGTGACCCTCTCTCTATCTACTCCAGAGTAACACTGTGGAACTCTTCTCTGCTGCAGAGTAACACAGTGGCTGTCACTCTGCTGCAGAGTAACACAGTGGCTCTCTCCCTACTGCAGAGTAACACAGTGGCTCACTCTGTGCTGCAGAGTAACACAGTGGCTCTCTCCATACAACAGAGTAACACAGTGACTCTCTCCCTACTGCAGAGTGACACAGTGGATCTCTCCCTGCTGCAGAGTGACACAGTGGATCTCTCCCTACTGCAACAGTGACACAGTGGCTCTCTCCCTACTGCAGAGTAACACAGTG